>CM053603.1:161264864-161323315 GCA_028646535.1 Procyon lotor | reverse complement strand
TCTCTTTGTTTATTGTTCATAGATAAATTTCTTATATTTAAGAAGAATCAATAAATCAGTAAACTATTGATGCTGTAAAAAAAAAGAACATATTTGCTTTATTTTTTGGAAAAGTTATTTTTAATTACCTGTAGCTGTGTGAATTTATCTTTACACAGCTCTCAAAACTTTGGTTAGCTGGTTCAGAAGAGCGAGAGCTCCCTGTAGAAGAAAAAGATAATAAATAACTTAATGGTACAATTTTTTTGAAGTTCTACTGTTAAACCATACAAAAACTCCAAACCTAAAAGGATGTAGCATTGGTTAAAATTCTTTAATCATATAAGTTACATGAATATACCTTTGATCTCCTAAGTGATATTTACAGATTGTTTATGATGAATGACTGAATTATAATCAAGCTTTGTCCAAAGCAATGGCTGTCCAGAAGAATGATATTGACATGGGACCAAAAGATACATGATGTTGTGCTGTTCTATATGCTTGTAGGCTAACAATGGCAAAAATTAGTGTTATCTGCATTTTGCGGAGAATGCAAGAGTTCCCTAAACTGCACTAGTCAAAGTGGATGAAACCTTACAGAGGATGCTGAGCAGCTGGCTGGGTCATGTCAGAACACAGTACATTCTGGCCCATTTAACGAGTCAGTGTGAGTTAACCAAACAGTACTTGAAAGCAATGATGCAGCCAATTACCTTTGCAAAATCATTAAAAATATAAATAAAAGAGACACAGGGAGAAACTTTTTTCCTTTGCAAAGAGGTACTGTTTGCTTATTATCTGTGTTTAGTATAACAAGAGGAAGAAAATCAACAAACAAGGGATCCATCAATAGGCTTACATCACTTAAGGAGGGAGGCACTGGAAGCATCGCTTCTTTCAGTCCCTCTGAACACGAAAGAGGTAGAGTGCTAGTCCAGTGTTCTCTGGTATCGAACTCGTTTGACAGGTGTGTTGGAGAGGGTATTTGAGGTCATTCGCGTCCGGGAGCTCTCCTCCACAGTGACAGAGGATAACTCCGCAGCTGCTTTGGCCAGCTACTCTTGCAGGGGCTTAGATCCAGGGCAGTATGTAGAGAATGGTGTTCCCAAGAAAATGATTAATTCACTCACTATAACTTCCAAACAGTAGGTATTTGATACCATACACTAGCATTGCCAAAAAGATTAGCAAATGGCCTCGATGTATAAAAGGCTATAGCTGTGTGTCCCCAATTCATTTAGATTTGCTTAATTTAGAACAGCCAATAGCAACTATCACAGCTACTTGCTGGCTGGTACTAAGATAAAACACTTTAAATTTTAATATAGAAAAGATGCTATAGGATTGGCAATGCTAGTTAATCGTATAACATTATGAATGTCTACATGTATTCTGAGAAAATTTAACAGAGACAACAGGAGCACTTTTTGGGTCTTACATTATGAAAACACAATGTTCACACCTGAGAACAACACCATTAACAAAACACACTCAGAAGATTCATCAGTGGCAAGACCTACCAAATCGATACTGTACATTAATTGGTCTTCCATATAAACGAATTCCATTCAGCAAAGCTATGGCATAAGACACCGATTCAGGGTGTTTAAAGCAGACAAATCCAAAAGTCTTCGGCTTTCCTTCTCTGTCTTTGCATATAGTCACTTTGGTTAATGGCCCAGCCTATAAAAAACTTAAAAATTATTTTCTCATAAATCTAAAGATTTTTTTTTCATTCAGATAAATCATGTATATTCAACTTCAGACTTCCAAAAAAAACCTGTTAGCAATAATTGCTTTATGTAGCTCTGTGAATAATGCATTTTCCTAAGAGTAATAAAGTATTAAAGTATTTCATCTCTGGTATTTTTTGGCTCAAGGAAACATTCATGGTGTTAAGAACAGAAAATTTTAGGTAACAGTTCCAAATTTTAAAAGAAATGTTACACTCTGTTAGGTTTAACAAAAACAATTTAGTTATTTATTTATTTTTTGACAGAGAGAAAGATCTCTCTAGCAGGCAGAGAGAGGAAGAAATAGGCTCCCTGCCGAGCAGAGAGCCCAATGCGGAGCCCAATGCAGGGTTCTGATCCCAGAACCCTGAGATCATGACCGGAGCCAAAAGTAGAGGCTTTAACCCACTGAACCATCCAGGCACCCCTAACAAAAACAATTTAGACAGTATTTAAATCTAAGAACAAAATACTATTTTATCTCCATATGTATTAACTGTGTATAACTCAAAAACAAATTGAAATGACAAACCTAATGTAGGCTTGAGTGAGCCTAAAAACGTGTTATATTGTAGGACAGCCCAAATTTTTTGTTAAAGTTAAAAATTTTGACAAGAGAAACTAATTTATTATGTGTTTTGATCTAATAATCCCATTTGGTAAATATTTCCAAAGGAAAAAATGTTCTCGTATGTTTACGACTTTTAAGTAGGTACATTGTTTATCTTAGTGAAAAATTAGAAAGGTTCTAATTCCAACAGTGGGAGAATATTATTCCATCATGTATTACTAAAATGGAATAAAACAAAATAAATTGAAAATATTCAGATTATATTCATAGTAAAACCTATAATTAGTAAAGGAGAGTAAAAAAGCAGAGTGAAATATTGTAAAAAAAACAACTAAAAAATTATATGTTCCCCATGATAATGATCACAGGAGGCACCCACAAAGACTTACAACTAAGATTTAATGGGAAATGTCTCATAATTTTTATTTGTACTTTAATGATTGATTACTTTTCTCTGTCAAGTTAGATAAAAGAAATTGCTTTTATTCTAAAGACAAATGTTAACTAGCATCTTTAAAATGATACTATATTTTAAGATTCAGTCTTTTTTTCTTTCATTTTCTGCTTTCTCAGGGACTAGCTCATCCTCCCTTCTGGCTTAAGAACCACTTTGCCAACAAATTTATTTTTTACACTCATTCCTCCTAGAGACCTCTGTGTGACTGTTCTTCAAATTCAATGTGTTTGAAACTGAATTGATTATCTTTCTCCTCCAAATCTCTACTTCAGTATTTCTTACTCAAAGTATAAAAAAAAAACTTTAAACCTGATTTTCTCACTTCAAAGGTTAATCAGAAACTTGAAAGAAACTAGTAAAAGGATATATATACAGTAATAAAATAAATCAATTTTAATCAGTACTGTTCTACTACAGATATTAAATATATGAAATCAGGAGTGAACAGAATATGCTTAAATTTTACAAATTTGAAGATAGACCAAAACATTTCTAAAGATAAATTTCAACAAAACTTGCTTGTAGTAACAATCCCATCATCTCTTAGTCTTTTTGAAGACTAAGTTCACGTGTTTTAAAAAGACTTTCTAAAAGACACCTCACTTTAGCAAATCTAGGACCAGCATACAGAAGGACCTAGGCAAAAATAAAAACATATGCTTGGTTGCCTGATATGTTAAAAGAGATGAACATTTTGTTTAAGTAGAAGTTATTTTTAAAAATTAGATTTTATATATATAATATCTATCTTATAGATCCATACAACTCATATCGATCCAGTTCCTACTGACTAAAAATAATGGAAGTGCATGCCTGGGGTCTTTATGCCTATCCCCAACCCCTTCACCAACTCCCCTTCTCTTTGGAGGCTCAACATGAGAGAAACCTTTAGGGGAAAAAGAACTATAAGGTTTTTTCTTTCTGTTTTCCTTTAAATTTTTTTCATTTTTAGAGTGATAAGTTTCAAATGATATTGGGGGAAATAACTATACGAAAGGACAACTATCAGACCAGATTAAAAAGGGCAAATTTAAAAAGATGGCAAATTAGAAAAGTAAGCATAAAAGCCTTAAAATCAACAGTATTTTTCAAATAATAGGGTTTTATGTCCAGGAAAGGAAACTGTGTTCCTGGGGGGGAGGGGAGAGATTCTCTTTATCAAATTTTGTGTATCTGAAATTAACAAGACAGAAACAAAGTTAGGGCCTTTCAAAAACCATGTAGAGAACACTTTTCACCGCTTGTACTGTTACTTAGTCGTAGAAATTCAGCTTTGCTATTGTCTGCCTTGGAACTTGCCCTTATTCTGTAGGGGGAAGTCATTCTTCCTTGATATTAGTATTAGTAGTATTAGTAATGGTACTACTATTAGTGGTAGCAGTAGCAGCAGCAAGCATTTAGAAATGCCAAGTTCAATTCTGTTTTACCTGGATTAATTTGTTTAATCTTCCCACCACATCATATTGTAGATGCTATTACTATTTTAAAGAAAACTGCAGTACTGAAATACTCATTTACTTGTCCAAAGTCACATTAACATTAGACATTAAGACATTAGAGTTCATATCCCCAAACAACTTCACTATATTATGTATCCTTCTCTTTCTAGATTACCCTGAATTATGGTAATTAATCTTAAATTTCCTCTTTTAGAAAGACCAAGGGCTATATCCTACATTTGTATGTTCAGCATCTTACTTCGTGTTTGTCATGTATGGCTAGACAAATGGCTGGATGAGTAGATCTCTTTGGAAGTGACACCTACATGTATACCATAGGTGAGTGTTTACAGGGGACAGAAGGCTTACTCATGAAGGTCCAAAGTCTTTTCGAAAAGTTTCCAAAAGGTCCTCTTGGTATGAAAAGAAATGTAAGGAACTGCCCAGGGAATCAACTGGTCACAGTGATGATTTGACTGTCCGAATCACTGAATCTCACCACACTGAAGTAAAAACACCCTCCATATGAAAGGGTTTCGGGAAATAAATAATGTATAGGGCAACATTTTAAAATCTATACCAATCACTTCGCTGGATGTAAGGCATGAAGGTTCTTATTACCTGAAGGAAGTTAGTGCCACGGCTGTTTTCTGTATTGCCCTAGACCCCCAAGGCCCAGGTAATCTCCGCAAAGCCCCTAAGTCAAGGCTGATGGCTGGGGTGAGCCAAGTCACCGCCCACCCCCAGGGCTCTACGGTGGGGATGGGGATGGGGCGCTTATTCTATCACTTCACCACCAGCTGCTCACCTGGCGGAAAATGAGCCAAAACGGAACAAAATTATAAACCCAGCCACAGGATGCCGCGGGAAGGGGGCCGGGCTCCGGGTGGTCCAGGTGAGCCCCGCCCCTCGGGCTGTGCTTCCGGCTCGACGCTCCCCGCCCCCCCCCCCCCCCCCCGACGATACCTGAAGGAACAGCTCGTAAAGAATCTCTTCCCGTACTCGGGCCTCTAAATTCCCCACAAACACGGTCCTGTCGGCCTCCTCCTGAGCAGGTAACATCCCTTCGGTCTCGGCCCGAGGATGGAAGAGTTCTCCAGACCCTGCCCCCTCTCCTCGCCTTTCTGCGCCGCTCGGAATTAAGAA
This sequence comes from Procyon lotor, assembly GCA_028646535.1. Lineage (NCBI taxonomy): Eukaryota > Metazoa > Chordata > Mammalia > Carnivora > Procyonidae > Procyon > Procyon lotor. The sequence goes on along the minus strand of CM053603.1, from coordinate 161,317,987 downwards.
GCGGGGCCGGCGACGGGAGCGCGTCAGGGCCGTCAGGGGCGGGGCGAGGCTGCGGGGCCACGCCCCCCAGAGGCTTGCGGAAGCCGCCCACCGCGCCGCCACGTGTCCCGCATCCCGCCCAGACCCTTGGAGAGTCTGTGAGAATAAAAAAGAATACTGCGCTCTTGGCTTTGGCCTCTTGCCTGTGGAGTGCCTTCCATTTTCCTAGGCACAGCATTATTAATTGGCTTTGCATTTATTCGGTCATCATTTTCAATAAAATGTCTGTAGAGATACTTTAAGACGTACTAGCTGCAGTAGTACTGGAGCTCCCAGGGTGATGGAAGATTTGTTTCCAAGGAGTGAATGAATAAATCATTAGGAGTTGGAATTTATATTCTGTATGAAATACTTTCTTGAAAGAATAAATCCATGCATGCATGGATGTGGATGTGAAATATAAGGGAGTCCTAGAATTAAAGTTTATTTACCTACCATGCGCGCCCGAGAGAAGTCTTTGAAAATGGATACGGAAGTTTTAGGTGGACTGCAGAAGGCTTTTGAAAACTTGAGAAAACGGCCTCTACTGAGGAACACTGCCAAGAATATAGCAAGTTTTTTGATTGAAGCCAGAATTTTTGAGGATGGAATCCCGCTTGTAGCGGGATTCAATGTTTGTACTTTGTATGAGGGCTGTACTTTGAATACACTGAGTAATCAATTCTTAACTTGAGGAGGGTTAGGAAAAAAAAATCCTAAAAAAAATAAAGGTAAGTAAAAGAAAGGGAAAAGAAAACCCACCCAGAATCTCAGTAGATGGATAAATCAACTGTCAACTGTTAACTTGGCTTCCTTTCTGAAGAATCTGTAGGTTTATGAAAGACCCTGAATTATCCTATAAATACGCAAGTAATCAGGACATCATCTGGCTGTTAGAAGTGGTGATGATTCATTTTGCCTTGAAAGGAGGCATGAGTGTACTTGGTTGGTGAACCAAAAAAAGCCCCATCTTTTCTAGTGAAAAGGAACACATCTTTGGAACCCTGATTTCTAATTTAACTCTGACATTATTTAATTTTATGACTGAGTAATTTCTCTTTTTGGAATTCAAGTTCTATTTCTTAAGGAGTGGATTGGGCTAATGTAATTACAGTACTTATTTTGTAGGTATTTTTTGAATGCTTGCTATATGCCAGGCACTGCCTTTAATCCTTGGGGAACAAAGGTTGAAGTATAAAGATCTGTCCTCTTAAAGCTTTCAGCAGACCATGGTTCACTAACTTCAGTAGTCACCTTCTGTTGATATTCTAAGTATGTAAGTCCTGTCTCTGTTTTTCCTTTCTCTCCTCTGTCATCAACATTGTTGTGGTAGAGTAAAAGGGGATTAAGGAAACTAGCACACTGTACTTATAAAACAAATATATGTTGATCAAGTGAATGGATACCTGAAGGTCTCAATTATGTGTAATACTATTGATTTTTAAAATTCATTTTATCTCATAAATCTTATCTAAATGAACATATTCCCTCTTTAACTTCCCCTGCATCACAGCTGATCTGATCTGGGAGTTGGAGCTTAAGGCTTCATTGTAAAATTTGCAGTGCACATATCTGATTGTGAATGATCTAAACCTTTAGCTGTATTTATAAATAATTAACAATCATGTTGTCTTGCTATATTGAAGTTTGTGTCATACTTTTTTTTTTTAACAAATAAGTATGATTTTAGCATTCTTTTCACATCCTTTTTTCTTTTGGCAGGACCTAAGTTTATGGTGTTTAAACTTCTAGAGTACTTTTTTTTAATATTATAAGCTCTGGAAGTCAGCTCATGCAGTTAGCTGTTTAGTCAGAATTTGACCTAAATATATATAGTTTTTCTAATTTAAGCTTACTGTATTTCCTAACTTATATTGAATAAGTGACACATAATGAACCTAGCACTAGCTAAAAAATAATTTATTCTCAACATTTCTTGGACCATTAGTCAAATATAAGATTTAATGGGTTAAGTGTGCGTAACACTATAAAGAATTAGCTTTTCTTCACGCATATCAGGATGTTTTATACCCCTAACTTTATGTATTCAAAAATGAAATTGTTTATATATAATATATATAAGACTATAAGCTATATATGTAAATCAATCTATCTATCTAAAATCTTTCTTTGCCCAACTGACTCTTAATTCTTTTTTGTGGTTCAACCCAGGCAGCATCTCCTACAAGGCTTACCTGAACTCTGCATTCTAGATTAGCTGGCTTCCCTGCTGTGTGGTGCCGTGGTTCCATAGATACACCTTTTTTAAGCCCTCTTTACCGTGAATTTCTATAAGGTGTACCTAGGACAATCCCTGACATATCTGTGGATGTATTATAAATAGTTGTTGACAATACAGTTTGAATAAATGAATGTCTTTACTTTGTGTGTCTACATTATGCCTAGAAATCAGTACATGCTTAATAAAAGTTGCATGAATGAATGAATGAATGAATGGAGAAACTTGATAAATTAGTGTTAAGGGACTCTAGTGGATGCTTTTTCTAAAATTGACCTCACTTTGATCTTCACTTTTTTTCTACCTTTGTTTTTTCTTTATTCTGATTATCCCAACCATATTTGTCCCAAGTAAATATAGCTTTTTTTTGTTTTATTTGTATTAGATGGTTAGTGTAAAGAAATATTTTTAATGTTTAAAGAAATAAATAAAGTTAAAAACATCAATAAGTCTACCATGCAGGGATAAACATTTTGGAAGAAAACCTAACTTTGATCTGTACATGTATATGTACAACATATTTTAGGAAGATAAATTTTACTATACATATTATTTTGTAGCTTGCCTTTTCTCCCCTTGAACTATATAATGGAGACTTCCTATAGCTATTGATTTATCTACATCATTAATTTTAGTCCACAGTATATACATAATTAGACTAATCCCTCACTGTTGGACATTTACATTGTTTCCAGTTTTTAGCCGTTATAAAAATACTGAGATTAACATCCTTGCTCATATGTGTTTGTGTAATGTGTTAGTATTTCTGTGGGAAAATGTCTTGGACATTTGATTGCTGAATCAAAGGGTAAGACCATTAAACATTTTGACACATATTGCTACTTTGTATAAAAAGATTGTGCCAAAATATGTTCTGATAAACAATGACTCCCCCATCTTAGTATATACTACCTAACTACCTGTTATAATTACTGTAAAGTGCCTAGAAGTGTACCTGGTATGTAAGGCTCAATCGATTTTATATCTTCATCCTCATCATCCTCATCGTCACTTTTATTATATTATTTATATTGTATCCATGTCTGTAAACTTAAAATCAGTTTTTATTTCAAAGGAGGACTAAATAAACATGGAAATATTCTCTTACTAAACTCTAGATATTTTATATAATTTACCATTTCTCAATATTTTGCTATTTAATGCAATAGACAGTAATCTCAGTTTTATCACTACTGATAGTAAGTAAAAAATATGAAAACAGTATAGTTTTTTACATTTTGAAACTCTGCTATGTATCATACTGTCTTACATGCCAAGTTGATATTTTCAATATGAGCTTTTCAGAATGGTGAAGATGAAAATAATTGTATAAGATTAATATTTCAGTGTCACATCAAAAGTACAAGATTAAAGAAAAAATGTCAAATAGGAAAGATTTATCTTTTAAGTATAAACTTGTTAAGAATCTCTTTTAACATATATGACGTTTGTATTACCTTTCTTCCCTCATTCCGAAATGATGTGGTTTATTCCCATCTTTGTTAGAGAGTGCATTGGTGGTCTCCAGGCCAATTATAGTAGTGGACTCCTTCTAAAAATGAAGTCTCACATAAAATCCCTAGAGATCAAATAGTTCAAATTGATGATTTTTAAATTTTTCATAGTTTTTAAATGAATACCTCCTTTTGTTTGTGGATTCTTTGAAGTACTTCCCAGACCTCAATTAGTTTCTGCTGACGGATGATATGAATTAGGCACTTCTGTTCTTAAAGTATCTGGAAATTTACAGAGACCTGAATTTATAAAAAAAAGTTTGATTTTTGAACTGATAATGCATGTACATTTTCCAGATCTACTCATCTACTCAAGTCTATTGCTGGAAGGAAAATAAGGGGAAAAATGAAGTAAATATGTAAAAAAAAAAACCAAACCCATAATTTTAGAATATTTGTTATATTAAAAACAAAATATTTTTTATTTTCCAGTTGTAGAACTCAAGGACAACCTAGCATTTTAGAATTTTAAAATAGCCACTGAGTTTGGGTTGCAAAATTACGCAAACATGAAAAAGCCATATTTTATATTTGACAGCTTGATGTATATGGATTTTATTACTGATTTTATGGTATATGAAGAAAACTTGGTTTGTAATCAAAGTGAACAGAAACCACAACGTTTTCTGACTCTTTCCATTTCTAGCATTTCTTAACATCACATTTGCTCTAGTCTTTAAACAAACCTATTCTTCCTGACCACCTCTGAAATCTTGAGGTTAAGAGGAATAAAGAAAGATATAATTACTTTTTCTTTCCCTAAAATTTAACTTGGGCAGCTGTTTGTGACTTCTTAGAGTTTTGACTTAAAAATCCTTTCACCACGCGAGCCAGATAAGAGAAAACAAACCACCTTACCTTCTCTCCAAACAGGGAGGAGCAAAAGGTCAGGAATCTTTTATGCTAAAACCTGCCAGACTCTGACAATCTTACCCAAGAGAAACCTTAATGAATTTCAGAATTTCTTTTTTGCTGAGTCTGAGTGCTGCTTTTACTTTTTTTGGATTCCAAATGAGAATATACATTTTTCTCTGTTTGATGTGCTGGGCAAGATCTGGTAAGAACTAAATGATTTGATTTATCTTACCAATTGTGTATAAGATAATCAGTACAATTTTCTGATTCTGGGATAGAGAATTTTATGATCTCATAGTATGAAAAAAAAAAAGTATGATTTGGGTAACAATTATATCAAATGGGTGATTAGGAAGAAAGTTTGTGTATATATATGTGTGTTTCTTAAATTGTATATTCTGTATTTTTTTTTACTTTCCAGAAAATTAATAACTAGAAATTCTTTTACAAGAAGATGTAAATAGAGAATAGAAATATTCAAAAGAAAGAATAATTCGGTAATAGAGAAATTAATTCAATATTTGAAAATCATGACTTACTAAACATCTTGTTTCAGCTTCAGTGCTCAAGTAATCTTACTTTTGAGGAAACTTTTTACATAGGTAAATTGCCAATTGCAAAGCAAACAAAGTAAACATATACTGCAACTTTTTTTTTTTTTTTTTACCTTCTATGTTAAAGTATAACACAACCCAAACGGATTTACAGAAATAAAGTAGAATTTTATTCTCCCGATTTACTGGGTTATGGTAATAACGTTTATTAATGTTAGTAATATCATTTACTTCTTTCTGGTAATAGAGTGGGACTAGAACTTCTTGTTCTACTTTATGATAATAAGTAACAAATTTAAAATTCATGATGAATAGATTTTTGTACCTTTGCAAAGACAGATGATTTTCTTTGTTTTAAATTTCCTTTTAGAAAAAATTCTTGAATATATCTTTGAGTAACCCTAAAATATCACTTAGAAATTCAAATTATTTCTTGTTTCTTTTTAATTGGATATTTGAGTTAATCAAATTCTAGAAATTTTGAGTTTTATATTCAAATGAAGAGTCTAAGTGATATTAATATACAGTTTATTATATTTTTCTCATTTAGATGTTTCTTTTCTTTTTCTTTAAGCTTTTATGTATTTTATGGACAGAGAGATCACAAGTAGGCAGAGAGGCAGGCAGAGAGAGTGGAGGAAGCAGGCTCCCCACTGAGCAAGGAGCCCCGATGCAGGACTTGATCCCAGGACCCTGAGATCATGACCTGAGCCGAAGGCAGAGGCTTTAACCCACTGAGCCATGCAGGAACCCCTTTTTAGATGTTTCTTGATGGGCATTTTATGTTTGTGTAATGTATGATAGTGGCATCTTAATTTAGAAGTCAGAGAAATTAACTAGAAATTAAATCTAGCCCCTAGTCTAGTCATTTATAGCTTACATTATTTTAGTATCATAGTTTATACTCTAAACTCATGTGGCAAACATTCTAAGATTATTGTTTTGATTAGTACTTAGGAATTACCTAAAGTTTCAATTGGGAAAACTGATATAATTACTATGTATGTTTCTGTCTTGTCTCTGTTGACTGAAATAGAATAGCAGGCCCTTTGGATATCAATGACAATAAATAGAAAATATGGAAATTAAAGATTTCAGTTATTCTCAAAATCATTTGTAACCCATGTAACTCAAAGACTCTTAGTGCTTTCTCTCATTTTCCTCGAAATCCCACATGCCTGGGAAATTGTTGAATTTTCAGTAATTAATTTCATGTAAAGTATGTTTTATTCAAATTATAAATTCCCCTTCCTTCTCCACTAGAGATTTTGATACGTGCCTCTTAGAGAGCCCATCTTACACTCCTCAATGTGAAATTATTACATGATTGCATCTGCCTTCAAAAAAGGAAAAACATTCTGAAAAACCGAGATTATCAGATGTTTTAAGCATTTTTAAGTGGAGGATAGTCTGGGTGGCTTAGTGGCTTAAGCTGCCAGCCAACCCTTGATTTTGGCTCAGGCCGTGAACTCAGGGTCCTGGGATCAGCCCTGTGTGGAGCCCCACATGGAGCCCATATCGAGTCTTAGTTGAGGCTCCACGTAGGGCTCCGTGCTCTGCAGGGAGTCTGCTTGAGTATTCTCTCTCTAGCTCTCCTTCTGGCCTTCCCCACTGGCTCACACTCTTTCTTTCTCTCCTTCAAATAAACATTTAAAAAAAATAATTTAATAGAATAAAAGGGGAATGGAGAGATAGCTGAACAAACTAAGTACAGATTTGTATCTATATGCACATATATTCAAATTATATGCATATGTATTCTTAGTATAGTTTCTGATTCATATTAAGTGTTTAAATGGTAGTTGTAGTTGCAAGGGTCAGCAAATATTTCTGTATTGGGCCAGATGGTCAACATTTTAGGCTTTGAGGGCCATACAGTCTCTGCTGTATTTATTCAGCTCTGTCATTTTGTTGTTGTAATACGGAAACTGCTGTAGGCAATTCGTAAACTAATGAGTATGGTTATGTTCTAATAAATTTAGTATAAACAATAATATTTGAATTCGTTGCAATCTTGACATGTCACAAGATATTATTTTAATTCTTTTCAACCATTTAGAAATGTAAAAACCTGTCTTATCTTGCCAGCCAGATTTGGCCCTCAGGCCATAGTTTGCCAAATCTCATGTTCCAGTAACTTGGAAGAGATGTTAAAGATACCTAATTTTGGGGTGTGTGGGTGGCTCAGTGGGTTAAAACCTCTGCCTTCAGCTCAGGTCATGATCTCAGGGTCCTGGGATGGAGCCTGGCATCAGGCTCTCTGCTCGGTGGGGAGCCTGCTCCCCTCTGTCTCTGCCTGCCTCTCTGCCTGCTTGTGATTTCTCTCTTTCTGTCAAATAAATAAAATCTTTAAAAAAAAAAAAAATTTAATTCTTCTTTCTTGTTTTACAATTGAGGACAGTGAAATTCAGAAAAATTGGGTCATTTTTCTAAGATAACAATTGTAATATGCAATATAAAATACTCTGGAATCTTGTTTAAAGTACAGATTCTTATTCACAGGCTGGAAGTGAGGTCCAAGATTCTGCAACTCTGACTAACTCTCAGGTGATGCCCGTGCGCTGGTGGGACTACACTTTGAGGAGGGAGAGTGTAGAGATTTGTAGAACTTTACTTAATAGGCTTTGTAGGGCAAAGATCTTTTCAAAACCCATGGCACTCTGAGCTCATTGATTCAATAAATTCATCATTATTTTTCTCTACATTGTATAAAAATTCATATATTTATATAAAAATTTTATAAAATTTGTATAAATTTGTATTAAAAAATCTTTCTGATGTGACAAGTAATTTACTTCTACTGATTTGCTAAAATCACATGCCTACAAGCAACTTTTGTACAAAAGTTTCTTTAAGATAAGAGTGATTATCTGTAAGAACATGGAATTTGCATTTAAAAGACCCAGATTCAAGTCCTGTCGGCTTGTTACCTCAAGGCCAAATCACTTAACCTTTGTGACCCTCAGTTTCCTGATTTTTTTTTTTTTAAGATTTTATTTATTTGACAGAGAGAAACACAGCGAGAGAGGGAACACAAGCAGAGGGAATGGTAGCCGGAGAAGCAGGCTTCCCGCAGAGCAGGGAGCCCAATGTGGGGCTTGATCCCAGGACCCTGGGATCATGACCTGGGCCGAAGGCAGACGCTTAACAACCGAGCCCCCCAGGTGCCCCAGTTTCCTGATTTTTAAATGGAAGTAAAAGTCATAATACTGTCTCACTGCCTTGCCAAGTTCAAAGCAGATAACATAAATGTGTGATTTTGTCAATTATAAATTAGGTTAGAATAAACCACTGTGTTTTCTTCCATGTACATTTTCTTTGTAATTGTCTCAGACTAATTTCCAGGTTCTGCCTTCACAATATAGGGTTGCGGTAGACCTGTATGGACCAGGGGTAACAGAATCCCCTGGGGTATGCATTTTAAAAGGCAGATTTACCTACCAAATCTATTTCTGGGGATGGCACCAGGAAACTACATTTTGAACAAGCTTTCTCAGTAATTTTTACCTTCTTTTTTAAACCCATGCTTGAAAATTCTTGATCTAAATACTTATCAGACATCTACTTTATTTTGTTTGTGTAGTCAGTTTCATTTTCCACAACTTTGCAGACATTTGCACAGTTGGAAGAGTCACTGATGGAATATCGTGGTTGCTTATGACTTGTTAAAGAGTGTGTATTTTTTAAATGTGCTTGGATTGTTTCAGAACCCAAAAAGTAAACATACTTTTACTTCTTATTTTGCCTTCTGCCCCTAGCCTTCAGGGATATTAAAGTTCTAGCTACAGTTTTGTGTCTTAATTGGCTCTATGGCCATATAAACCTGTGTTTTTGTAGGTATAAGGTCAGTCTGTTGTATCATACCTGACATTTCGCTGGTCCCAAAAGGTCTTCATTCTCTTTATCACACATGAATATAATGGAGCTAGTGAATTTAGGTTGCTCAACTGTTTGCATGATAACTTGTGCCGTGAGTATGGTTATGCTTTTCAGATGTCACTCATAAATGTTCTGTTGCTACTAATTGTATGATCTTTATATATAAAATGAGGGAAAGGTTAGCAAATACAAAGCAGCACAGTGCCCGACTTGGAGTGAGTGCTAAATAACCATTAAGCATTATTACTATCATTGATTTTGTTGTTACCGCTGCTAACAAATATGTATTGTTTTCAGAAATGAGGAAGAAGAGAAGTTTTCACAGTCTTTTGAGGGTGAGAGTAGGGTTTCAGAGCAGTATCAGAGAAAGAAGGGTTAAACCTTTCCAGGATGTGTTAGGATTGTTAGCTTTTTGTGACTGGGTTTTGAGGCTCCTCTGTTACTGACTTGGTCAACATTCAAAGTTGCAAGGCAAGGGGCACCTGGGTGGCTCGGCGGGTTAAGCATTCGCCTTCAGCTCAGGTCATGATCCCAGGGTTCTGGGATCAAGCCCCAAATCAGGCTCCCTGCTTGGGATGGGGAGGAGGGGGGATCTGCTTGTCCCTCCCCCTGCTAGTGTTTTTTCTCTCTCAAATAAATAAATACATTCTTTAAAAAAAAAAAAAGTGGCAAGGCAGACTTACTTGTCTTAGTAGTTACCAGTATGCAAACGGGTTTAAAACCAAAGAGTGTTAAAATAATACATGTCATAGAGACCACTTGTGTCAACTCTTTCCATTTAAAGAAACCGAAGCTCAGAGATGAGGGGAAAATTTGCTCAGTCACAAGGGATGTTTGAAGAGGCTAGAGGCACGTGGGTCTCAGCTGTCCATGTCCAGGGCACTGTGCATGCCTCTGGACTCTGTCCATTTGGATCCCCTTGTCCTCTTCACAGCCATTGTCTCTATAATGGAACTATATTTCAGAGATACAGTTGAACGACTTAAAATGATTATCCTAACTTCACTATATGTCTCTGATACTTTTAACCATTTTACTGCTTCTATAATTGAAGTCTCAGAAGATTTTTAGAATTCTTTCTCAGGGTACCTCAATGTTGAGATTACTACCAGAGTCATCATCTTCCTATATATTTGGCTATGGAATCCAATATTGTGCCCCTGTTACTTAATTTCTGATCAGAGTAGAGTTACTTAGTGTAGTATCCAGACGCTCAGTTTGTTAATATCTCAAGCCATTTAAAAAAATCAATACTTGCTTTTCTGTTATAGATATATTCATCCTTTTCCTGGTAGCATTATTTTGCTATTATTATTATCAGTAAATTGAATTCTACTTAAACCATTTCTTATCATTATAAAATTAATGAATGAATATTTTAAATCTAGAATATTTAGAAAACATAAAACACATAAAATGCACTAAAACAGAGAAATAAACTAGTATCTCCATCATTACAATTAATTTAGTTTTATTTCCTGTCGGTTCTATTATAATAAATATGTATGTGCACAATGTGTGTTTTTAGTGTACTGTATATATTTATATATATCATATAGGTAATATTAGAACCATTTATAGACACACATACATATGGATTATATAAGATTTCTTAATTGGTGCATACAGTCCCAATCATATGGGACATTAATTTCTTTTTCTAATTTCTCATTTCTGTGTACTTAGTTGACTGCTCAATATTCACTGTTAAAAATCTTGTGATAAACATTGATGTTAATAGTCAATGAGTGTAATAATAAAAATGATGTGGGAATATTATTTTAATTAATCTTTATTTGATTTTTAAGAAGATTAAGCACAGTTTGATGACTTAGTGAAGCATTTTCATATTTTTATAAAATATCTGTTTATATCTTTCTCTTAATATTCAGTTGGGTATTTTCTTCATTTATACTTTATATGTAAGTATATCAATTTCCTTCATACCTTGCATTGAAAATATTTCCTTAGCTTATATATTGTTGTCTTTTGACTAGTGTATAGTGTTTATGTACAAAAAATTGAAATTTATGTGCTGTGAAATTTATCAGTCTCACACTTTATGGTTTCTTTTGTTTTTATGCTAAAACATCATTCCTCGAACTGAGGTCATGTACATATTAACTATATTCTTCTAGTTCATATGATTTATTTTTTCTAGAATCAATTATCCTAGTCATTGTTTATTTAAAAATCTATTATCCTTGACTGGATTGACATAGTTACCATGGCTAATATAGTTTATTTCTGGGTGTTCCCATTCTGTCTCATTAATCTGTATATCAATTCTTGATTCAGTTTCAGCGGCCTCTTTTTAATTGATTTATAATATAAACATAATTTTAATCATGCTCCTTTATTATCTTTAAAAATCATTCATTTTCTTTGGGCATTTATTCCTTTCCTGGAGACATCTCATTGAGACCTTGATTTAGAATTGTATTACACATATAAGTTAATATGAGTCAAATTGATTTTGTAATATCTCTTTCATTCTGGATCATGCTATATCCCAGTGTTTAATCAGATCTTTTCTCTTCCTACATCAGGTTTTTAAGCTTTGTAGTTTCCTTTTAAGGGTACTGTATATTTCTTTTTTCCTTTTGGTCTTTTCTCTGTCTCTTCGTCCTTTTCTTCATCCTCTCTCCTCCTCTTCTTTTGCTTTTCCTCTTTTCAAAGCGCTAGTTAACTTGCAGATCACAGGAATCTGGTTCAAACTAGCTAAGGAAGAAAGAAATGTAACTGAAAATTTTTCATATAACTGAAAATTTTTACACTAAATACCACTGGATCTGATACTGAAAAAAAGATTACCATCTGTAGCTCCAGGATGTGTTTCCTTATAGCTTGAAATCTGGAAGGAAGAAAACCACTTTCTCTCTCAACTTGCTCCAAAGGGTCCTGAATGGACCTGTTTGAATTTTATATCCTCCTGTGGTCTAATCATGGGTGTAGGCTGATTGGGCATTCAGATTGGCCCAGGATGAAGGGAGAGCATGTCTTTATGGTTACTTCCAAAAATTCATGTGGTGTTCAGGTGTGGGTAAGTTTTCAAAAAGAAAAGCTGGAGAGCTGAGAAAATATAAAATATATTTACAACAATGTTAATATTATATTTTTGTGTTTTAATATTTTTCTTTATTGTATTTTATATTGACTGTTAATATGAGCCAAGGCTAATGGTTTTTATATTTTTATATGTCTATACTACAACTTCCCATTGGATTAATTTTTTTCAGTTCCTATTTTCATATTTTTAGGTAGAATATTATATTACATGAAACAAGTAATGTCTGCATCCAATGATTACATCATATTTCTTTTTCTTATACTATTGCTAAGTTAGAATGTGTGACAGCAGATGTTTTTATACTCTTTTAATTTTAATGGAAATAATGTCACTGTTGTTTCATCATTAATATGATAATCACTATTGGCATGAAATAGTATTATAATAAATAAATAAATAAGTAAAATAGGTAGTATTTTATCATTTTAATAAAATATGCTATTTTAATTATGTAAAATAATATCAATTAAAATTAATTTTTCTTGTCCTAGTCTTATGCTATGTACTACGTATGCTTATGAGTGTATTATTTGGGAATTTGGCTTTTAAATTATTGTATGAGTTGTAATAATCTAAAGTTCCTGTATCTATATGGATGCATTTTTGTCCTATCTTTATGTTTGATATTAGAGGTGTTCTATCTTTTAAAAGTCATTTAATAAGCTTTGTATTTTTCTACACCTTGTAAAATATTAGATGTTTACCATAAGTTTTTTTTAACTTTAAGAGGTTATATTGAGGTTATAACATATACAATAAAATATTGTCATTTAAGAGTACAATTTGATGAGTTTCAAAAAATATGTGTGCACAACCACATTTTATGTGGCATTTAATAGTCTTATCAGTCAAAATATAAAACATTTACTGCATCTGCAAAAGTGAGCTCTTTGAAGTTAATCCCCTCTCCATCTCTGGTTCTAAACAAATCTTTCTGATACTCAAGATTAAATGTCCCTTTTCTAGAATTTCATACAAATGGAATTAAACAATATGAACTTTTTTTCCTGGAGTCTTTTGTGTAGCATCATGTTTTTGAGACTCATCAAGGTTGTTGCATGTACCGATAGTTCATTCCTTTTTATTGGTGGGTAGTATTCCATTGTATATATATACCACATTTGTATTTCCATACTCATTTTGATTGACATGTAGGTTTTTTCCAGTTTGGGAAAAACTTCTATGAATTTATAAATATTGTGGACAAGTGCTTTTCTTTTTCTTTTTTTTTTTTCAAAAATTTTATTTATTTGACAGAGAGAGAGCAAGCGAGCACAAGCAGGGGGAGCAGCAGACAGAGGAAGAGACAGACTCCCCACTGAGCAAGAGGCACGCGGGGCTCCATCCCAGGACCCCGGGATCATGAGCCAAAGCAGTCGCTTGACTGAGTCACTGAAGTGCTCCAAATGCTTTGATTTTTCATGGGCCAACAATTGGAAGTGAATTTTAGGGTCATAAAAGTACATATCTGACATTTTAAGAAACTACCAAACTGTTTTCCAAACTATTGTACCTCTAGTCACTTCCCTCAGCAGTGAAGGAAGCTTCTAGTTGCTTTATATCTTCACCTATATTTGGTTTTGTCAGTCTTTTTAATTTTAGTCATCCTAGTGGATGTGTAGTGATATATTATCTTGGTTTAATTTATATTTTTCCGGTGACTTGTGATGTTGAGCATCATTTCTTGAGCTTATTGGCCATTGTACCATCTTTTGTTAAGTGTTTTCAGTTCTTTAGACAATCCTTGAACACTGAAGTGTCGTGTTTTACCTGTCTGTGTATATACATGCACATTCCGCACCCCCCCCATATATTCTGGACACAGGTGGTTTTCAGGTGTACATATTGCAAGTCTGCATATTCATATTCTTAACAATGTCCTTTTAGGAGCAGACATGTTTCATTATGACAGTGTCCAGTTCATCAGCTTTTTCTTTTACATGTTTCACTTACTGTAATCTTGTTTGAGAAATCCTTGCTTACTTCTGAATCATTAATATTTTCTCTCAGTATTTCAGACATGGAGCCTGCTCCCTGCCAGAAAAATGAAGCCGAATCAAAGCAAGCAGAATTGAGAGAATGAGAAGGAGGAAGGATAGGTCTTTTTTACACCACAGCTAGTTTAGCTCCCTTAAAATTAAGATCCTCCTGGGATCTCTATTGAATGTCCATGATGTTCTTTAAAGTCTTTCTACTCTGGCTAGCCAGAACTTTATCGTTTCCCAGAGCATTTGTGATCTGGAATTGTCAGGTTAGAGCTCTTTGTGGAATGTTACCCTCGGCATGCATACATGTATGTATACATGCATGCATACATGCACTCGGATGCATTCAGTATGCGGCACTCAGTATGCGGCAACATACTCATGGGGACCCCGGAGCAGATTTCAGAGCTCTACCTCCACACAGCTCCTTTCGTTGCAGCATCTGATCTAAATTCTAGTTGCTTTACCCTCCCTAGACTCCGATCTTTCTCCCTAGTTTGGTAACACCACCATGTCCCCCATGGGTCCAACCTTCCTGCATGGCAGGAGACTATTCCAGGCAGAAAGCTATTAGATTATAGTGTTCAAATCATTTATTTCTTTTCTTTTAGAGATCACAGTTCTGAGCCTTTTGTTGTCCAGTGTCTAAACTTTTACATATACATTTTATCCAGTTTTCTAGTTGTTTATAGAAGTAAGAGGAGTCTGGATACCTTTCATGATGGGAATTGGAGTCTATAAAGCTTAATTGTGATAAAAACATACTTTAAAATGACCATTTTAATAATTTTTTAAAAGATTTTATTTATTCACTTGACACAGAGAAAGAGATCACAAGTAGGCAGAGAGGCAGGCAGAGAGAGAGGGGGAAGCAGGCTCCCTGCTGAGCAGAGAGCCCAATGCGGGACTCGATCCCAGGACCCTGAGATCATGACCTGAGCTAAAGGCAGAGGCTTTAACCCACTGAGCCACCCAGGTGCCCCTGTTTTAATAATTTTTAAGTGTACGGTTCAGTGGTATTAAGTACACTGACATTGGTGTACAACCATTGCCGCTATCCATCTCCATAACTTTGCTGTCTTTCCAAACTGAATTCTCCATTTTCCTCTCCATCCCAGCCCATGGCAACCACTATTCTATTTTAGGTTTCTATTTGACAAGTTTGGGTACCTCATGTAAGTGGAATCATACAGTAGTTATATTTTTGTGACTTGCTTATTTCAATTAGTTCTTCTTTGTTGTAGCGTGTGTCAGAATTTCCTTCTTTTTTAAGGCTGAATAATATTCCATTGTATGTATATACCAGATTTTGTTTATACATTCATCTGTTGTTGGGTACTTGGATTGCTTCCTCCTTTTGGTTATTATGAATGATGCCACTATGAACATGGGTGTATAAGTATGCTTGAGTCTCTGCTTTCAGTTCTTTTGGGTGTATACCCAGAAGTGGAATTTCTAGATTATATGGTTATTCTATTTTTAAATTTTTTAGGAACCACCATACCATTTTCTATCCCTATCAGCAATGGACAGGGTTCCAACTTTTCCACGTTCTTGCCAACAGTGGTTATTTTCTGTTTCTTGATAATAGTCATACTTTTTTAACTTTCACATCCTAGTGGATTTGAAGTGGTATCTCATTATGGTTTTGATTTGCATTTCTCTAATGATGAGTGATATTAAGCATCTTTTCATATGCTTATTAGCTGTTTGTATATTCTGTGTGTCCATTTAAATCTTTTGCCAAATTTTTAATTGGTTGTTTATTTGCTGTTGTTGTTGTCATTGAATTATGGGAGATCTTCATGTATTCTGGATATAAATCCCTTATCAGATATATTATTGGTCAACGTTTTCTCCCATTCCCTGTGTTGCCTTTCCACTCTGTTGATAATGTCCTTCATTGCACAAAAGTTTTGAGTTTTGATGAAGTACAGTTCATCTATTTTTCTTTTATTGTCTGTGCTATTTTTAGTAATGTTCAGAAAGTCATTACCAGACCCAAAGTTATGAAGTTTTCTCTTATGTTTTCTTCTAAGTTTTATGGTTTTAATTCTATCATGTCTTTATTTTTCTCTTGTAAGAATTTTAACCTAAAGTCTATTTTCTCTGATAGAAGTACAGACATCCCAATCTGTTCTTTCCCTACCCTGCAACTTTATTGAGGAATAATTGACAAATATAATTGTGTATATTTAAATTGTACAATGTGATGATTTGATACACATATACACTGTGGAATGATTGCCAAGATCAAGATAAATAATACGTCCATCACCTCTCATAATTAACACTTTGTGTGTGTGTGATGAGAATGCTTAAGATTTACTCTCAGCAACTTTCAAGTTTGTAGTATTATTACATAACCAAATATACAGTATCATATCACTAACTACAGTCATCATGCTGCATATTAGATCTCAGAACTTACTCATCTTACAACTGGAAGTTTGCACCCTTTGATTTGTATCTTCCAACCTATCCCTCCCAAACCTCTGGTAACTACCATTCTATAATCTATTTCTATGAAATTGGCTTTTTTTTTTTTTTTTTTTTTTTTTAGATTCCACATATAAGTGAAACTATGTAGTATTTGTATTTGTTTTTCTCTGTCTGGCTTATTTTACTTAGCATAATGCCCTCTAGGTTTATCCATTTGTTGCAAATGGCAGGATATACTTTTTTATGGCTGGCTAATAGTCTGTTATATAGATTAATATATATCACATTTTCTTTATCCATCCATTCACTGGACATTTAGGTTGTATCCTTGCTCTCTTTTGGCAACTTTCTGCATTGAATATCTTTTTTTCATCCTAACACTTTCAAGCTATGGATGTCTTTAGATGTAAAGTGGGTTTCTTATGGATAGCACATAGTTGGTTTTTTATCTGCTACTCTGTCAATCTGTGTCTTTTTATTGGGGAGTTTAATCCATTTACATTTGAAGTTATTACTGATAGGGAAGCACTTACTTTTGCCACTTTGTTGTTTTTATATGTTTTATATGTCTTATAGCTTATTTTGGTCTTTCATTTCCTGTCTTCTGTTGTGTTTAGTTAGTGTTTTGTAGTGATATGTTTTGATTTCCTTCTCCTTATCTTTTGTGTGTATTCTATAGATTATTTTCTTTGTGATTATCATATGGATTACATGTAACATCCTAAAATTATGGCAACCTTTCTTAAATTGATACTAACTTAACTTTAAAAAATAGACATCAATAAAAACTTAACTTTTACATAAATAGCTACTTCTTTACAGCTCTGTGCGTTCCTCATTGTCAGTTATTATGACACAAATTTTACCTTTATATTGCATAACATTAACATAGGTCTACAATTATACTCATGCATTTGTCTTTTAAATTCTGTAAAAAATAAAAAGTACAATTACAAATTGAAATACAAAAATGCTGTTTATTATATTTGTTCATGCATTTGCCTTTTCCAGAGCTCTTTATATTTTCATATGACTTTAAGTTACTGCCTAGCATCTTTTCATTTCAATTTGAAGGCTCCCATTAGCATTTCATGTAGAGCAAGTCTGTGGTAATAAACTCCCTCAGCTCTTGTTTGTGTAAGGATGTCTTAATTTTGCTCTCATTTTTAAAGGACAGTTTTGCTAGTTATAGAATTCAAGTTTGAAAGTTTTTCTCTTTCATCACTTTAAATACATAAATATATCATCTCACTGCCTTCTGGCCTGCAAAGTTTCTGCTGAGAAATATGACAATCTTACTGGGGATTCTGGTAAGTTTTTGATACCTAGAACTTTATTTTTCTACTCCTAACTTAATCTACCAGAATTGAGTCAGTTTAATGTTTTTTTAGGAGTTTTAACATATACTAGTTAACATTTTTTATCATTTGAAAATTTTGTTTTTATTTTCTCTACCTGATATTAATATTACCAATGTAATCAATTATATGATGTCCCAATAGAGTGAAACAAAATGAAACAAAAACGTATTCCCTCAGTAGCATTTGACTTAAGTATTACTCACACTTGCTGGGGTAAGGTGGGAACTGATTAGGCAACAACCAGTAACTTGGTTGTTTTGCCCCTCTCTCTCCTCTTCTAACAGGGCAGACCAAGGATATTTTCATAGTGATGGTAGAAGTATAAGAGGCCAGTCCCCCCAACGTGCAAGTCCATTTCAAGCCTCTGCTTGCATTATATCTATTTTCCTATTTTCCATGGAAAGTGGTATGCTTGTGCCCATATCAAGAAATGATGAAAGTCAGTCACCAATTTATGATGGTAGAAGAATGACTCAAAAATTACAGGGCAAATGGCATGGATTCAAGAAAGGGTGATGAGTTGGAGGCACGCTTATAATCCAGTACACCAACCAACTTTCCTTTTACTTTGTGTAGAATACACCTCCCCATTTCTTTAAAATTTCCTGTGTACTTCTTAAACTTGATAGCTAAATGATAGCCATGTATCATTTAGAAAAATTATTTAAATTCTAGTTAGTTAACATGCAGTGCAATTTTGGTTTCAGGAGTAATTTTAGTGATTAATCACTTACTTACACACCCAGTGCTCATTTTTTGAATGAAAGCTGAGATTCTTTGCTTTTTAAAGGGCAATTTTTATACAATTATATGACTTTGTATATCATAAATATTTTTCTCTAGTGTAATTGTGTCATTTTGTTTCATGTTTTCTACTTTCTATATTTTTTCATTTTCTTTTGTGTATGTACATACACTGCTATACTTTTTTTTAGTGTGTACAAAGTTACGTGTACTGTTTTTTAAAGTACAGTGGTTAATATTTAAGGTTTTCAATATCTTTTTAAAGCCACACTTATCTGTTTATTAAAATTTTTAAAAATTGACATCTTTTGAATCCCCCAGTTAAGGAATTTTTGTACCACACTTACTTTCTCTATACTCCTTTTAACTTATATTCCCATCTTATTAGAATATTGACTTATACCAATAATTAAATATTCTTAGCAAACATTTGAATAAGAATGCATTTTGATATTGCATGTATATTTCACTCAGTTTTATAATATATACACTTGTATGGTGTCTTACCTATTTCCATGTGAACTTTCGATCTTTTTATACTGTGAGTTTCTGTGAATCTTATCTTCAATAAATCTAGCATTTATTTAATAGTAATGATATCAGGAACTGTACTATGTCATTTATGAATGGTATACTTTTGGGAGGATATAAAATCATTAGGCCACAAACTTTTTCACTTATAATTTCATTCATTACATTTTATCTGTTTAATGTGTTATTTTGGAAGACAAATCTGAAGTCATTGTGACTTCATTCCTCTAATTTAATGTGGATTTTCTGCCTTGATGTTTTTAGGATATTTTTCTCTTTCATCAAAACCCAAACTAGTTTCTAGGAAGCCTCTTGGTGAGTCTGATTAATTGATTTGCTCTAGACTGTGATGCGTCTTTTCAGTTTGCACACCCTGGAATGCAATGATCTCCTTCATGATTGTAACTGCAGCCGTCTCACTCTCCAGTTCCTTCCCACCCCAAGGCAACAGTGATGATTTTTAACTGGAATCATCACTTCCTGTCCCATATCTATGTTTCCCTTCGTAATTGAAATCTTTTTTCCTTCATTTCTTACTGTCAGGTGAGCATTCCATGTTTTAGCACATGTAATGTGAATTTTTATTCTACAATTGCCTTTTTTCTTGAATTGTAGTGTCTCATTATTCCTTTTTTAATTTTATACTTTTTTTTTTTACCTCAACAAATTTTCTCTTAATGTCCTCCTATTTTTGAGACATGATTTTTCTTGTATTGGAATGAGAATGCTATTGAATTTTCTGCAACCACTTCTACATCTGGCAGTAGATAATAGATAGCTCTGTTGATTGTTTCAGGTGATTTCTGTCCCTTACTTTATCAGAGGGATTTGACTTTTTATTCCTCATTACTCATCCGAGGGCCCAAGTAAAATCTGCCTTGACTTAGAGTGGACCAGCAGTTTGGGTATATTGATTACATTTGGCCTTCTCAGAGTTTCAGCTGATGGAAACATTTCAGATGGTGGAAAGATGGATGTACACAATTCTCTATGCAATTTGTATAGTATAGTAAGCAGTGATGTTGCATTGTGGTTTGATTTATTTCTCCTCTCCACTTGCTCATTCTCTAGTACTTAGGACAAATGAAGTTTGTTTCAAAGTTTTCACTTGTTGGGACACCTGGGTGGCTCAGTTGCTGAGCGTCTGCCTTTGGCTGGGGTCATGATCCCAGGGTCCTGGTATCGAGCCCTGCATTGGGCTCCCTGCTCCATGGGAAGCCTGCTTCTCCCTCTCTCCCCTGCCCCCTCTTGTGTTCCCTCTCTCGCTGTGTGTGTCTCTCTCTCTGTCAAATAAATAAAATCTTAAAAAAAAAAAGTTTTCACTTGTCTAAGTATCTCTTACCTGTTAACCTGGGAACTGATTGTGCCTCTCCTTTACTTGCTTCTCCTTCACTGCCTTCCTCCTTTATCTTCTGAATAATCGTGACAATATCACATAGATACTTTCCAAACTAAAAGGTAGATAATAATTTGTGCATATCCTTATGGATTTCTCAAATACACATTATATGTCTGTAGTTTTATATATGTATAATATATATTTATATTAAATATATTTGTATTTTACTTAACCACATCATTGTTTCTGGGCATTTAAATCACTTATATTTCTCCAGTACTAAAACAATATATGTTAGTTCATTTTTATATGTTTAAATGACTATTTTCTTGGGATAAATTCTTGGAAGTAGAATTATTGGCATGAACTATATTGATAGTTTTGTGGATTTTTGATATAAATTGACAAATCATTTCCCCAAATCTTTTAATAAGTTGAACTTCCAGAAACAGTACAAGGACATGCTTATTTAAAAAAACTTGGGATCATATGCTTATGTTGAAAGAAATCACAATTCTGAGACTCTATGAAAAAGAAAATAAAAAAGCAGCCATTGCTTCACTGCCTAGGTATGACTATTGCTATTGATTTGGCTTAGTTATTTCATTCTGTCCAACTTCCTTCTAGGATAGATGGATGGAAAGATAGGGAGGTAGGTAGGATGGTAGGTAGATAGGCAGACACATAGGACGCACACATCGATGAAAATGCTGTATGATGATATTTAAGGTGTTTTAAGTTTTTGTGTAATTATGCATAATCCTGTTATTAATGTCTTTACATTTATTACAAATTGTTTATTTCATTACTATAAGTCCTAGGAAGAAAATAAGGAAGAACACATATTTTTAAGATTATGTATGTGTACCATATAATTGCAATTTCAAAAGGAGGTTCTATCAACATATGCTCTCAGTGTTCATGTCACAAGTATTAAAATGATTTTTTTCTTTTTGTAGAATTTGATAGGAAGAAAATGATACCTTATTGTTTTGGTTTCTATTTATTTGATCACTAGTTAAATGAACTATATTTTCTTTTTTTTTTTTTTTAAAGATTTTATTTATTTGACAGAGAGAAACACAGCGAGAGAGGGAACACAAGCAGAGGGAATGGTAGCGGGAGAAGCAGGCTTCCTGCAGAGCAGAGAGCCCGATGCAGGGCTCGATCCCAGGCCCCTGGGATCTGACCTGGGTCGAAGGCAGACGCTTAACGACTGAGCCACCCGGGCGCCCCGAACTATATTTTCTTGAATGATTATTATCCATATATATTATTCTGCAGATTTTCTGTTGAGCTCATAATTAATTTATTTACTTTTATTGGTGGGCATAATACTTTCATTACTAACAATATATTTTTTAAAGATTTTATTTACTTATTTGAGAGAGAGAGAGAAAAAAAGGGAGAGCGTGCATGAATGGGGGAGTAGGGGAGGAGCAGAGGGAGAGGGAGAAGCAGACTCCCTGCCCAGGAGGGAGCCAGATGTAAGGCTGGATTCCTGGACCCTGAGACCGTGATCTGAGCTGAAGGCAAATGCTTAACTGACTGAGCCACCCAGGCATCCCTTCACTAAAAATAGTAATGATTTTGGTGACACCATTGCTATTTTGTACAGATAAAAAATAATTCTTAATTTTTAACCAATCATTTCTTCCTATGTTTTATTTAAAAATTTTGGATGCTTCTTGTTCAAAGAGTCTTTTTACATCATCAACACATTCAACATTGTAGTTGCTCAGAGTATTATGTTGAAATATTAATGAATTAAATCCTCACTCCAAGTCCCAATCTGTTCTTTGTAACAGCAATAAAAATTGTATCAAATACTATCCCAGTACTCAGCTTGACTGACTTTTTTTTTCTTATTTCAGAGAATAAAAGATCATGCCTTCAATTCTCTCATCTGAGTATAAAGGATTCCTTCAAAGATTTGTTTACTCCCCAAATGGAGATTTCCTTGATGATGTATACAAGGAACAACTTCAACTGTGCTGAGCCACTGTTTGAGCAGAATAACTCACTTAACATTAATTTCAATATAAGCAAGAAAACCGTCTGGCTTATTCATGGGTACAGACCAACGGGCTCCATTCCTACATGGCTTCAGAACTTCCTAAAGGTTCTGTTGAATCAAGAGGACATAAATATAATTGTAGTAGATTGGAACCGGGGTGCTACAACTCTTCTTTACAACAGAGCAGTTAAAAATGCCAGAAAAGTTGCCGTGAGTTTGAGTACGTACATTCAGAATCTTTTGGTAAGAATTTTATATATTCTATATGTTTTACAATATACAGTGTTTTGTGCAATACCACCAAGTGGTAGTAAGATAAATACTTTTTTCTATACACATTAAGAATTCTTGCTTTGATATGCTAACATTTATAGCCATCTTTAATTTGTGTAGATGGATATAATGCCATACCTAGTTATGAACTGTCTTATTTTTTCAAAAAAAAATCTTAAAGACTCAGTCATGATGTTTTGTCTTAAAATCATTTAAGATTTTAATTTTTTTAGGGGCACCTGGGTGGCTCAGTCATTAAGCATCTGCCTTCAGCTCAGGTCCTGGGATCCAGGGTCCTGGGATCGAGCCCTGCATCTGGCTCCCTGCTCAGCTGGAAACCTGCTTCTCCCCCTCCTACTCCCCCTGCTTGTGTTCTCTCTCTCGCTGTGTCTTTCTCTGTCAAATAAATAAATAAAATCTTAAAAAAAAATAAAGAATTTTTAATTTTCTTAAACTCTACTTATACTGTCTTGATGTTAGGGTAGTGATTCCATGTGAATCAAGAGGATAGACTATATATAATCATTAGGTTCTTTAGATATCCTTTCTAAGGTATGGCTAATATGTTTGTAGTTAATCAAGTGTGAACTGCTAAAAGTGAAGGGAAAAACATCTTGAAAAGTAGCGTATTTCTGCCAACCTTGGAGGCAAGTCTTAGTACCGTTCAGATTTGTCCAGGATTTAGGAGCTGGGTTGGGGTGAGTCAATTACATTCAGGCCAGTTTTAGGTCACCTGCAGTTTGAATAATCTACATTTACTATTTCAACCCATATGGAGATCAGTATCTGTTCTAGAGAGAGATGTGGTGGTGATGAGCACTTGAGAGAAGGAAGGGTGATTTCTGATTTGGAATGTTCTTGGGCTTGACATCTGCTTTGAGTTGTGTTGTGCTGAATTTCTAGGGCTCTCCTGAAATCCAGCAAGCTTACCAGATCCAAGAAGCAGTTTACATGTAATGATCAGGAGTCAGACTGGAAGAGTTCAGAGACCAGATCTACTTCTTCTGTGTGACTTTTTTTTTTTTTTAAAGATTTTATTTATTTATTTTACAGAGAGAGAGAGATCAAAAGTAGGCAGAGAGGCAGGCAGAGAGAGAGGGGGAAGCAGGCTACCCGCTGAGCAGAGAGCCCGATGTGGGGCTCAATCCCAGGACCCTGAGATCATGACCTGAGCTGAAGGCAGAGGCTTAACCTACTGAGCCACCCAGGCGCCCCTCTTCTGTGTGACTTTAAGCAATTGCTTAATCTCTCTGCCTCATTTACTTATCTATACATTTGGGATAGCCAAACTTTATAACAGTATTTTATATAACTATTAAATGAAATTAATTCTTAACCAGTACCTGGCATATAATAATCATTGAATATAATCAAGAATAGTATAATTTTTACATCCCCCAATTTGGACAAAACCAAACATCTCTCTAGAGAGACAGTGGAGGTAATTGATTCATCTGTTCTTATAGTCTATAAACTGCATAATTGATTTTTGCTTACAGCAGTGGTCTTTTCTCTAATAAGATGTACTTCAAAGTGTGGGAAATATGAATGTTAAATATAGAAATTTAGGAAAAGGCTTTATATTTAGGAAAAAGGATGAAAAGCTCAATAACACTAAAGTTGAGAGTAATACTCCCTTGGGTTTCTGGGCAGTGCTCTGAAGAATTTGAAGAAAATTAACACCCTGTGCCTGGAAAGCCTGGATTTAGTTTCTCATTGGCAGTGAATGTCCCACATCTTCCTACAAACCTCTAAGATGTGTTCAAAACTTGAGCTTGGAAGGTTGGATTCCATGACTCTCCAGCTTGTGATCTGGGAATCCATGATCACACTTCAAATCCAGGAGTCTCATTTTATCATGCTCATTTCACACAGTTTCAGTCTTCCTAGTGATTTTGACACAATCTGATGAGAAAAAAACAAGGAGGCATATTAGTATATATAGAGTTAAACAGGCCAGGACTTGAAGTCCATCTTTTTCCCTTACAGTAGTTAATATATGTGACTTTGGGCAACTCATTATCAAATCGTGTTATTCAACACTTAATAGGTACCAGGAATAGTTTGAGGCAAAGGATAAAAATAAATATCTCGCGGCGCCTGGGTGGCTCAGTGGGTTAAAGCCTCTGCCTTCGGCTCAGGTCATGATCTCAGGGTCCTGGGATGGAGCCTCACATTGGGCTCTCTGCTCAGCAGGGAGCCTGCTTGCCCCTCTCTCTCTGCCTGCCTCTCTGCCTACTTGTGATCTCTCTCTCTCTGTCAAATAAATAAATAAAATCTTTAAAAAATAAAAAAATAAAAAATAATAAATATCTCATAGGACTAATGTGAATATTAAATATGAGATTTACAAAGCACCCTAAAATGTTTACTAATATTATTACAAAATTATTTAACTACATGTATCATTTTACATATACTAGTCTAGATAACAGATAACAAAAGTTTTTAAAAATGTACTGGTTGGGGCGCCTGGGTGGCTCAGTCGTTAAGCGTCTGCCTTTGGCTCAGGTCATGATCCCAGGGTCTTGGGATCGAGCCCTGCATCGGGCTCCCTGCTCCGCAGGAAGCCTGCTTCTCCCACTACCATGCCCTCTGCTTGTGTTCCCTCTCTCGCTGTGTTTCTCTCTGTCAAATAAATAAAATCTTTAAAAAAAAAAAATGTACTGATATTACTAAAAGTGTACAGAGAAAAATCAGATCTCTTATGAAAAATGTTGAACAAAGATATAGTTGTTTTCAAATTATAAATCCCATTCTCTGTCTCCCAGAAATGTATTAAACTAGGAAAAAAATGATGAATTCTAGAATATTGATACACAGGGCATAATTTGTAATCTCTGAAATGAAAATCGTAACACTGCATTTTCACTTGCAGAACCATGGAGCATCTCTTCAAAATTTTCATTTCATAGGTATGAGCTTAGGGGCTCATATCAGTGGATTTGTTGGAAAGATATTTAAAGGTCAGCTTGGAAGAATAACAGGTAAAATATTTTTGATAAAATGTGTTTTAGCATTCTTTAAAGCATCAGATGTTATTCTATTTATAAGTTATCAGGCACAATAATTGAATAGTAGAAATGATGCACATTTACTCTTTTTCTGTATTATATTCAAATGTAGTCTTTGTTTTAGTTAGATTCTAAAGTCTTGTTTCTTGGTCAGTTCTTACCAGAGTTGAAGTACTCCTATAGACATGGGAGGAAGAAAATCAATCTCTGCAACTCCAAGTGAATTTTAAAGACACGTTATTGTAACAATCCAGAGTAAAATTTGACCCATTAAATATAAAAATTTTTCATGTACTAATTATAGAACCATGTACTTAATTTTCATGAACTTTGACACATTTCAGTACTTTTAAAAATTTCATTTGAACACCAGAAGAGAGAATCAGAAGTTGATATCCAAGATTGAGGGAGTCTAGATCCTGATACCCCTCATATTTTCTTAACAGATTCCTGCGTCCACAAAGCTTAATAACCAAATAATGCTGACATAGATTTTCATGCTTCCATTTGGGAATGATGGTGATTTTAGAATAGGAAGATCATATCCCTCCCTGGTCAATTCAGTTTTTTAACAACTGTTGAGATCTGTGTCTATAGAAGATTTATAATGATTTCAAGTGTTAAAAGTAATAGAATATTAAGTTAAGCAAAGGGGGGAGGATGAATGAATTGCACAGATAGGATCTTTACAAACTGTAAGTATACCTTACTATACTTATTCTGATCAGGTTTTTTTTTTTTAAATATTTTATTTATTTGACAGGAGAGAGAGCGCAAGTAGGCAGAGAGGCAGGCAGAGAGAGAGAGAGGGGGAAGCAGACTCCCTGCTGAGCAGAGAGCCCGATGCGGGGCTCGATCCTAGGACCCTGAGATCATGACCTGAGCTGGAGGCAGTGGCTTTAACCCACTGAGCCACCCAGGTGCCCTATTCTGATCAGTTTTAATATTATCCCCATTATTCAGATATGAAAACAGGTTAACTGAATGAATGTGGAGGGAGGGAGTCAAAAAATTTTTAATAGCTAAGCAAGGATTTATACAAAACTTTCTAGCATCCAAAGCCCATTCTGTTTCAACCACCATAGTCATCCTACTTTATGTTAAGATGTGTTTACTCACACTTTAGTCCAGTTCGATTGGCTCCACAGGCCAAGCAATCATCAAGGTTTAAAAGTCCAACAAATGTGGTAGTTCTACATCAGAATTATTAATGAGAAGAGAAGTTTCTGCCTCATTCAGTCAAGTGGGCTAAATAAACTAGGGATACGAGAAGGGCTTGAGATGAGCAACATTATATTTTACTTTTTAAAATATCTTTTTAGAGATGATTGTATCTTCCATTGCATAGATGTTCTCGAGTTGTTGAATTTTACCTCCTTCCAACCCCGTCACCTTTTTAACACATGCCAGTAGGTCATGAGCCTAGAATTTCTATTTAAAATTTCCAATATGGGCACCTGGGTGCTCAGTCAGTTAAGCGTCTGCCTTTGGCTCAGTTCATCATCCAGGGTCTTGGGATCGAGCCCCATGTAGGGCTCCTTGCTCTGCAGAGAGCCTGCTTCTCTCTTTCCCTCTGCTCCTCCCCTTGCTTATGCTGTCTCTCTGTCAAATAAATAAAATCTTAAAAAAAATAAATAAAATTTCAAATACAGGAATAATATCTATAGCTCATGGAACTCTTAATACATTTTTCTTTTCTTGTGTGTATATGGGAAACTTGTGAAAAATGAATGATAAGATAATAATATGTTTTATACCACAGCCCAAATTGTATTTGGCACTTAAAAATCATTTTAGAACTGCAGATGGATCTGGGATGAACTAATAAGGCATTAGGTTCAAGACAGGACCAGGATATTATTCATTTTCCCTCCCTCTCAGGGCAGTAGTAGTTACTTATTACTAACTATAAAGCTACTACTGGTATATCTCTAAGTATTTCTTCTTCTTCTTCTTCTTTTTTTTTTTTTAATTTGAAAGAGAGAGAGAGAGATAGTGAGAGAGGGAACACAAGCAGGGGGAGTGGGAGAGGGAGAAGCAGGCTTTCCGCTGAGCAGGGAGCCCGATGTGGGGTTTGATCCCAGGACCCTGGGACCATGACCTGAGCCAAAGGCAGATGCCTAAACGACTGAGCCACTGATGGGCCCCTATCCCTAAGTACTTCTTAAATAAAAATGCTAAAATAATAAAATCTACAGTATTTTGTTGAGGCATCTCTAAGTGTGGCTTTACATTAGAGTGTCGATAAACTGTGACAATTGGTGAAAAGTATCATTCAGATAATGAAGATACTTGGTATTCATCCAATTTCATTTATCTTAATATTAGTTTTTGCACAAGTTTAAGCTAAAACTATATAGACATGCTTATAGTGTAATAATAATGCAAACATATGATCTCATAAATACTGTAGTAGGAATTGATTAATCGATTTATAGTTTCTTTCTTGAATTTCAGGTCTTGACCCTGCTGGGCCAAAATTCTCTGGAAAATCATCTAATGACAGATTATATTACACCGATGCGAAGTTTGTGGATGTTATTCATTCTGATACCAATGGTAACGATGTCGAATTTATTGCTAAATTATTTAAAAATGAAAAGATGTAGACATTGGGGAAGAGGAGAACATAAAAGAAAAAAGAGTAGTGGGTAAAGTGACGATGAGTCTGTAATTATAAAATGATTCTGTTTCCTACAAGCAATATTTCTTGGAGTTCGTGATGTCCTGTGATATCAAATGGCACTTTTTGCCATCCGCTCACCCTCTTTCCGGTTTCAAGGACTGGTCTTATCATCCTAAAAAATGGAAACTTGATAAAAATTACTTCACCTTGTTCATGCTCTTGACAATTTTGATTGATCAGAATTTCTCCCATGCTTAAAGTTCCTGGTGTATTTAGGTTACCATTCTCTCCATTCACTTTCTCACTATGATGTGTATCAAGTAGAAGTGAACATAGCATTTCAGGCACAGATAGAGAGTACCCTCCCCTAAAGATTGGGAAATAATTTCTCTATTGCTTTTAATTATCTTCCTGAAAATGTCTAACAGGCTATTGGTAGTTTGGGCCCGAGTGCTTTGGACAGACACTTTCAAGGAAGAATTTAGATGGCCCTGAGTCCCTTCCTCATTTGAAATTGATGATAGTACTATTTATTGGACACTTCCTATACCTTGGGCAGTGTTTCAGATGCTCTCTGTGAATGAATTACAGCATTCTCCTAAGTCCCCATGAGATAAGTAAATATCAATCCTTTTTTATTGATGTTTGGGGAGTTAGGGTCATGGTCACAAGTGGCAGAGCCAGAATTTGGAAGCTTACGATTCCAGAGTCTGTGCCTCACTGGTTTGTTGCTCTGACCAGCTGATAATTTCCATGTGCTGTGGTTTTGGGCATGGGGAGAATATGGCGCTACCATGGAGAAGGGAGGAAGTGATGCTAAGGCTGTTCTGGTTTCCCTATTTCCTCAGGTTTCTTTTCTCTTTGGTTCAGGTCACTTATTTGCTCCCGTAGTCCTCTGAATTGTCCTTGTGGTGAATCATACCGATGCCTTTGTGAGAGATGAAAGTGCCATAAATGCCACAGAGGACAACTTTTCAGCTTCTATCACTACATGCCAGGGGACTGAGCCTCTATGGGTATCATTCTCCTCATTCTTTGGAATCTAAGTTCACTTATGTATCACAGGGAGTTAGTGCCCAAAGGTTCATAGTTCAAATGTGATAACATCAACCTCTCAAGCCTTCCTTGTCTTTATCCCTTTATATCAACTTGGCTTTCCCACACACAGTGCACCTGTTGCCCAGTTCTCTGCAGTTCTCTGAGCTCTTGTTTCTAAAATCCCAACTTCAGCTTTGCCTATGGCCTTTGAATTAGCTCTTCATACTTTTTATTATTTTTCTTTGCATTTTTGGCTTTTCCCAAAGCCAAAAGTGTTGTCTTTCACTCTCAACATCTTCTGATGACCAGCCTATAAGATCTAACTTACCACTAGATGCCACATTGTTGGCTCCTTTGATTGATCTTTTCACCACCATTGCAAATGAGGGACACAGACTTTTGATGCTGCATATCCACCTGTCTCAAGGAATTTCTGAATGAGATAGTTGAGGTCAGCACATATCTGGCAGACAGTACCTTTTCCTTGAATATTAATCAGCGAGTGCACCTACTCACCAGTAGTTTTTATCCATATTTGTATATGTTAAAAAAACTATGTGGCCTTCCAAAATTATGAATTGGATAATTTGAACTAACATCCTGGCTGGGATATCAGGAAAACTTACAGTCCAACATCCAGAAGATAGAAAAATTCCAGGGAAGTAGACTGATAATTTGGAGTCACTTTTCTTATGGCAGGTTTCCTGATGCATTGAATATGGGAAGTATTTTTGAAACCCTTACATGAGGCTCGTAAAATATCTCATTTTTACCATCTTCCTGTGAAATGAGGGAAAATAGAATGCTTAAACTTTACATATCACCCTCCAATTTAATATATTTTGGGGGAAAAAATAGAACAAAGAGAGAAGGCAAAATGAGTATCAATAATTAAAAAAGGGCACCTGGGCAGCTCAGTAGATTAAGCATCTGTCCTCTGTTCTGGTCTTAGGGTCCTGGGATCAAACCCAGTACTTGGTTCCCTGCTTTTCCCTGTCTGTCTGCCCTTCCCCCACTCATGCTTGCATTCTCTCTCTCTCTCTCTCAAATAAATACATAAAATCTTTAAAAAAATAAAATAAAAGGACACTTGGGTGGCTCAGTCGGTTAAGTGTCTGTCTTGGCTCAGGTAATGATCCCAGGGTCATGGGATCAAGTCCCATACCGGGTTCCTTGCTCACTGGGGAGCCTGCTTCTTCCTCTGTCTGCCACTCCCCCTGCTTGTGCTCTCTCTCTCTCTGATAAATAAATAAATAAAATCCTTAAATATATATATATATGAAAAAATAAAATAGAAAAAAGATAGTACAGATACTACAGGTATGAAATTGATCATATGATGTAATGAACAATATTAGGCAAATAAATATGAAAATGTATGATTATATGATATGATATATAAAATAGAAAAATTTTTATGAAAAGACAAAAGCATTTACCAAACTGACAAATTAAGAAAGAAAATTTGAGGGGCGCCCCGGTGGCTCAGTGGGTTAAAGCCTCTGCCTTCGTCTCAGGTCATGATCTCAGGGTCCTGGGATGGAGCCCCACATCGGGCTCTCTGCTCAGCAGGGAGCCTGCTTCCCCTTCTCTCTCTACCTGCCTCTGCCTACTTGTGATCTCTCTCTCTGTGTCAGATAAATAAATAAAATCTTAAAAAAAAAAAAAAGAAAGAAGGGGCGCCTGGGTGGCTCAGTTGTTAAGCGTCTGCCTTCGGCCCAGGTCAGATCCCAGGGTCCTGGGATCAAGCCCCCACATTGCGCTCCTTGCTCAGCAGGAAGCCTGCTTCCCCCGCTACCATTCCCTTTGCTTGTGTTCCCTCTCTCGCTGTGTTTCTCCCTGTCAAATAAATAAAATCTTTAAAAAAAAAAAAAAAAGAAAATTTGAATAGTTCTATAATTATTAATGAAATAGAACCTGTAATTTAAAGACTTCCAACAAAGTAAATCCTAGGCAAATTTTTCATCTCTACCAAACGATTAAGGGAAAAATAAGACCACTTTCACACAAACGGTTTCAGAGAATAATAAAAAGTAGGAAACTTTATAACTTTTTTTTTTTTTGGAAACTTTATAACTTTTTTAAAAGCTGTCATAAAAATGTCAAAATTTGAGATAGACATTACAGAAATGAAAATTTGTAGACATTCTCTATTATAACCATAGATGCAAAAATTCTACATAAACATCACATTAGTAAACCAATTCTGCAACATATAAAAATGGATAACAAATCATACCCAATTTGGTTTATTATAAAAAAGCAAGTTTATAATAAAAGGCATATGCAAAAGCTACATGAAATAGGAGTCAGTTTATGTATAGTTCCAAAATGGGCAAATCTAAACGTGATGTTTTGAAAGGCATCCTTGGAATGTAAAGAATAGCAAAAAAAAAAAAAGATCTTATTAAAGATATTATTATTTTTAAAGGAAGGGAGAAGCAGGTAATTAATTAGGTAAGAGCTAGGGATTTCTAGGTGCTATTTCTTGACACAGCTGCGATAGCTAGGTGGCTATTTGCTTTATAATAATTAATCTTTAGATTTATGTTCTTGTTTGTGTGCATGTATATTAAATTACAATAAAAAGGAAATAAAAAGGAAATTTAAAAAGCCATAGCTACTCTCCTTACACTCCTTGAAACCAAGGGAATGAATGACCGAAACAGACCAAACTTCTCTGCCCCTTCCGTCTGGTAAAGGGGAAAAGACATGCCTGAATGAATCAAGGGCTGCTTGTAAGTTATTATAAATGTCTTTTGCTTCTCCCTGATTCCTGAGGAGTCTTCTTGGCTTGACTCTACTTTAGTGGCAGATTGGAAAAAATGATGTCTCCAACCCGGAACCTCTAGTCCTGGAACTCCGTGTTGAATTCAGACACAGGGAAATTGTAAAGATCTCCAAAATTAAAAAAAAAAAAAATTACTGGCCTTTTTTTTTTTTTTTTGGTCATATTTAGAATACAAGCAGAGGATGGAATGTAAAGAGAGATTGGCTAGCATACCCTCACCACTGTCACAATCAAATCACTCCCATGCTTCCCTAAATTCTAAGGAGTTTTAATGAAGTCATCTGAATTGTTCTTTGCCTTTCCTTACACACTGACTCCCCTCCCCTCATAATGCACTGGCCAGTATGCTCAGGCTCTGCTAACCTCACTAGCAATTACTTGTTCTGTTAGGTACTATCACTAAATCCTGTCCTGCATCTTAATCCTGCTCTCAGACCCAAGTATTTGTCTTTGTTATGTAAATCTACTGCTGATCACTTTCCAGAGTTAATGTTGTAGGAAATTTCTTGTGCCTTAAGCCAAAGCACTGGGACTTTACCTGGCAGCAAGATTTTCAGATCTAATCACATGCCCCAAGTATTCTGAGCTTTCTGCCCTCTATCATTTCCATGACTTCCCTGGGTTATAGCTCCCATGTTGGTAATAATGGACCCAGCATTTGCACCTTTCCCAGTGCCCCGAGAATCGGCAGATGTATAGAAGCCCTTAAATCATAGCTACACATTTATGTCACTCTGGCCCACTTTGTTCCAGCTGAAGCAGTATGTAGATTTTTCCAGTTAAAGAATCTAGTAGCAAGTCTTAGGCCTTATCTGGAGTGTAAGCAAATCATCCCACTGGCCTAAAATTTCCTATATGATTTGGATTCATTTCCTCTGGCGCTCCCTCTTATACCGTATGCTCCAGCTAACCTGGCTTCTTTAAATACTTGAGGTGTGCTAACATAATTAATTACTTGGCTCACTGTCTCACTTACATCCTTCACATCATTGTGTGACTCTACAGCCTCAGTGAAAAATTCCCTAACCAAACTACTTAAAAGTGCAACCAACTTACCACTCTGTCCAGGCACTCACTGTCCTCCTAGGCTCCCTGTGTCCTCTCTACAGCACTTACTATGAACTGACATACTCTATCTGTACTACTTTATTATGTCTTCCTCCATTAAGATGTAATTTCCACTACAGAAAGGAGTTTTGCTCTGTTTTTCTTTTTTACTTACATATTTGTGGCACATAGGACTACGATGGGCCCATAGTAAATTGGTGACTGGTAAATATATTAAATTAATGACATATAATTTTCGTGAGGAATTAATTTGAGGCATTAATACCAGATGAATGCATCTTTTTAAAAAATGGCATCTATTTTATTTTCAATTCAAATTTGGAGAGTCACTTTCAGTGGAACTTAGAGTAGATTTTATTTTGTAAAAGTGTTGTTGACCTGATTGTATTCACTTTGTGATTTTTGAGTGTTTTTCTTCCTAGGTTTAGGCATTAAAGAGCCTGTGGGACATATAGATTTTTATCCAAATGGAGGAAAAACACAACCTGGGTGTCCTAAGTCCATTTTATCAGGTATACCAATGGTAATTTTGAATGAATTATATATAATTTAAATGATGAAAGAAAATAAAATTTACTTTACTTTTTTCCTTATTAATCTATGGGTAAGATTTTGATCACCCTTGCTCATGATTCAGGAGAATTATTGGCAAAAAATGGTTGAAATGAATTTTTCTCCGTTCATAAAGTTTACTAGTAGATATCCCATGTGGTCATGGTGGGATCCATTATGTTAGTTTCAACAGCTTTATTTCATCATTTTAAACATTAAGAGAAGTGCTAAGTCAGTGAAGAAGCACCCATGGCCAAAGTATCACGTAACATGAGTTTGGTCTCAGGATTTAATCTTTGCCATCATTCTGAAATCTTACAAGCACAGATTCATAATCTCTTACACTTGGTTGTTACATAAATAGCTGAGCTGCTTCTCCAGGTGTGGAATTTGGCTCACTTTAGAGTCACAGGAAGCAAGGTTTTGATGTCTACAGGGGCAACTGGTCAAGAAACACACAGGGAACCTGGGTGGCTCAGTCGTTAAGCGTCTGCCTTAGGCCCAGGTCATGATCCCAGAGTCCTGGGATCGAGCCCCGCATCAGGTTCTCTGTTCGGCAGGGAGCCTGCTTCTCCCACTACCACTCCCTCTGCTTGTGTTCCCTCTCACTGTGTTTCTCTCTGTCAAATAAATAAAATCTTTAAAACAAAACAAAACAAAAACACACAGCAGCAGTCCACTGCAGCCAGAGAAGTTTGGTCAGAGGTTGTAGGGTGTGAGGAGTTGGAGAAAGAGAAGGACATGATAAAGCTTAATTGTTACCTGGTTTCCTCGTCTTCTCTGACATTGAGTAGAAATGTTAGTGGTGTGGGGTTAGAAGGGAAAGATGTGCACATAATTATTAACTGTGGTAGCACCATGTTTATGGAGTTTGTCAAATTATTGAAATTAAACATTTTTTTTGTGGTAATTATTACTTCAGAAATATTTCTTATAAATCTCATGCAAAAACATACTAAATTTAAATTTTTAGTGGTACAGTTTATTTAATTGCTCGAGATAAAACTGTGCATTGTAGTCAACACTTTAATATTCACAAGTGTGTAGTATTGAGTAGAACTTAACCTTTAATTTTTCTCTAATTTACTTGAACTTGGTTTAATATATCTATGGTTCTTTTGCTTGATTTTTAACACTTAAGGAATTCAGTATGTTAAATGCGACCACCAGAGAGCAGTTTACTTGTTCATGGCCTCTTTGGAAA
Organism: Procyon lotor; assembly: GCA_028646535.1. NCBI lineage: Eukaryota > Metazoa > Chordata > Mammalia > Carnivora > Procyonidae > Procyon > Procyon lotor. Next base: position 161,282,873 of record CM053603.1, on the reverse strand, counting down.
CAAACTGCAATTTTATTTCATTTCCTTGTCCTTCATATGAAGATTTTAAAGCTGGTTCATGTGTAGACTGTGACTACTTTAAGGGCAAATCATGTCCTAGGCTGGGTAAGTGAGACTGTTCTAAGTACTCTAAGTTTCTGTGGAAAATGAATCACATAATTTTAGTATTTTTGCTGGAAGCTTTCATATTTCCTTTGAACATGTTAACATTTTATGGAAAAATTACCTGTGAAACAACTGGAGAAAACAGTTTATTTCCTACTAAATATTTTTAGGGTGTTTAATGAAAAGAATTTAATTAATGGCTCTGTGGAATTTAACCTACGGTGCTCAATGTAGTGTGCAAATTTGGTGGTCTGTGATGATCCTTGTTCTTGCTTTGTAAAGGAATCTCACTACCTATCATACACCTGTATTTCCACTAAACAAAGAGACTGGATTCTTTTTCTTTTTTTGAGATTTGTGCATTCTTAGTGGCGCTGAAGGTTTTTATTTTTATGGAAAGTCTTAGAAGCAAGTGGAGAGGTGTGTAAACCATAGTTAGCTTTTCATTTGCTATTAGCAAGTAGGCATGAATCATACATGGTTCACACCTTCCAAATCGATAAAACTTGGCAAGAGCAGTTAAGTATCGCAACTTTCGATAACGACAGCCTGCCGGTGGGAAATTATGGAGGAAAAAAGAATCCACATAAAAATAGAACGGTAGAGCTGGAAGAATTTCAGAGGCTGGTTTTTTTTGCTCAGGATTTTCCAAAGAGATCACCAGACCCCAAGAATGTCATTGAACATATAACATCTTCTCAGTGTCATGACCAGGATCTGCTAGAAATGTTTCCAAAGCCAAAGGGGCTCAGTGAAGTGGGAAGCAATTACAATGGCTGAATTAAACAGCTTTCTGTAGTTTTCTTGGGCAGGAGGTTTATACTAAGGCGCATAGAGAATTGCTAGGAGAGGCAGGCAAGCTACAGGCTTTGCCAGACCTATTTTCTCTTAGACCCCTTCTGTCCAGAAGACGTCTTGTAGGATCCTCTTTCTCCAGACCTCATGTTGGGGATTGCTTTTCTGGTCTCATTGCTTTTCCATATAAGTGAGAAAACTGTGACCTAGTGTGAACAGAAGGATTATGTAAGGACACAAGTGAGAACTAGAGTTAAACTTCTTAATTCTCAATTCAGTATTCTTTCTACTGCATTCAGATTTCAAATTTGGAGGTAGCAATGTGGGAACAGACAAATACATAAAGTAGGAAGCATTTTCAATATATGTGTGTCTGTGATAATATTTCAATGTACTAATTGTGTATCGAATGTATATATTATATATGTAATATATAGTGTATATATAGATGCTATCTATATGACACATTTATAATGTATACACATGCATTGTATATCTGTATGAATGTGTATATGTAGGAGAACTGGGAACTGTACTCATGGAACTAAATTTTGTGTTTTATCTAATTTTATTCTGTTGAATTTGCTAAAAAGAGATACACGTAAAATTCCGAATTTTTGAAATAATAGTAAAAACTGCTACAAATGGATTGAAGCCATTTAAAGTATGCTCAGCTCTGATAAGATTTCCAGGGAGGGGATTTGTTTGTGATTCTTGAATTTGACTTACTATGTAATTAAAATGAATAGACTATAAAATTATTTGAAAAGTGGTTTTAAGTTATAAAAATCATAAATTATTATTATAATGCTTTGATTCTTTAGTTCCTTTAGTGATTCGAAAAGCTTTGTGTGCTATTTGATGGAAATCTAGTTTCTAAGGTTTTCTTTCTTAAATCTTAGGTTATCAAGCTGAGCTATGGAAAGGTGTTTTAAAAGCAAGAAAAGAGACCACTGTGTTTTTAGATACTACTGGCACAAGTCCATTCTGTGGTAAGTTAACATTTTCAACAAGTGAACAAATGATTGCTTTTATATACTAATTTTTATTTCCTCCAAAATACCCACTTAAATTCCATCATGTAATTTCAAGGAACTCTGAAATTTGTTAGAGCCCAATTCAAATAAGGATTTGATTTTTTAGTTTGTTTAATTGTTTATCTTTTGAAGGACATCAGGGATATTTTTAGTTTTTGGCTATTATGAATAAAGCTGCTATAAATATTTATATACAAGCTTTTATGTCAATCTAAGTTTTTATTTCTCCTTTATAAAGGCCTAGGAATGCAACTGCTGGGTCAAAAGCTAATTAGCTGTATAAGAAATTGACAAAGTGTTTTTCAGTGTGCTATACCATTTTGCAATTCTCCCAGCAAAGTATCCAATTTCTCTGATTTCTCGCTAGCAATTGGTGTTGTCATCATTTTAAAAAAGTTATTCAGGGGTGCCTGGGTGGCTCAGTGGGTTAAGCTTCTGCCTTCTGCTAAGGTCATGATCTCAGGGTCCTGGGATAGAGCCCCACATCTGACTCTCTGCTCAGCAGGGAGTCTGCTTCCCCCTCTCTCTTTGCCTGCCTCTCTGCCTACTTGTGATCTCTTTCTCTCTGTCAAATAAATAAATAAAATCTTAAAAAAAAATAAAAATAATAAAAATAAAAAAAGTTATTCATCCTAATAGGTAGGTAGTGATGTTACTATGGTTTTATGACTTACTATGGTTTTAATCTTTGTTGTCCTGATGGCTTATGATAATGAATATCTTTTCTGTATATCATTGTTGGTGAAATATGTGTTCATGTCTTTTGCCCATGTTCCAACTGCATTTTTTTTTAAGTGTTGAGTTTTGAGAGTTTCCTTCATATATTTTTGTAATAGTCCTTGTTGGATGCTTGGATTGCAAATATTTTCTCCCAGTCTGTAACTTGACTATCTTTTCATCTTCTTTACAAGGGCTTTTGCAAGGGCAAAGTATTTACTTTTGATGCGATCAAATTTTGATCTCGTCAAAATCAAATTTTGAAATTTGATCCCTACTCTGGCTTTTTGATCTCTCTAAAGCAAAAGGTTGGGATGCCTGGTGGCTCAGTGGGTTAAAGCCTCTGCCTTCTGCTCAGGTCATGATCTCAGGGTCCTGGGATTGAGCCTCACCCCCCTCAATCTGCTCAGCAGAGAGCATGCTTCCCCTTCTCTCTCTGCCTGCTTGTGATCTCTCTCTCTCTCTCTGTCAAATAAATAAATAAAACTCTTCAAAAAAAATAAATAAATAAAATAAAGCAAAAGGCTGTGTAGCCACACTCCTAGATTTTTCTCTAGGGTGTAATTTCTAGATGGTGAATCTCTTAGTTTTAGTATCTTTTGCAAACTTGTTAAGATAAGGATTTTTCAAATCATTATGTCCATGTTTGTTTTTGTGTAATACTTTTATCTCAGTTTATATTTTTCCTCCCACAATTTCACCATAAACACCAATAAGAAACAAGGCTACACTTTGAAGCCATATTAGCACAGAAATCCCCTCAGCTAGATGTCCAATTTCTTTATTTACAACTTTTGCTTTCCATGCCATTTCAGGACGTAATTTTTTAGGCTTTCTGTGACTATATAGCCAGTATTCTTTTTCTACCCGTTTCCAATAACATGTCCCTGCCTTCTGAGGCCTCACCGGCAGAGTTGTTACCATCTACATTTCCACTAACAATGTGTTCAAGGTCATCAAGGTTATCATGCACCTCAAAATTCTTTTAGCTTCTGTTCATTGCCAATTTCAAAACCTCTTCCTCATTTTTAGGTATTTGTTACAAGAGCATCCCATTCTTCACATCAAGATATGGATTCATTTTCTGTCACAAACATAAAAAATTACCACAAACTTAGTGGCTTAAAAAAGCAAAAATCTATTATCTTTACAGTCCTGTTGGTCAGAAGACTGACACAGGTGTCACTGCAAAACTCGGGGTGTCAGCAGAACTGTATTTCGGGAGGCTCCAGGGGAGGAACCTCTTTCCTCGACTTTGTACATACAGAGACTATTTGTGTTCCTTGGCTTATGGCCTCTTCTTCCCTAGTGGTGGCTTGAGTCTTCCCTCACACCCACTGCATTTCTTCAACCCTCTTTTTGCATCACATCTCTTTTTATGATTCTCTTCTGTTTTCCTCTTCTGCTTCTAAGGCTTTGTGATTACAGTCCTTGTGACTGCACTGCTCCCACTTGGATAAATCAGATAATATTCCTATTTTAAGGGCAACTGATTAGTGATTTTAATTCCATTTGAGATCTTAATTATGCTTTGCCATTTAAGGAAACATATTCACAGGTTCCAGAGATTAGGACATGGACGTATTTGTGGAGGTCTGCCACAATGACAATAAGCACATAGGATTTTTCAGTTTCCTGATATCAACATTTTCTGTGAAGTGTGAGAACTTGACTATTTTGGTTTCTTTACATCCTCCACTTTAAAATCCCATTTTAAAATCTTGGGCGCCTGGGTAGCTCAGTTGTTAAGCATCTGTCTTTGGCTCCCGGGGTCTTGTGACCGAGCCCCACATTGGGCTCCCTGTCCATGGGAAGCCTGCTTCTCCCTCTCCCACTCCCCCTGCTTGTGTTCCTTCTCTTGCTGTGTCTCTCTCTGTCAAATAAATAAATAAAATCTTTAAAAATAAAAAATAAAATAAAATCTCATTGTCTTAAGTAGCAGATTGCATGATAATTTTGGTCTCAGTCATCAAATATGGAAAATTCACGAGGAAAAGGGTAATCTATTGTATGTATGCAGCTGTCTTCCCGTTTTACCTCTTTGTTTTTGATGCATTAAGATGATTTCAATTCCTTTCTGTTGGAAGAAATCCCTTCTTACAATATTTAAGAGATTGAGTGTGCTAAAAGAGATTCTTTAAGTTTTTCTTTGCCTGAAAGTGCTTTTATCCCTCCTTTATTCTCAAAGGATAGATTTGCTGGATATGAGGTTCAGAGCTGAGCTCTTTCTTTTGGCCTTTGAAAAATATGCCACATAACGTGTGAAAAATGCTGGCCTCCATAGTTTCAGTTAAAAAAATCCATTCTGACTCAAATTGATGTTCTCCAATAAATAATGCATCCTTTGTCTTGCATTGCTTTCAATTTTATTCTTTGTTTTTTGTTTTCTAAAGTTTAATGATGATATGACTTGGTAGGATTTGTTCAGGCTTATCCTATTTCAGGTTCACTCATCTTGAATCTGCATTTTTGTTTTCTTCACCAAGTTTAGAAAATCCTTAGCCATTATTTCTTTGAATATTCTTTAGCTCTACTTTTTTTTCCTCTCTTCCTGACATGATAAGGCAGATATTATATCTTTGTTATGGTCACACAGGTATCCAAGGCCCTGTTCATTGTTTTTCCCTCAGTCTCTTTTCTCTCTGTTACTGAGAGTGAGTGGCCAATTGATCTGTCTTCAAATTCACTGATTTCTTTCCTCTAGCATCCACTCTACCATCAGGCACATGCAGTGAATTTTATATATATTACTGTAGCTTTCATGTATGTAATTTCTACTTTGCTTTCTTTTATAGCCTCTATTTCTTTGCTCAGATCTTTCCATTCATTTTTTTCAAGAGACTCTGACTTTGAAGCATTTTTATGATGGCTTCTTTGAAATCCCTGTCAGGTAATCCCAGCATCTGATTCATCTCAATATTGGCATCATTTCATTGTCCTTTTTCACTAAAGTTGTGGTTGTTTTTGTTCTTGGTATAATGGGCAATTTTCAATCACATCCTGGACATTTTGTTTATTATGTTGGAACTTGAGTTCTATTTAAATCTTTTGTTTCTAAGCAGGCAACCACATTGTTTAGATTTTAGCTGTATGTATTCTGAGGCTGTGATTTCTTAGATGTATAAAGGTTCAGGATTTTTATATTTTCCTAGTGACTTGCTTCTTTTTTTACTTTATGCATAAAATTGCATTTTAACTCTCAATTTTATCCTGTTCTATCACAACAATTTGTCTCATAGAGTCTTTGAACCTGTGTTTTCTTTTCTGTCTTGAATATTATGTTCCACAGTATTTTATTTCACATGTTACTTAACAGTCAATATTTATTATGAATGTTATCATTACAACAAATCCTCACCATATTTACCAATTTTAGTTTTCTACCTTTTAATCTTGTTCTCTTTTCCCTCCCCCACTTTTTCCTTCTGAGTTTAACTCCTATCTTACTAAAATACATCCTTAGTGACTTGATTTTTTTTTTAAAGATTTTATTTATTTGACGCAGAGAGAGAGAGCTAGAGATGGAACACAAGCAGGAGAAATGGGAGAGGGAGAAGCAAGCTTCCCGCTGAGCTGGGAGTCCAATGCTGGGCTCGATCCCAGGACCCTAGGATCATGACCTGAGCCGAAGGCAGACGCTTAGGGACTGAGCCACCCCGGCACTTCCCCTTAGTGACTTTTCACTAGTGGTCTCTTTCAGTTTGTTTATTTCCTTGAAAACGTCCTTATCTTTTCCTTATTCTGGAATGCAAATTTCATTCAAGATAGAATTCTACATTGAGAGTATTTTCACTCAGCACTTTGAAGATACTAACTTTCTTTTCAGATAAATATTTTTCATTTATTGTCAGTGTAATTGTTTCCTGCAAATAATCTATAGTTTTCTTCTGGTTGAATTAATTACTTAATCTATTTATTCGTGATTTTTATCATTTTCTAGTCTCAATGGTCATTTTACATCTCTTAAAAGTTAAGAAAAGATATTTGTGTTATTCAAAATAAAGACTCATGTGTTCTTTTAATATAGAAAACTCTCAGTAGTCAACTCTTCAAACTTCCCTCTTCATAGCAAGTTGGATTTCGTTTTTTCCAGAATTTAGCATAGTCTTGGAGCATTTTTAATATAATTTGGAGGGGTTGGGGAGTCTGCACCAAGTCATGAGTGCTAACCTAAATTCCATATTACCGGGGCACCGGGGTGGCTCTGTCAGTTAAGCGTGGGACTCTTGATTTCCTCTCAGGTCATGATCTCAGGATTCTGAGCTCAGGCCCTGCGACCGGCTCCATGCTCAGGGCAAAGTCTGCCTGTCTCTCTTTCTTTCTCAAATAAAGAAATAAATAAAACCTTAAAAAAACAAAATCCATGTTACCTGGTGTTTTATTTATTCTTGGTAAAATTTCCCCCATCTAAGACTCGTAGACAACCAGTAAGAAGAGTTTTCTGAGTTCCTCTTTGAATGACAAAGCAGAGACTTCAGATCTCTGGCTCTGTGCAGGGACTTTCATTTCAGCTCTGTCACTTAGCCTCAGGTCTCCTGTGTGTGAAGGTTGACACTGCAACCTCGGGTTCCCTACATCCAGTTCTCAAGTTCCGAAGGGATCCAGAGCTTCAGTCCATCTTATGTTTTGCCTTTACTTTCTCTTCATTTTTGCTTCCTGATATTTTTCCTACCTCATCTGAGCTTGACTGTGTATTTGATTTATGGATTGTACACTCATCATTTCCATGTACTTGTAGCAAGAGGTGGGCTTATTCTGTAGCATCTCAACGTGTCATGCTACCAGAAGTCATCTGAGAAAGTCTGAACATCTGCTTTTTTGAGTGAGGTGGAACAAAGTATTTTCTCTAAAGCTGAGCAGTCACTTCAAAGTAGGAAGTGGTCCTCAACTCTCTTGTGTTAGAAATTGATAAGGTCCGGTGATAAATACATTACCTTATTTGAGATAGTACTCAGCATCAGGAATAAAACAGGAAGTTACTACTCTTGCCTGTTTAGTAGCAACATTTAACAGCTAGCATGCATGATTTTAGTACATATATTTTCATCAGAAAATTTCATAGTCCCCATTCTGTTTTTTATACATTTTCTTCCAGAGATGGTTCACAGTACAGGGACTAGTGTCTACCTCTCATACTCTTATATGAAGTATGATGGAGATAGACTGTACATTCTAGTCCGTAAGTTACAATATCACAACAGGATTGGGATAGAGCTAAAAGAATGGGTATCACCATACATTGGATTGTAGTAAAATGTAGTCCACTTGGCTGTTCTTGGGACTGGGGGATGGGCATCTAAGTAATAATGACATCATATTTGAAGTATGGGAGAAAAAGTGGATATTGATATTAAGTGGTAAAAGGGGTAGACTTAGTGAGCACTTAAAAAATAATCTCTGCTGTGAATATAAATCCTCCCCTCTCTGGGTATTTCCACTCCACATGCATCAACATCTTCCCATTATAGAAATGAAAGTATCTTAAACTTGCTCTTTCAGCCAGTCTTCTAGCTCTTGTTTGCAGGTGCGAGTAGTGGGATCTTGAAGCAGTTCTGGGCTGTAATTTTGGGGGTGGTGTTTCTGGCAGAGCCTTATTCTCTGGCCCTCAGTAATTATTTGAACTACATATTCCCTAATAAACTCTTCTTGTGCTAAACAACAACAACAACGAAACACAAAAAACAAACCTCACAGGGAGTCAGAACTTTCTGTATAGCTCAGACAATACTGAATATAGGGGTAAGGTCAGCATCCTTACTTCTGGAAGATTTACTATATCAATTTTTAGCTGGGGCATTTTGAATAAGAACTAGAAATATTTAATTTTACAGTCATACCTAAACAACCAGTGAAATTGGGGATTGTATTTGTCAAGCAATTTTACCTAGGACTACTCATCAGATAATTAAGTAACCTTGTCATATTTACTTTGGTTGTGCTATTGAAAAAGAAAAACTGCTTCATTGACCTAAATTCTGAAATTTTTTGGTGCAGACCAGTTAGTATTCTCTAATTATTTGGCCAACTTTTCACCATGCCTATGACTGTCTGGCAGGCTTTTTCATTCCTCATTTTCAAGTCTAGTTAAAAATTGCCAAAAAATAAAATATATTACCCATGTACCAAATGAGTGGCTCTCGACAGTGTGTGTATTTTTAATATGTGCCTAGATTGCATACATATATACATTACATATATACATGCATGTGTATTTGGATAAGCACCAAAAATAAGGAAAAAAATAATAATGTGAATTGCAGTCTGCATTTTTGTTTTATAGTCTATTATTTTGTTCTCACTATGACTCTTCTGGATACAACTCTGGATGATGGCTATATTACATTTAAATTATTAAACCAGCTTGGAGTGACGGAAGAGCCAAGGCTCTATGAGTAAGTATAATTTAGTAATTTTTCTTTCATTAATTAAATGTTTTGTTTTCTTTAGCATCTACTTTAGAATATGATACAAAGGGTGCAAATTTTCCATCCATTGAGCCTTAGTTCAATATTAAAAGAATCTCAGGTGTATATTTTCATTCATTCATTCTATGGTGGAAGACGCTGAATACAAAGTCTACTAACTTGTTTATGTCATACATGCCTAGGAACTACAAGCAATAGGGAAACATTTCTTTCCCTCTCATTCTCTCATTCCAGTGTTCTTCTCACACACTACCTTGCCTTCTAATTCTCTCTGGTTTTCAGGCAACGTTGTGTTCACAGTGGTGTGAATAAATGTCTAGTAACTTCTGTCAGTAGAATGACTCAATTTCAGTATTTTCAAAGAACCACTCCCAGCCACAAATCCCACAAATAATAGAAGAGGGTTTTGTTTTTACTTAATCTTCTATTTAACTCTTTGTGTATATATGTATGTGTAGGTGTATATACATATTTTTAAAGTTATCTAATCATCTCAAAGAATGTTCTCAGCTTTAATTTGTTGAATGAATATTTGTGTATTTAATAATTTCTCAAATTAAGAAATTCATTTCCTGTTAAACAAAAGGATGATATGAACATGTATGCTACTATTAAAATTGTAGTTTCGAGGGGCGCCTGGGTAGCTCAGTCGTTAAGCGTCTGCCTTCGGCCCAGGTCAGATCCCAGGGGCCTGGGATCGAGCCCCGCATCAGGCTCTCTGCTCTGCAGGAAGCCTGCTTCTCCCGCTACCATTCCCTCTGCTTGTGTTCCCTCTCTCGCTGTGTTTCTCTCTGTGTGTCAAATAAATAAAATCTTAAAAAAAAAAATTGTAGTTTCCAACCTGATGTACTAGACTTCTAGAAATCTATTAAATAACGTAACTTTTCAAAGGGCTCACTGGTACCATGTCTAGTGATGAAATAAAAAATACACTTTATTTTATCGTGCCTGGACTTAGAACAATTTGGTTTAAGGTCATTAATTTTAATGATGACATCATTAAAATTTCAGGAAGCATAGTTGGTATATCCAGTGTTTACCGTTGTAGTCTAGGTAGTTACAGTACCTGAAGTGATGAAACCTGATGTATGTTGGGCTTCAGACTTGTGAACATCATGACGTCCAAACTTAATCAACCATTAAAACGAACCAGGGAAAAGTCTTTGCATACTTACATATTTGCGTGTTAGCATTGCAAACAATGGAAGTGATATATGTAATTTTACAGGATTATTATGAACCTTTGTTTAAAATCTAAAATGATACTAAAATGTAAAAAGTATCCATAACTCATAATAAATGAAGTTTGTTTTGTACGTCTATCTTTAAAAGCTTGAAACCCACAAAGAAAAATAATAGTAAAAGAAGTATATTATGATAAAATACCGAGAACCTATGTACTGAAGTAACATAAAGTTTACTTCATCATGGGATACTAAGGCCATTCTTGGAAATAATCTAAGTTATAAGTCAGGGAAAATTTTTTTGAACATCAAGCCAAACACATTTTTAATATTAGATCCTTAAAACTTTAATTTTCTTAAGATGATTAATGGCATTGCAGATAATTTAGTAGTTGGATAGAACTGGTGATGAGTGAGCATCAATTATTTTTTTTTCCCTTTCTTCAACTTCCGCTCAGTCACCCAAAGAAGAATAGTAAATAAATGAAATTAAGATTTCAGATTCTTCAAATTCTTCATTTACATCAATGCCCATTTTTTTTTTTTAAGGTTTTATTTATTTATTTGACAGAGACAGCGAGAGAGGAACACAAGCAGGGGAGAGGGAAATGGAGGAGCAGGCTCCCCGCTGAGCAGGGAGCCTGATGCTGGGCTTGATCCCAGGACCCTGGGGTCATGACCTAAGCAAAAGGCAGATGCCTAACCACTGAGCCACCCAGGTGCCCCATGGCCCATCTTTATTAAGAGAAACTTAAGTTCTTGTCACTTCATTTGAGCACTGATTGACAGTGTTATAGTAATAAATAATTTGTAATATTTTATTGCTTTAAATTGCTTTAAATAGTATATATATATGTGCATATATATAATATCTATGTGTATGGTCCTTTATTTAATTTTATAAGACACATGTTTCTTAGTTTCTGAATTCACTTCTTCAGCACCAACGGAGCATATTTGGGCATTTCACCAAATAATAGGTATTCAAGATAAAACAGCACTGTTCTTGTTCTCGAGGAAGCCACAGAATACTGGAGGAGACTAATGCGTATCAGTAGCTTTGAGTAATAAGTTCTGTAGTAAGCAGAATACTATGTGCTGTGGGTGTACAGAGAAAGAAACAAGGAAGCATTTGAAGGGGAGAGACTGCAGTCAAGGAGTGGAGAGATAGTGCTTTCAAAGGCATGGAAACAGGAAAGTACCAGAGTTCAGTAACACCGCAAAGACTATAGTCTTAAAGAAGCTGTTTGCAACTTGTTCAGAAGGCAATAAAATTGTGATTCTTGATTTCCTTTATAAACATCATTGTCAGTGCGCAACCCCATGAAATATTGATTCATTTTATTCACATACTTGCCTTAGTGCATTTTTCATGAAGGAGTATAAAACATGGATGACATATTCATGGTAAATCTTTCCATTTAAGCCTGGCCATAGGCCTTTCTTGTTTTTCTGTTAATAATCCTTTGCTAATAGCTTTGGTCTTACTTTGGGATTTGAACTATTTCAGAAATCAGGGGAGTCAGAGACTTTTAAATGACCTTTTGTTTCCCTTCTCAAAATTGAAAAGGAATATTTATTTGCTCAATGTAGGAAATGTGTCATACAGTAAAAAAGGAGAAGCACATATAATTAGATCATTCAGGAATGTTCACATTTACTATTTGGTCTACAGCTATGTCTCCTCCTCTTCCTCTGCCTCCTCCTTTCCTTCCTTTTTCTTCTTGTACATACCCTTATGCACTATTTTCTTCACTTAGCAAAATTAGGATTGTACCCTGATTTTTATCCCGAATGCTACAGTGTAGTCATTTTTTATGTCACTAAAAAATTACTCACACATTCTAATATGATGCCAAATATATTAATACATCAATATAGGAATTTAAATAGGAGGTATCAATTTTGGACATTCTGGTTAGAATGATTCCCTCAGAGGATGAGTAATGGAGAGATTAGAGTGGCACAAGTCCGGAGAGGTGGCTGTTGTAATAATTTCTGTGAGAGATGATGGAGGCATCTGTGGAAATTTTCTTTCTTTCTTTCTTTCTTTCTTTCTTTCTTTCTTTCTTTCTTTCTTTCTTTCTTTCTTTCTTAGGATTTAGAATAGATATGTTTTTATGATTAATTAAATACGTGAAAGTAAAAAAAGAAACACATTTTGAGGCAAATATTTAAGTTATGGTACCATTTACTAAGCTAGGAGGTCATGGAGAGAAGCCAATTTAATCAATCTGTATAATATGTTGAAAGCTTCTGTAGGCCAGTAAGTGTACCAGAAATTAGGGATACAGTTCTGGACAAATTAGAGTGCTGTCTTTACATAATTTCTGTCCAGTGTAGCTGATAGACTTTACAAATACATAATACAAATAAAATGATGATGTTCATCATTCCTCTATTCAAACAATTTTTCATGTGTATTTCCATTAAGCTAGGAACTGTGCAAAGTGCTGAAGATACTGTGATGAGAAAAATAGACATGATCCTACCTTCATTGAAGTTACAGCTTCCTTGAGTAGACATGGTGAATAACAGTAGATGTGTATGTGTGGATCTCAGCAGACAGAGTTCAGTTAGAGGCAGAGATTTGGTGGTCATGAGCAAACAGTTGGTATTCAAAATCATTAAAGTGGGTGTGAAATTGAGGGGAAAGATAGCACGTTCCCATCTGGATGTACTGACTTGGAAATATCTCTGAGAAATTTAAATGAGGTCTTGGACAGAAATTAGAAATATGATCACTGATGTTATATTCCATGAAAGAGGAGGTAATAGCGATGCCTGGAGGGAGCAGAGATGGGCTTTGAGGAATGTGATAACGACCTTTTTTTGGGCCTAGCTGTTTTGAAGAATCAAGAGGAGGAAAAGGTGGGGGTGAATGTAAGATGGTACAAGTGCTGGACACACTCTTCATGTGTTCTGCATGTGGCTGTTGCCTTTGTTCAGCAAATCATTGTTGCCTTGAAGGAGGAAATTAATACAACAGATTTTTTTTTTAAGATTTATTTATTTGAGAAAGAGAGGGAAAGAGTGTGAGCAGGGGAGTTCTCTTTGTGGTTAAGCAGATCCATAGTGATATAACTGACTCCCAGCCCCCTTGCTCCTAGCGCACAAAGATGAGCAATTTGAGTAGAGTGTTGAAGAACATTGACATGACTATGTTTGCATTCTAGCTTTGCATTCACTAGCTTAGGAAAGGCTTTTGTATGCTCTAATATTCAGTTTTCTCAGTACCTGATAAAGGGAATTGTTAAGATAGTTAAATAAGATCAAGTATGTCAAACTTTATTAGTTCTGGGTGCACTGTAAATGCTCAGAAAAATGTGCTTATTAAATTCTACGTGAATTTTTACCTTTTGAATCTGAGGCTTTTAGAATTATTCCTTTAATTCACAAATATTTGATAAAATGGCACAGAACAACAAAAAATTATTATTTGAGTATCCAGTCCCCATAAGGGGACTTCTCTAATCTTAAATATACAATCTAGACATCAAATCAGAAAGATAAGATGTCCCACTTTTTTCTCAAAAAGTATCCCCAAATAATTTTGTATGGAGGTGCATATATTATTATTTTGTTTTAACTTATTTTAAATTAGTTTTTTTAAAATTTCATTTTATTTAAATTCAATTAGTTAAATTAATTGATTAGTGTATTACTAGTTTCAGATGTAGAGTTCAGTGATTCATCAGTTGCATATAACACCAGAGCTCATTACATCATGTGCCCTCCTTAATGCCCATCACCCAGTTACCCCATCCTCTCACTACCTCCCCCCGCCCCCCCGAGCAGTCCTCAGTTTGTTTTCTATAGTTAAGAGTCTCTTATGGTTTGTCTCCCTCTGTGATTTTGTCTTATTTTATTTTTCCCCTCCTTTCCCCTATGACCCTTTGTTTCTTAAATTCCACGTGAGTGAGATCATATGATAATTGTCTTTCTGTGACTGACTTATTTCACTTAGCATAATACCCTCTAATTCTATCCATGTCATTGCAAAAGGTCAGATTTAATTTTTTGGATGGCTGAATAATATTCTGTTGTGTGTGTGTGTCGGTTTATGTATATATATGATATGTGTGTATATTTATAAACACACATACACATACATACATATATATACCACATCTTCTTTATCCATTCACCTGTCAATAAACATCTGGTCTTTTTCCATAGTTTGGCTATTGTGAACATTGTTGCTATAAACATTGGGGTGCAGGTGCCCCTTTGGATCACTATGTTTGTAACCTTTGGGTAAATACCTAGTAGTGCAATTGCTGGGTAGTATTTTAAATTATTTTAACAAATACTTTAACAAATATTATTTGGCCTTTTTCCTTTAAGATTATTCTTTCTATCCTGCATTGTTAACATTACATTGACTTTAGAATTAAATTATATTTTACTAATATGCTGAGCATATTAAATTCTCTTTTTAGGAAAAACACATCATTTAATGAACTCCAAGAAGTCAAGATTCTTGCTCAATTTTTAAATGATGTTGTAAATATTTCAAGCATTGGTTTGGCATATTCTCAGGGCCCAAATTGGCAATGTCTCCCAGGCAGTTACAACATCCAGCGTATGATGTTACAATCACTTACGTATCCAGAAAGGTAAGAAAACTAAATTTTGATTTCAGTGTATCATCTTTTAAGCTTGAAAATTTTGGTATGCTAAGAAGCGTTTTAAGAGTTTTTGTATTCAAATATCTGTTTATTGTATGTTTCAGATTATATTTTACATAAATATTAGAATATCTAAAAGGTACAAAAAGCACTTTTTTAAAAATGAAAATTAGTTTGAATGAAACTTAGTTTGGAATCACATTACCTAAGCAAAGAAAAAACACAATCATTTCATTAGACACAATAAAAATGAAAAAAAAACCGAGACAGATATCTGCCTTAGAAGTTGATCAATAATTTCTTATATATACATATATATTTACAGAGTGGTTGAGATTCCTTTTATACAATTCTTTAGATGGGGATCAATGGCTAAAAACTGTATAAGGAGGCATATGGTCATAGAAGATAGAAGTCATCATGATTTTCAATGATTTTTCTCTTGAATTTATTTGGGAAGAGAAAAAAAGTATATTTTCATCTATTGTATCTAAGATTCTATATATCAATGGAAATTCAACCCCAAGAATGTATTGACAGAAGTGGAGCTCTAGCATATATACAATGACAGCTTGAGGAAAATTTGACTCTATACTTTAAATTTACCATCGGGTGTCTTGGTTTGTCTGTTACATCACAAATATCTCCATTCCACATCATGACTTGATTTTTTTTTTTTTTTTTGAAGATGATAGACTCCGGCACTATTTTTCTTTGTCTATTTAATATGCTTTTCTTAGTTCTGTGTTCTCATAACTGAAGAGGTTTTCCTACTATCCTTGTCCCCACAATATTAATGTATGTGTTCACCATGACAGAATTCATATTCCCACACAAACACCTCTGTGAAAGCACTAAGAACCACTAAGACCTCTTTAATGAGTGGACCGTCTGTCTATTTGGATATGTGACATGTGGTTTGTTCCAACCATGAGAGTGAGCTGAGAGCCAATAGCGACGGCTTTGTGGATTGCTAGAAATCTCTCTTCTTTAGCTGACAGCAGAGCTTTCTTTTTATTTCTCTTTGTTTCTGTATTTATATATTTGATTCCCTAATTACCTTTCTATGAATGTCACACATAGTAAATAAGAATTTTTGGAGAATAAAAATAATAAATGATAAGAATATGCATTTAGATGAGGTCTCTATCAAAAGAGGAGAATTAGGGGGCCACCCGGGTGACTCAGTCAGTTAAGCATCTGCCTTTGGCCCCAGTCATAATCCCAGGGTCTTGGAATTGAACCCCACATCAGGCTCCCTGCTCAACAGGGGAGTCAGCTTCTCGCTCTCCCTATGCCCCTGCTCATGTTCTCTCTCTCTCACACACATTCTCTCAAGTAAATAAATAAAATCTTTAAAAAAAAAAAAGAAGAAGAAGATGATGATGATGATAATGGCTCCTGGCTTAGCTGCATTCAAAGAACCAAGCTCATTTTTGTGCTAGCTCTTGGCTTTGCCATTCACATCGCTTCATCCTCAGTCTTTATAATAAATACCAACTTGGCTGCTACTTGATTCCAGATTCAAATCGTAGAAGGATGGGTGAGAAAAGAGTTTTTAAAGTCTCTTTGCAAGTCACTGACTTTGACTGGACAAGTACATACCTTTGAACCTCACACTGTGGTCAGGGAAGTAGATTCTTCTGATTGGCCAGAGAAGTAAGTCCTCTGATTTATGCTTACTTTGTGACAAAATGGGATCAAATTCAGAGTTTATACACTGAAAGTAGGATGAAGAATATTAAAAGTAAAATTACCAGACAATATAATATGACCTCTAAGGTGAAAAAAATAACAGGACATTATAGAAAGACTGAAAATATTTTGAGAAAACAGCCAAAACATTAATTAAAAGTAGATTGGCTTGTGATTTATCTTACTGAAGTTATATATTGATTTAACAACAAAAAACCCAATATAATTTTGATTGGCTGATGCGTTTAACCTAAGAATGAAAGCAATAAATGAATAGCTAAGCTGGATCACTCAAATTCGGATTTTCCAAGATTTAAATACTTATAAAGCGATTTTGGGGTAAGTTAGGTCTTTGAAGTGGTTATATTTATTGTTCTGGATAGCTATAATGTAATATTTTGCCTGATAAGACAACTTGAGATTGAACAGTGTAATAACTCCTCAAATAATTTACTCCAATATATCGTGGAGGGTTGATGTATAACTATAACATTGTCCTTTTTCAAATTAGTTAAATATTTAAATCAATAATTTTGTAGCTTTATCCTGACTGCCTTCCTTACTTCCTGTTAACTTCCCTAGTTATTTAGCATTGCATTTAGTTGAATAATTTCAACACTTGTAAACCATTTCCAAGATGAATAATAGTGGTCAAGCGTGTTTAGATTTACTAACATCCTAGACACTGCTTTTGCAACCTTTGCAACACCTCTCTGAGCTAAGTATTTTCTTCATTTCACTAGTGAGGGAACAGAAACTCAAAGGCTTCCTATAACAAGTCCAAGGTTGCTCAGCTGGGAAGGGCTTTTGCAATGATTTGAAGGCAGACTTTTCTTGGATTTTTGATGTTGTTTTCTTCTAGTTGCTGTTATTTTGATAGGAGTAAACATTTTTGTCACTGGTTAATATAGTGATTTATTCCCATTGTGGACTATTTGGAAAATTTAATTCAAATGTAATGCTACCAGCAGGAGCTATCACTGTTAATATTTTGTCATGCTTACTCATCATCACACATGTGACAAGTGAATCACGAATCTAATTTTTTACATTAAATGATAAGCCAACTTTCAGTGCAGAATCATGCAGTTTGAGCTGCCGGCGTCACTGTTCGCATAGACAGCGAGGTGAAAGTATGTACTTGGAGCTGTCCAATACCATGGACCTGATTAGAAGCATTTTTTTCCTCCCAAAATATAAATTAATGGCTGCCATTATATTCCATCTTTTGTAGAATATTCAAATTACTCTTTCCTTTATTGTTAGGCATTCTGGTGCTTTTTCTTTCCCCCAGTGCTTTCTTATCATGAATACTGACTAGCAATGCATAGAAAACTACCTGCACAGTAAACAGCTTCCTTATTCTATATTCATAGAAGGAACATAAAGGAGGAGGAACATCTTCAAATCTTCTACCCCA
>CM053603.1:161247141-161264364 GCA_028646535.1 Procyon lotor | reverse complement strand
TTTAAGGTGTTTTTTTTTTTTTTAAGACATTAACAGGAAGATAAAAAAAAAGATGCTTGATTCATCACAGTGACTTGACTTTTCAGAAGTTTTCAAATGCTAAATACACACTCTCTCCAAAATATAGAATTCTTTACTGATTACCATCTCTACTTTAGTGGGTGGAAAAGAGGACTGATTAGATTATTAGAAAATCCATGTATGCAATTAAGCCCCGTTCTTTTTTTTTTTTTTAAGATTTTATTTATTTATTTGACAGAGAGAAAGAGATCACAAGTAGGCAGAGAGGCAGGCAGAGAGAGAAGGGGGAACAGGCTTCCTGCTGAGCCAAGAGCCCGATGTGGGGCTCCATCCCAGGACCCTGAGATCATGACCTGAGCCGAAGGCAGAGGTTCTAACCCTGAGCCACCCAGGCGCCCCATGCCCCATTCTTTAATGGTGCCTGTCATGGTAGAAAAAAGGGCCCGGCCACTAAGTGTCGAGTTCAGGCTTCAGCTATTTCAGGATCCAAAAATGTCTCTCATATAAAATAAATATCCCAACGACGCAAAAAGGAGAGAAGAAATGGAAACACAGAGAGTTTTTTCTTTCTCATAAATATTGTATCTACTTCATCCCTGTTTAGCCAAATGAGATGGAATGGAAACGATGCCATAGGTTTGTCTCTGCATTTGGAAAAGTAATCAATCACAGGTATTGAATATCCTACTGTTTATGAGGAAAAAATATAAACTTTGCTACTTTTTACTAATGGTTATTTTTTTCTCTCTTTTCTCTTTCCACAGACCACCACTTTGCGTATACAATTTTGTACTAAACGAAAATGAGGAAGTATTTCTCAATCCAAGCACATGCACATCAAAGAAAATATAAAATGCCTTCTTCCGTCAAATATAAAAACTTGTTTGTGAATTAAAGAACTTATAAATGGGATCAGTGCATTCCTTTAGATAAATCTGGGATTCAGATATTTCTACTTCCTGAATAAATTTTTAAAATAAAAAATATAGAAAACTATTAAAGTGCATATAGAAAGCATTCTGGATATATTCTTTTTTTTTAAGATTTTATCTATTTTATTTGAGAGAGAGAAAGCACAAGCATGGGGAGGGAGAGGGAAGGGACAAGCAAACTCCGTCCTCAGGCAGATCCTGGGCTTGATCCCATAACCCTGAGCTATGATGTGAGCCAAAATCAAGAGTCAGATGATCAACAACTAAGCTAACCCAGGTGCCTCACATTCTGAATGTATTCTAAACACTGCTTATTTCTGTTTACCTCAATCAAATGTTTATCACTGAATCTTTTCCTTAATTTCTTGTTATTAACAGATATATGTTTTTAGAAAAAAAGAGAAGCCTATTGCTTCAATATGCTGTCTAAATAGTATCATTCTCTACTTCTCAGACTGCAGTAGTAAAGTAAGTGAGTATATATATCTTTAATTATACATTTGTCACTTGAAGAAGTCACTTGGACTCATGTAAATCTTGTAAACATAAATATAACGTCTGTTTAGTGATCCATTTGGCATTTAGTGCTCCATTTGATCTATTTGGTTTAAGGTCACATCTTGAGTCCACTTACTGGTGGTGTGAACTTGAGTAGCTAAACTTACCTCACCACGTCTCAGTCATCCAAGAATTTTTGTGAAGATTGAGTCAGTATTTTGACTAGTGTCTGCCTGTAATGATAATAATAAAAATACTGATAGCTAAGACATACATCACTATCTTTCTACACAGTTTAATTATATATATAAATATTTATATATATATATAAATATACTATATATATATAGTAAATATATATATATATATACTATATATATAAATTCATTTAATCCTTACAAAAACCCTGTGAGGTTGGCCTTGCTATTTCCTTGCTATTTATGATGAAATTGAAGGATTCCTGGGTCTCAGGTCTCTCTCACCTGTGTCTGAATACTCTCAAGGTTTGTTTCATGTATGTTTCTAAACCAATCTGTCCATTACAGTCAGAGTCTCTCTGCTTTTGACTTCCTGTTGTATTTGTTCCTGTTCCTGTTGTTTGTGGGGCTTCCATAACAAAATACTATGGAAAGGGTGGCCTAAACAATGTAAATTTATTTTCTCATAGTTCTGGAGGCCTTAAGTCTAAGATCCAGTCGTGTCAGTAGGCTTGATTTCTTCTGAGGCCTCTCTCCTTGACTTGCACAGGCTACCTTCTTGCTGTATCTTCACATGCACGGTCTTTTGTCTGTGCACGGGGTCTCTTTCATGTGTCTGAATTTCCTCTTCCTATGAAGACACCAGTCAGATTGGGTGAGGGCCCACCATTATGGACTCATTTTCATTTAGTCACACTCTGAGATCCCTGTCTCCAGTTATAGTCACACTCTGAGGTACTGGGGGTTAGGGCTTCAGCATATGAATTTGGTGTCTGTGTGGGGGGCACAGTTCAGTCAATAACACCCGCCATGACTCACTAGTTCCACAGGGATGACTTTTGCCTAATAAGTCTTTTGAAGGTTAACTGGGGCCATTGTGTGAAGACCCTTGATGTATTAGATGTGTATTCCAGACAGAAATAAGTAGAAGTTTCCTCACTTTTTTGTCTAAGAATCTGATCAGTGCGGCCTGTACCCCAGACTGTCCTATAGTCCTTGAACGCAGCTCCTTCGGTTTCTGTTTTAGCCCTTCACTCCACAGGCCTCTGACTCAAGTCTGCAGAGATGCCTGCTCTCAACTCTCTGTCAGGTAAGCATTTGCTCACAGACTTCCCACATTTTTTTTTTTTTCTGGACTTCCCACATTCTTAAACAAAACTGCAAACCCTTATGTAATTTCACTTTTCTAATCCCCTCCAATTAATTTTCCAGATAGCCCCAGCAACTTCTGAGTCTCATTTTGTGATATTGATGACATTTAAAATTAAATAAAGTGCACTATAAATATATTATGAGGAGCAGAAATTCTGTTCCAGGGTTCCTGGTTGCTTAGGGTCTCTGGGTAATAGAGAAACTTAGAGCTTATTAATGGATCCTGCAACCCTCATATTAAAACTTCCTTGCCAAAGGATCTCCCAAGGATAACTTGAAGACATAAACTTACAAACTGTTTAGAGATTTCCACATTGCAATAACTTCTCCAGAATCCTAATTCCTCCCATCTTTTTTTTTTTTAAGATAAAGGCAGATAAGGGAAGAAAGCTTTGACTCTTCTGACCTCAAGTTCATAGTCTTCAAGCAATATTTTAATCATATTTTTTAATATGTGGAAATCATAGATCAAAAATACAAGAGGGGGAAGTGCATTTTTTGGAGGATGATAATGAAGCACAGGTTTCAACAGCAATTATCTGAGACAACAAAAGGTACACATAGACATTATGTACAAAATACGTTATGCCAGGCTGCTTTAAAGACATACTGTTCTGGAACAGATAGAAAAGGAAGCAGGGAGATGAGATGTTGGGATTCTTTATCTTTCAGAATGCCTACTTGGCATGAATCACAGAATCGGACTCAACTTTGTCTTTCAAAGTCCTCTCAACAACATAGTTTTATTATTTTTAGGTTAATTTTAAGAGTTTTCTAATTATATATTGTATTACTGTTTTACTGATTTGCCTTCTTTGTGTTTCCACGGCATAATAAGCTTTATATTTAAAATACAAATCAACATATCATACCTTTGTTCCCACAATGGTTGACTGAAATGACAAGGAAGTACAATCCGAGACCAACTGGATTTTGTTTAATAAACTATATATTTAAAGAAACCCAAATTGCATCATTTAAAAGCTTTAATACCATTCTGATGTACTGGATAATTGTTTAAATTGTATGTATGTGTGGCCAAAATAGACAAAGCACAATTATAAGGATACTTTAATATAGTTACATTCATAAAATAATTGTTGTGGGTCATAACATTTATGGTCTGTGTATTAATCCTGTTTTTTGACATTATTATAATATCAATAGCAAATACATAATGTGTACTTACTATGGACCAGTGTGTGATTGATTGATTGATTAATAGTAACCTCTAAGCCCAAGGTGGGGCTTGAACTTAGGATCATGAGATCAGGAGTCACATGCTTTACCACCTGAGGCAGCTTCGTGCCCCACCAGTCTGTGTTTTAAGTCCTTCACTTGTACTATTTCATTTAGTACTTAAAAATGCCCTATAAATTACTTTGATTACCTTCAGTGACTGTGGGGAATAAAAGAGGAAAAAGAAATCCTTTGAATAATAGACAATACTTGAAAGATATGTTCGTTGTTTATTGTCTATTGAGTATGTAATAGACACTAGGTAAATGTTTGTGGACAAGTAAGTGGATGGATGTGTGAACAGGAAGTCACTGGAAAAGAAGCATAGGACAAGAAGAAGAGCCTGACTCAGAAACTGCGATGCGGTTGGTGAGTGCTTGCCAGCTGCCAAGGGGCTTGCTGAATGTCACCATTCTAGCAAATTTCCAGATACATGTGCCTCTTTTCTGGAGTATGTTTTTAGGCACTCAGTTTGAAGATCCTGTTAAAAGTTACCAAATACCTGAGTCCTGCCTTGATCAAGACAATACAATCTGCTTCTCCAGGTGGCATAAATGACGCTGTCAGAGAACGTCAGTAGATGACTTTGGGGTTATGAAAATATGAAATATGAAAATGTAGGACTTCAAAGCACAGATAGCATTTTCATTCATAATTTCTTTTTTTCCCATGAACATGTGGTACATGAAAAAAGAAGGAAATATGGGAGGTGAACAGCTGGTTATGCAGATGGTGTTGAATTGAATTTGGATTTCTGTATCATGGCTTCAGTTTCTGGAATGCTAGGCTCTTGGCTAGGGGTAGAATTATTTCTCACAGGGACATGGAAGAATGTGTTCGGATGTAGGCTAACAGTCATGATTAAAGTGTTTCAAATGGAACATAATATTGCAGAAAGTGTTTGAAGATTCAGAGCAACAGATCATTCCCCTTAATTCTCTAGGACTCAGTTGAATACTTTTCTAGCTTTCTTGTTTGATCCTCATAAGCACCTTCCGGTCCTTAACTCAGATTTGTCCTCATTTCTCCCTGGTTCCTCTTCTTAGCCTTTTCCATTGTTAACTTGTTATGTCTCAACAAATCACTTCCTTTGTTTTCACCTCCTTCTCTGTTTCCCAGAGATGCTATTTCATATCCCTGTTACAGCAGGGGCTATTAACTCTTTGCTTACTTGTCTATATCCATCACAAGGATGTGATCCTCCTGAGTAGGACATTTTGTATTATACATCTTTGTATTTTCAGGGTTTAGACCAATGCCTGACCCGTTTCAGGGGTTTCATAAATATTTGTTGAATGATAAATGCAAAATTAAATGAAGCAGTAAGTTTCTTTTTAGCTTAGTCAGGAAGAGTAGGCAGTCACCATTTGACTGCAGACTATTTAGAAGAACAAAATGTTACAAGTCGTTCTGGCTAGAGATCACAGAGCTCTCATAGTACAGCAAATTTAATATTATCTGTGTCTTAAACTCTTTTCTAAAAATGTAGTAAAACCAGATTTTAACATTAGATGATGTTAGTCAAGAGAGAGTACTTAAGAATAATTTGCATTTAGAACTCAATTCCAAAGAATTCTTCCACATATATCATTAAAGTATTAAACACTAACACTTGAAAAACATAGAAGAATGATAAAATTCAGATATTTTAAAAACAACTCCCTGGGAAAGGAAACAATTTGAAGGTTAAAAGGAAAAAAAAAGTCTACAGCAGGCATAGATTCTGAAATCACTAGACCTTTGTTAGTTGAACTTGTAAGTTATCAAGGGGTTTTTTACTCTCCAATACATGTTGGTGTTGTGGTTACTCTTTAACACTTGGTAGGAGAGATGCTTACTTGGGAAAATGTCGAAAAAGTTTTCAAGATGAGGGTTGTCAAAGTAAATGAAAAAGGAAGGACTTAGAAGGTGGGTTTACTCTTAGATGACTCTTTAAGTTGGGAGGGGGTATGAGATGAGAGAGAGAGTGACAAAGAGAATTAGAATTTATTTAGAATACACTTTATCTTAATGATCAAACTAAATGTATTCTCAGAACCACATGGCCTAGGACACCACCCCGAAGAAACTTTCTTCTGAAACACAAGGTATAGTTTCTATGAAATAATGAGCTACTGATCATAGGGACTATCTTATTTCAACCATATTTCCCCACAATCTGTACCAAAGAAATTAATACTTGACCAATATTTATAGATTTGAGTATAGGCGCAGGTTTAGTATAAAGTAAAGAAAAATTTAGAAGGCACCACAGGGTTATGATGATGGCAGCCAACTGTGATGGATTCACCCTTACCTCTCTTTCATTTGAACAAGTCAAGGAAATACACAGAATCTAGGATTGAAAATATCTTCAATCCAGGAAAATTACTTAAAATCTTCCAAACTTCAGAATGAAGTTATAATAACCAGACACAAATGGGTCATCGAGGCAGATAGTTGAACTGAGAATAGAGGGTAGGAAAAGAGATTGACCCATTGTACTGTGATTCCAATTCACTTTCGTGCCAGAGGTGTATGGTCATTTATTATCACTGGAATTGAATACTTTTCTGAGAGCAAGAAAATTTCCACTCTCCACATTATCCTACATTATTTCACTTTCTAGTCATCAGAAGCCCACAAATCCAGGAAAATTATACTATTGGAAACAAATATACACAGACTATGGTGTGTATGGTGGCTTTCCACCTGTGGTAGATTGTTTCAGTAATATCACCCAATTTGTTCAAATTCCCCTGTAACCATTCCCATAGATAACACCTTCAAACCCTGAATCTGAGCTTGAATATGTGTCTTACTTTAGCCACTGGGATGATAGCAAATGTAACCCAACCTGAGACCTGACTTGCTTCCCTTGGATCCCAGAGACATCATGTTAAAATGCCCAAACTAGGCTGCTGGAAGGATGAGACAAGGAATGGAGGAAAATTGAGATACCTCAGCCAAACAACTGCCATCCAGCAGATTGGGCACAGACACAGAGATTGGTAGAGTTGGCCCAGACCTGAAGAAACACAATATACTCAGAAAATCGTGAGCTAAATACAGTGGTCGTTGTTTTAAGACACTGTTTTGGGATGGTTTATTATGCAGCAAAAGTCAAATAATACGCCTTCTGAAACATGAAATAGATATAGCATGGATCATGGCAAGAAAAACTATCGTGCTGCATCTACAATATGTAAATCAGACATGTCTACGTAAACATTCATTTATTCATTCAAAGATGCATTGAATGTATATTGTGTGCCTGACATCTTGCTGGAGACACGGCCATGAGCAAAAGAGAGCAGGTTCTTGAACTTAGTGAGCTTCAAGCAAAGAATAAGTAAGGTAACAAAAACATAATCTCAGAGAGTGATGAGGTGGTGAGAAAAATAACAATGAAAAGAAGCAGTGATATTAGAGGGACTGAGCTAGTTGAAATGGTTAGGGAAAGCCTCCCTGAGAAGGTAACAGTACGACAGAAGCCTGGATGCATGGAACCACCCATGCAAGGCTCTAGGGAACAGCATTTCCAGCAGAGGGTATAGCAAGTATAAGGACCTGAGGAATGAAAGTGTGTTGGAAGAATAGGAAAAATGCCAGTGGAGCTGGGAGTTCATTAATCCAGGGACCGGGTGAGAGGAGATGAGGTTGATGACATTGGCAGAAGCCATATTTTAAAGATCTCCTTGGCCATGGTAATAGTTTGGATTATATTTCAAATATAACATAAAACCACTAATATCATTCAAACATAAGAGTAACAGTGTTTGTATTTCATTATTGGAAGGCCACTTCCATAGGCAGGTAAGTTTGAAAGCAGAGGAACCTCTAAGAAGCCTGTGGGATCATGGTGGCCTGGTCTATGGCGTTTTTGTCTTTGTTGTTTTGGTCTTGTTTGTTTTGCTGGACATGGTGGCTAGACTCAAGTATTTTGAGGTGGAGCTATAACAAGCCAACTTACTAATATGGAAATTGAGGGAGGAAAGGTCCAGCATGATCTCTTCTTAACTAACTACATCTGCAAAAACCCAAGTCTCAAATAATGTCACAGTCTGAGGTTTTGAGGTTTTGAGTGGATGTGGATTTGGGGGGCAGGGGACACTATTCAACCCAGTACAAAATCCAAAACTCAGCTCAAAAAAATAGAAGGACAAAAATAAAACTTTATTAAACTACAGAGGAAAAGAAACATTTTTAAGATGATAATACTTACCTTAAATCAATGTTTTCCCGTTAATCAACAATGCAACAGCCAAGTTGCTCTTGTTGAAATCAGAATCAAGGTAAAGAAACCTGATATCACCGTTAGTATTTTTATCTGGAAATTTTGCCCAAATAAAATATGAAATGAAAATATGCGTGTATATTTTCATACATATAAATTTGATGGACAACAACGAGGTATATGTGATATGTAGCTTATAGAGGCATGTTATCTAATACACTTTGGTAACATACTATATGTATGTATGTATTTATTATTATGTATATATTTATGTATTACTACCATCTACAAACACCACTAATCCTGAGTCCTCCTTTCTAAAGTTATTAGTAGATGGTAATACTCTATACCAACAAAACACAATAGAATCAGCTACCCTTGTAACAAATAAGATTGCTATAAAGCGATAGGGTATAAATGAATACAGAAAAATTCATCACTTCTTTCCTAAGTTTGAAAACACCAAAACTACCATTTTAAAAGAAATATAATTCACATTGGCAATAAAATATAGTTTATCTGGCCTGTTTTTATATGAAACATTGATTTTTTTCCTGTTTGCATACATATCGATTGTAGAAACATGGAAAAACAAAAAGAAGTGGAATGCAAAAATCATAAATTCTATTCCTATTAGCATTTCCTCTAAATTTCTCCTTTTCTCCTCTCACTTCACTCATTCACCCCAAACCTGTATCTAAGTATGAAAATGTGCATTTAATTTTTTTTAGATCTTTTTGTCAATAACTTAGAAGGGGCTGAGACATTACCCTACTTGCAAGCTAATGAGTTTTTCTACCGCAGTTGAATGGATGCTGGCTGAAGACGTAAGACTTCTGGCTCAGAGGGAAAAAACCCTATTGCTCTTAGCAACAGCACAGCCGAGTACACAGCTCTCACAGGGCAACACAAGGGGGCCCAGTGGTGCCTGCACCTTGCACTTCGAAGGTGCACTTGTGCACCTTGCACAAGCTTAGGGAACCTACATCTTTCATTATGGCAGTTCTCTTGCCAGAACTTTTCCCCAGAGAGGGACGTGCTCTATATTATACTGAAGAGTAAACAAGTCTCTCCTTCGCTCCAGGAGGAAACACTGCTTCTGTACTCCAAGGTTGTTTTCTATACAGATATTCTGGAAAAGATATTCAAACAAGGCAGCCAGTGCTCACAAATTGTACAGAGATGAGACCCCCCCAAGAATACCCCCAAAATCCAGTTTTTTAAAATCCAAGTTTTTTTTCCCAAATACTTTTATTTTTTCAGTGTTACAAGATTAATTGTTCATGCACCACTTTTAAACCCGTTCTTTTTCTCTACATAATTATACACCTTTAATATGCTATCGTATTCTAAATATGCTATTCTAAAATGCTATTAAGAATGACTCCGATTTCTGAATCGAGAAGTGTACTATGAATTTAATTTTATTTAGTACTACTTTAACTAGAAATGATCAAAATAACTAAGAGTTATTACCTTTATATTATTGCGGAAAAAATAATAACAATAATATTGTGAGGTGACATATAAAAATAATTCCAGTCATCATTCCTAGTTGCAATAGTGGGTGTAGTGTTTATTTTCTGCTATAAAATTGATAGACTGCGAAGAAAGAGATGAGAAGAAATGAATTAAAGGATGCATTTTCAAATGTGGGCAGGGGAAAGTGGAATTAGTTTCTGAGAAAAAAGATCTCAACAGAAAGCCCATGAAGTATCATCCCTTAATGGCAAGAACTTCCTGGACATCAGAACAACTTAATCAGGTAGAACTCTGTGGAGGTGCTGGGCATCCTAGCCGTTATGGGAATGTGGATCAAAAATAGACTCAACGTGGAACATCTACATTCAAGGCTACTGGGTAAGAGGCAAGGAATCTAGTCCACAAACGTCCCTATATCTGACCCCAAAAAGCCCAAGATTGGGCTGCTTTTTGAAGCATTTTATCAAGATTAAAAATACTCTGCCCACTTCCTCTACATTTTACCAGATTGAGTGTATCTATTTATAACTGTGCGATGAACACACAAAGTATGTGTTTGGGCGTAAAACGCTGTGAGGAATAAATTTCCAAGTGGAAAAATGCTGTGCCTCTGTTACTGTCACTCTTTCCTCCCTGAAATCTCATTTTACAAAATAGGCTGCAGAAGGGCTATTGGTTGTCCCTCAGGACTTCACATCTTAAACGCTTCTGAGTGCGCTTCCAGAGAACTGGAATGCCTAGGATCCTGACTTTGTGGGAGGACGACTCCTACAGCATCTCTTTGGGGCCTTGGGGATTCAAGTCCAAGCCCAAGAGCCAGGCTTCCAGAGTGCAGATCTTGGATCTGCCGCAGACCGCCTGGTGATCTTCATTTGACTACTTAAGCTTTCTGCCTCAGTTTCCTCAGCTGAGAAATGGTGGCGGTAATCATGCTTTCTTCACGAGGTTGGTGTAAGGCTTAGGTCATCATAATGTCTAGCGCATAATAACAGAACACACTATTGTCTGCGTGGGGGCTAACGACTACTTTTACATATGGTAGAGGCAGGAAGCAAGGCATGGGTCATTGGTGTCGTTGGTGTCAGCGACTTCAGAAGTCACAGAGCAGTCATGCTGTGTGGACCGTCTATGTCAGGGCAAGATTGTGCTGTGAGGTCATCAGAAGCTGGGCATCTAGCCTGTTAGCCAGATGGTCTCCATTCAGAGACTGCCTGAAACGTTTTCTTTTACTAAGACTTTATTATTATTATTATTACTATTATTATCATTATTTTTGAACAGTTTAAGCTTCACAGCAACAGAGGGGGAATTAACAGAAATTTTCTGTATATCCCTTTGTAGGGATGACTGGCAATATTGACTCTATATCAGGCACTCGGTCTTGTCTGTGTGTGATGACCTTCCTTGGGGCTGCCTGTGCTCGGCCCCTTGGAGGTTATTGTGTATCCTGACAGGAATGCAGGAAGTCTTGTTCCGATCTTCCCTAACGCTGTTGATAACTAGTAGAGATAATACAGTTGTCTACTCCCTCCCCACTAGTACACAGAAGGCATCACTTTGGATAACTTGTAACCCCTCCCTCTGTAAAATCCAGACTTCAAAGACAGAAGCTGCCTAGTGCCTGGATCACCTTCCTGCCAGTCAGGTCCCCTCCCTGTCAGTGAGTTACCTCGAATAGAATTGTGTAAATGGTGTCGAGTAACTTGCTTTGTGTTTTGGGCCCAGAGTGCCTTGGTGTGGAAGATGCTTTACTGACCCTCCTCCACCTTCTTTTTTTTTTTTTTTAACATTTTATTTATTTATTTGACAGAGAGAGAGAGAGATCATAAGTAGGCAGAGAGGCAGGGAGAGAGAGAGAGAGAGGGGGGGAAGCAGGCTCCCCGCTGAGCAGAGAGCCCGATGTGGGGCTCGATCCCAGGACCCTGAGATCATGACCTGGGCCAAAGGCAGAGGCTTTAACCCACTGAGCCGCCCAGGCGCCCCCCTCCTCCACCTTCTAACACCTCTGCTCACACACTTGCAAGCCTCTCTCGTTATCAACATCCCCCAGCAGAGTGATACATTTGTTACAATGGATGAAAATACATTCCTACTTCATAATCACCCAACCATAGTTTATGGTTTACCGAGTTAACATTCCTGGTGGTGTGCATTCTATGGGTTTGGACATATGCAGCATGACACGTATCCATCACTACAAAATCGTCCAGAGTATTTTCCCTGCCTTAAAAATCCTCTGTGCTCTACTTATTCATCCTTAACTTCTTTCCGACTCATGGCAACTACTTTTTTTTTTTAACTGTTTCCATAGTTTTGGTTTTTCACTGCTTCCATAGTTTTACTGTTTGCTTGGTTTTGCTTTTGCTTTTACTTTTTTCTCTTTTCTTTTCTTTTTTTCTTTTCTTTTGATATGGAATCATACAGTATATAGCCCTTTCAGACTGGATTCTTTCACTTAAAAATATGCATTTAAGATCTTCCATGTCTTTTCATGGCTTGGTAGCTCATTTCTTTTTAGCACTGAATAATATTCCATTGTCCAGAGATACTACAGTTTATTTCTCCATTCACCTACTGAAGGACATCTTGGATACGTCAAAGTTGTAGAAATTACGAATCAAGCTGTTATAAACACCCATGTGTAGATTTTTGTGTAGACATAAGTTTTCAATTCCCTTGGGTAAATACTAAGGAGCACGATTGCTGGATCATATGGTAAGAGTATGTTTGGTTTTGTTAAAGGATTTTTTTTCTCTGTCAGTGCTGAGAGGGTTGCAATCAGAGTTTCTTTCTTTCTTTTTTTTCTTTCTTTTTTAAAGATTTTATTTATTTATTTGACAGGGAGAGAGAGACAACTAGAGAGGAACGTAAGCAGGGGGAGTGGGAGAGGGAGAAGCAGGCCTCCTGCCAAGAAGGAAGCCTGAAGTGGGGCTCGATCCCAGGACCCTGGGATCATGACCAAAGCCTAAGGCAGATGCCCAATGACTGAGCTACCCAAGTGCCCCATTCATCAGGGTTTCTAAGTCCTGGGGTTTTCATGGGCTTGTTGGAGGGGTTTTAATCTGACTAACCCTCCCTGTGCCTGTCATCCAACCAGGTTTTTGTCAGCTATCTATCCAAAGGGTGGACAGCTCTTCCCAGGGTGGTTATAAAATCCTTTTAAGGGTGGTTTCCTTTTGGGGGGGGGGGGCATGGTGAGCTTGTCCCTGCTTGCCTGCTTTCCAGCTGTCCATCATCAGTTTTATAAGAAATTGCTCAACTCTCTTCCAAAATGGCTATAGCATTTTGTATTGCCACTAACAATGAGTGAGACTTCTTCTTGCTATACCTCCTCACAGATATTTGGTGTTGTCAGTGTTCTGAATTTTGGCCATTCTCATAGATAATGTAATGGAATCTCACTATTTTAATTTGCATTTCCTTGATGACATATGATGTTGGGCATATTTTCAAATGCTTATTTGCCATCTATATATCTTCTTTGTGAGGTGTCTGTTAAAGTCTTTATATATTTTTCTATTGGGTTGTTCATTTTCTTATTGCTGAGTTTTAAGACTTCTTTGTATATTTTGGATAAGTTCTTTGTCAGATGTGTCCCATAAATATTTTCTCATAGTCTGTGGCTTGGTCTTCTCATTCTCTTGGCATTGTCTTTCAATGAGCAGAAGTTTCTAATTTTAATGAAGTCCAGCTTATCACTTACGACTTTCATGGCTCATACCTTTGGTGTTAAAAAGTCATGGTCATGTCAAATGTTGTCCGGGTTTTTTTCCTATGTTATTTTCTTAGGTTATTTTCTTAGCTTTTCATTTTACATTTAGATCTATGATCCATTTTGAGTTGATTTTTGTGAAGGGTGAGATGATTGTCTAGATATACTATTTTTTTTTTTGGCATGTGGTTGTCCAATTGTTCCATCGTTCAACCACTGTTGAAAACACAATCTTTGCTGTGCTTCATTGCATTGCCTTTGCTGCTTTATCTTAGCTCAGTTAACTGTACTTATGTGAGTCTATTTCTGTGTTCTCTGTTCTGTTCCAGCGATTCTTCTGCCAAGACCACACTGTCTTGATTCCTGTAGCTTTAAAGTAAGTCTCAAAGTCAGGTAGTGTCCTTCTTCCAACTTTGTTAATTTCATTCAATATTGTGCTAGCTATTTCTTGAAATATTTCTTTGAGAGTATATCTCTGAAGACTTACTCTTGCAGCTTTAAAATATTTTGCAAACACTCAAGTGTTCCTCATGCGTCTCCTTGAAAGGAGTGGGGTTACTATGTCCTTAATCCTCTCAATCTCATCAAGTATGACAAGTATACGGTATACAAAGATGGAAGAGTTTGAATTCTTAGACTCAAAGAATTTATATTGTGTTAGGAAAGCTACTTGTATAAACATATGTTGCAATTTTATGTGATAACTACAGAAATAATGGTTACTCCAAGGTGTGGCGTGGAGAAAGGCTAAGTATCCTCTTCGCTGGATGAGGCCAGGGAAGGGTTGACTGATAATAGAGATGAATAAATTAGCTTTGATGAAGGAGCAGAGGCATCGATGGCTGGGGAGGTGGGGGCGTGGGGGTGGCTCTGGAGGCCCCAGTCCAGGTCCTGGCTTTTCCCATCATGGTCATGCTCACTGAGCTGCTAGTGCTCCTAGCCACTCTTCTGGCTGCCCTTCTGGTCACAACCATGGGCTACTTTGTCAGGATCCACAGGCACGAAGAGGAGTGCTTCTTGGGGCAGGTCACCTCGGGCACCAAGATGGGCCTCCTTTTTGAGATGGCAGACGGCAGCTTCCTACTGATATCGATGTGGAGATGACAGGGCCTGAAAATAAAAGAACTTATAAACCAGACAGACAGTCCAGTGGGAAATACACATTTGCTGCTGACATGG
This sequence comes from Procyon lotor, assembly GCA_028646535.1. Taxonomy (NCBI): domain Eukaryota; kingdom Metazoa; phylum Chordata; class Mammalia; order Carnivora; family Procyonidae; genus Procyon; species Procyon lotor. The sequence continues at coordinate 161,249,736 of CM053603.1, read as the reverse complement.
ATGGAACACAGTAGGTTTTGTTTTAGCAATAGGATGTCCATCATGACTCTAAAGACAGTGATGCTCACTATTGATATTGGGAATGCCCCCAAAGGACAAGGCATGGAAATAGAAGTTCTTCCAGAACAGGCTGGAAGAAACAATTAAGGAGCTGGCAGGGGTGATGGCAGCTGTCAAGCATGAACAAGAGTCCATGGAAGTTCAAGAGAGGATGCACAGAGTGATCAACGATGACACAAGTAGCAGAGTGGTCCCTTGGTCCTTCACTGAAGTTCTTGTTTTAGTTGCTATGACATTGGGACATATCTATTACCTGAAGAAATATTTGAAGTCTAGAGGGTTGTTTAAAAAGCCTTTCTTGGGGGTGCCTGGGTGGCTCAGTGGGTTAAAGGCTCTGCCTTCAGCTCAGGTCATGATCTCAGGTCATGATCTCAGGGTCCTGGGATCGAGCCCTGTGTCAGGGTCTCTGCTCAGCAGGGAGCCTGCTTCCCCCTCTCTTTCTCTGCCTGCCTCTCTACCTACTTGTGATCCTTCTCTCTCTGTCAAATAAATAAAATTTTTAAAAAAGCCTTTTTTGGATGATTTCAAATCATAATTCACTGAGTACCAAACATCTTTGTCATACTAATGTCATTAGTTTCTACATTTTTTTCAGAATGGTACTTATGTACAGTTATGTACTCACAGCTCATGTTTCTTTGCGATTAGTAGATATTGGAGAAAACACCTTTTTAGGAAAGTTATGGTGAAAATTTGATACTTGATTGGCGTGATTTTTTATTTGAGTTCTTGCCTCCATTATATAGGCCTGTCAGAACTCAAACACTGTAAATGAAATATAGTCGTATAGTCCTGGTTATATCTTCTTTTCCTTTTGTGTTCATAATAAAATGCAGTCCGTTCAATCTGGTACTTTACTGATAGTACTTTAACTAAAATGACTGCATTCTTTGGGTCCCTTACCCTACAGTTTGGGTCATTAAAGATTCATCCTGTCGGATCCTTATGAGAAACAGCAGTCTGAATCTTGACATTTTCTACCCAGCCTATTGGCAGAGAGCTGACTGGAGTGTATGACTAGGTTGGTACTTTTATTTTATTTTATTTTATTTTATTTTATTCATTTATTTTGGCTGGTACTTTTATATACTTGTATGTCTTCTGATTTTCTTTAAAGATAAGCCCTAACCCAACAACATTTCTCCCCTTAAATTTATATGTTGAACCTTAGGACTCAATCACCTCCAAATTGAATTAATGACACAAGCAGCTAATAACCATTTGTTTATTTCTGCCTAATCTTGTAAGAAGTCTCTATTAAAGCCAGTTCTCCGGGTGTTGCAGTGAACAGTAGCTCTTCTCTTTGTAGGCTGGCCCATGAGCTTTCTCCACTCTTGTCATATAAGAAGTGTTCATTCATGTAATTGGAAAAAAACTGGATTTCTGATGCCAAGGATTAAAGCCTCCTGAATTTCACTGCCATGATATGCAGCCACAGTTTTATTTTTGATCAGTGGCATTTTGGCCACTGTTTCATTAGGGCACCGAACATCACTGTCAGTACTAGGATTTCGTTTTTGTTTTGGTTGGGACTTCCATGTGAATTTTGTTTTGTGTAAAATGAAATGACTTTCTCTTGGCCTCTGATGATGAGTTTAAAATTAAAGGAGCATCTGGTTATGGCGTATAACCCAGGATTGTATTGTGACTGATGTATATTGAACATTGGTTCTGGATCTTTGCAAGGGGAAAACTAGAAGTAATGTCTTTTATATAATTAATTTAAATTTATTACAGGTTTTCATGTTTAGGATAAACAATTTTTCAACCTGGGGTGCAAATACTTGCAACAGTTTAAGGTGATTGTATTTTACCTTAAGACAACTGTTGTAAATGTCATTTTGGGTGGTTTTTTTTTTTGGTTTTGCTTTTGTTTTTTTTGGTGTGTTTGAAAACACTGCAAAATTTAGTTAAAAGATGTAAACTTAGAATTGGCAGTTATCTAATCTGTCCCAGTTCAGTTAATAAAGAATTCTTTTTAAAAACAAACAAACAGGGGCACCTGGGTGGCTCAGTTGTTAAGCGTCTGCCTTCGGCCCAGGTCAGATCCCAGGGTCCTGGGATCGAGCCAAGCATTGGGCTCCCTGCTCCGCGGGAAGCCTGCTTCTCCCGCTACCATTCCCTTTGCTTGTGTTCCCTCTCTCGCTGTGTTTCTCGCTGTCAAATAAATAAAATCTTTAAAAAAAAAATAAAATAGAAACAAACATACAAAATTGGTTCTTGATGGATAGTTGGGGATTAATACATGCAAAGAGAGAGGTATAGAAGAGAATGTAGTCTGGTAGACTTGTAGGCCATGAGTTAGAAAGGAAAAACAGAAGGGGTGCAGGCAGGCCCGATTATTTTTATTTTTATTTTTTTTATTGAAATGGATCAGTTATTTAATTAGGTTCTTTGTAAGAAATTTAGAACACCAATTTGTGAGGGTAAATTCCATTTGTGAGAGAAAACACAGAGCGGAGGTAGCCCTGAAGCTGAGGAATAGCCTTGATTTTTGGCAGAATTTGCAAGTCCACAGCTTTCTGATCAACCTTG
>CM053603.1:161205535-161239838 GCA_028646535.1 Procyon lotor | reverse complement strand
CACCCAGGTGCCCCGATTAGAAGGATTTTTGACCTTTCTTTTAGATCTCTGGGTTGGGGAGCTGGACATGTGTATTTCTTTCATAGGTCCTTCCAAATTATTCTTATGTAGACTTTTCATGGGCTTGCATTTGGGAACCACTGATGAAGGAAATCACTGGGACCGCTATGCTCAGGCAGATTCTTCCATTCTTCCATACATGCAATGGTAACTTTCCCAGTCCAATGTTCTGCTTTTGAAATTAGTATATTTTGAATATTGACTGATAGATTTGCTCCCACCAAATGGCAAAGTTTGACTCAGGTGAATTGTGTTTGCAGACTCTGAATCACTGTCTGCTCCCCTTATGGTCTTCTGTTTTCTAAGTTTTAGGGTAAGATTGAAGCCATTCCCTTCTATTCTAGTTGTGAACCAAACGATTAAAGTGAACTATCCATTTACTAGAAACACATACTCCAAACTGAGCATCTAAGATGTGACAACTTTTGAAAACGCACCAATTTAATCTTCATAGCATTTATAACATTTGCACTCATATTATTGGTGTTCACAATATTTAAGTTTTATGTTTAGAGTGATAACAGAAAATAGTGTATATACAATGAGGAACAACTGAAGCACCCTTAGTGAACCCATGACTCAGTGGTATTAGCAGAAATGCCTGAGTATAACAGCAAGAAACCTACCAGTCAGAAGTGCTGAGCAGTTTTTCAGGAAGAAAATAATGTTAATCCAGTAAGTAAGATGAGTATTGGTCTGTTAAAATATCAAGTATCAATGGTAAGTTTTGCTGCAGTTTCTACCAAGAAGAAGATATAATATTGCAATAATTTTCTCTTTACCTCTCTCTTTATTACTTGTTAATATTTTGTAAAAGCTACTAGCAGCCAATGTGTCATCCTAGATCTATGGATCAGACTCAACATTGATCTTTCCCTCTACTTGAGTGTGCATTTGTCCTACATAGCCCACCTCTTCCAACTCCTTAGCCTCTCTCTAACCCTTTCTTTACATCTCCACTATTGATACTTGATTTTTAGAATCTCATGTTACTGGAAGTTTTGCCCCCCTTCTAAACAGGTTCCACACAGCTCTGATGGTGCTGTATGACATATGTGTAAGCATGTCATGCTTTTATACCAAGGCTCTCAATGCCTTCCTATAAGCCCTAAGGAAGAAGTCCAAAAAACTTAGCAAGTTATATAGATCCTGTTGTGCTACAATTTAATTTCCTTTCTTCATGTTTTTCTTTTCATACCATTTTCTCCAACTATTGAGATAATGAAATTCCCCATATGTTCTCATGCCTTCTCTCATCTCCAAGCTCCCTTGGCCTGAATATATGTCCTTTTCCTACCAACATACTCATATCATGCACTAATTTACTTGTATTTGTTTCTAATTTTTTTTCATTCTTCTGGGAACAGTGCAGTATAACCACTTTCAAAGTTTTCTCTGATACTCTCAGTCTGAATTAGGCACATGCAGATGAACTTCTGGACATTTACCATTTCATTTATTTGTCAGTGCATTAGGCTGGAAACTAGCTTCTTATAGGCAGAGGTTGGGATGTATTTATCCTTATTTTTATCATCCCTAACGTGGAACCTGTAGTCATATACACATTGTAGGAGCATAATTCCTGAGGACAGACACACATTGTAAGGACCCATAAAGTATTGGAATAAGTGAAATATTTGGAGGAGTCAGTAAACTTGACATCTCTGTGCAGATGAAAAGCAAGAGTAGAAGAGGTGATGGGGAGATCTGAAACACTGAGGAAGTATAGTCAGAAAATAAGAAATTGACCCTAGGTGCTTAGAGGTGAAAAGCTTGGAGAGAAATATTTGAAGATATAGCTCAGGGAATGAAATGGGTAATAGAGCCCAGTAACCAGATTCTACCCAGTACTAACAATACGGTCTGGGAACTGCACTGGGGCAGAGAGCTGTCATAAGATAAACAGAATTTGGGATTAAATGGAAGACTAAGTAAGAGGCTGATAGCTAGTGAATGCCAGATTCCAAAGGTAGAAAGAAACAACTATATGCCTCAATCTTCCAAGAAGAAATTTTTGAACCAAGAAAAAGGAATAAGTTTGGAATGTGCTAAAGATAAATTGATAATCATTTTGTACAGTGATCTGAGACACACTGAAAGCAGAGGTATTGATGGCAACCTACACTTTGCTTATTTTTTTATAAGATTTTATTTATTTATTTGACAGAGAGAGAGAGAGATTACAAGTAGGCAGAGAGGCAGGCAGAGATAAAGGGGGAAGCAGGCTCCCTGCTAAGCAAAGAGCCCGATGCGGGGCTCAATCCCAGAACCCTGAGATCATGACCTGAGCCAAAGGCAGAGGCTTTAACCCACTGAGCCACCCAGGCACCCCAACCTACACTTTGCTTTACTGGCAATAATTTTTAATATCTTCAAAACTGCCTTTGAAGACAATAATCAGTTTCATCCAATAGCTGTGAGGGTCTACTCAGCTGTGGACAGAAGTTGCTGCTATCTCTGATTGGATGTTATTGGTATTTTCTGAGGCATGGGAAATTGATCTCACATGGCCAAGTGATGATACTAGAGTGCCTTAGCCAGCAATAATGATGTTATAATTGTAATAATTTACATACAGTGGATTTTACACATGTTACCCCTTAAAAAGCACTTGAAATACATTATTACTTTATGTTGTCTTCCGTTACTGTGTTTGTCTTTCTTGGTATTGAACTATCATACTTGCTGACTTCAGAAAATGTCTTTTCCCAACACTCTTCAATCATCTCCTCCCATTTGTCAAAACTTTTTGTTTTAAGATTTGGGATCTCCAACAGAATATTTCCTACAAGCCTCATCAGTTTCCAGGCACTGATTCACCATTGTGATGTCACCCTTCCCCTTCTCAATTTAAGAGCTTTCAAATATGCTTTCCAGTCAAATACAGTTGTGTCTATGGTTTTACATTTCTTCCTGGTGACTTTATCACTATTTATTCATGTTGACATTGATTTCTATCAGACCATGGGCTACTCAAGGTGAATAAAATGGTGCAAGATGGCTAATATTTGTCAAAATCCAGGTACTGTTATAAGTGTCCTCCAAGCATAAACTTGTGTAATATGAGCTCATAAGACAGGCACAAACTGATGCATATGTAAAACTAAGGCACAGAGAGGTAAGGGAACTTCCCCAGAATCACACAGCTACTAAAGGGATGAGCTAAGATTTTAATCCAGAGCCTATGCTCCCAACCATCATTTTTCTGGTCTCTAAATCATACTCTACTATCCTGTGACTTCAAATATCCACTACGTCACTGATTATCTGTCATTACAACTTACTATCTATAAGACTCAATTTTCTTCTCTGTAAAATTATAAAAATCAGTACATATCTTATAAATTTATTATTAGGATTGCATGAAAGAATGCATGTAAAGGCTTTAAAAGGAATTAGAGGATGGTAAGCTCCTATTTTCTCAGTATTATACCAATATTGATGTATATGGTTGATGTTAAGTGAGACTTGGCTCAATAAATGAGTAAATGTTAGTGCTTAGTAGTATTCAATGTATTATTAATATAAGATTAATAAATGTAGTTATTTCACTATTGACTGATACTCATTTTGGGTGTTTTTGGTCTTTGTCCAGAAATGATTTTTTAAAAGATTTTATTTATTTATTTATTTATTTGTTTGTTTGTTTATTTATTTGACAGAGACACAGTGAGAGAGAGAATAGAAGCAGAGAGAGCGGGAGAGGGAGAAGCAGGCTTCCTGCTGAGCAGGGAGCCTGACGCAGGGCTCAATCCCAGGACCCTGGGATTCTGACCTGAGCCAAAGGCAGTCGCTTAATGACTGAGCCACCCAATGCCCCTGTCCGGAGACTTTTTAAAATCTTCTCAATAGTGTATACATTTCTTAAGTCGATGGAAGGATTTTCATAGGCATTTGATGTTATGCTTTCCTTAGTAAATGCTAAATTTCATCATGCAGGAGAAAGAGATGTTTGTTTTTGTCAGTGTATGGTTTAATATGTACTTGTACTCCCTGTATGGTGGTTCTTATTTAATTGGCGTGTAGAATAAAGCTCAATACTTATTATATGTTTTCATAATTGAGAATTTTTAATACATTCTATACATATCCTGTGCTGTTCTTTATTTCCTTAAGTCTTTTACTGTTTCATAATCATGGCATTTGAAATCTCATAAGATGTTATTTGGGGGCTTGCTGGAAATGTCATTTACTTAGTAATGGCTCAAGTTTGTAGCATCTTTAAAGCATAACAGGAGATAGAATTCATAGAAGAGTAATAAACATCTCTCTTTGGGGTATGCATTTGTGGTCGGTATGACTTTGCTTCCAGAAGCCAGCTAGCAATGCAGCAATGTGATTGTGTGTACAAGGATAAAAATAATAATTAAAAATGAACAAAAAAAACTCCTTTCAACTTCAACATAGAAATATCATCATTATATTTTGTCAGAATCTAAAGTCTGTGAATGCTAGACATGTGACCTCTATTTTTAGCTTTGCCAGTGGCATAAACTAATAAGATTTTCAGAACATATCTAGTGATATGTGAATAATCTGAATCCAGAAGAATAATCTGAATTAGAACATTGTTTAGACACCTACTTTTAGAAAGTGATCTAGTTGAGCAATAGCAAGCAAAGAATCCTCGTTGGGTGTAGGGGTCTCTACTTCCTCCTGTGGAAATAACTGTGGATGTACACCCCGAAAGTTAAGTGGATATAAATCACACATGACCTGCAAAGGGAAATAGTTTAAAAGAAAGTGTTAAACTTAATCCAAAGGAATGTCAAACCAAAAAACAATAAGCTTTCCATATGTTCTTTTCCTCATGGGTGCTACTCTCAAGATGGCTTTAAATGCGTTAGAATTCTAGAAATAATTACAAAACTCTTCTTTAGTGATATCCAAGCAAGCTAAATGTTCTTGCTCTGTGAGCCCCAGCACAAAAACACATGGTTTCCTCTGGAAATCACAAAGGCAACATTTACCAAGCAATCAGTTGATTTCCCCCATTCTGTTCATATGTCTATATCCTATTTTAGAAACTGGAACTACTCAGATGAAGTCCACTGGTGTGAAGTCTCCCAGAAACTCAGAACCTGAGTGTTTTAATCTGCCTATAGTTTGCATGAGAAATCAGACCCTTTGCCTAGTTAGGGAAAGAAAGAAAACATATTCCCATTCCCAACTTAATCTAATCAGAAAATTGGAGAGATTTAGCCTTCAATATATAATGTAATTCTGGTAATAATAGAATACAAGTAAAACATTTCAGCTAACTTCATAGAGAAGCAAGTAGAAATTATTTTTAAGACTGAAATTTATAAAAGAAGAGATATCTGGTGTTAAATATAAAGACCTCAATGATGATCTAAAATGTGTAATGGTGGGGCGCCTGGGTGGCTCAGTCATTAAGCGTCTGCCTTCGGCTCAGGTCATGATCCCAGGGTCCTGGGATGGAGCCTTGCATTGGGCTCCCTGCTCAGTGGGAAGACTGCTTCTCCCGCTACCATTCCCTCTTCTTGTGTTCCCTCTCTCACTATGTTTCTCTCTGTCAAATAAATAAAATCTTTAAAAAAAATAAAGATAAAAAATGTGTAATGGTGAATTTAAGTTGAGAATTCTTTAATTCTTTAAGTTAAGAATCTAAGAATTAGATTCTTATTGCTGTAAGAGTTCAAGTGTCAGATAAATACACTGGATCAAAAAGTCTTCTAGGAATGACATTGAAAGCAATGTTGATGAATTTGAGAGAGCCATGGAAAGGGGCTGAGATGCTAGAACCCAGAAGATAAGTAACTAGCCCAGGTTTAAAAAAGAAGCAAATAGTGAATTCCAAATGTCAATGAGCTTCTTATTGATCCTGAGCACAATTTCAGGAAGGTCCATTAAATGTGTTTTGAGAACACTTAGGATAAAAGGCTAGCAACAGAAATTCACTAAGAATGAGTCACTAAGTGATTCAGTTAAGACCTGACTAATAGAAAAAAGTAGGTTTTAGATATAGACAATCTGGATATTTCCAGCGTAGAGTTACTGTGGGGCTACCACTGCCCTTTGCCTCTGCCCACAGCTCTTCCCAGGGAAGATTCCCAAAGAAAGGATGGTTGCCCTGTGATCTAGAAATTTATGTTGGTTGGCAAACACCAACCAACGTAATAATAAGTAATTTAATAATAAAATAAAACCAAACCATAAACTATCCCTTAGGCTGGTTTATGCTCAGTTGATTATGAGATCATGTGGATGTGCTTTTAAGAGGAAGCATGGAAAGTCCATACTGCAGACACTATTAAAGAGACAACTTCCTTTCTCTTCTCTTTAATGTCCTTCAAAAGACCTGTTATCATCTCAGTAATTGGACTGCCAACTACTTGAAAACAGGGACTACATTTTTTTTTGTCTCAAAGTATTTATCAAATGTTTTTCACATTGTAGGGCTGTAACTTTTTAATTATTCAACTGTTAGTTAATAAGAGAGTGCATAATGTTATAAATCATAGAAGACACACTTGTTACTTACATGAGGCATTCTCAATTTCTCTGGTTAATAGAACACCCATTTCATACAGGAATTGGATATCATATGCTCCTTGCCCTAGAATGAATAGTATTAAGTCTAAGCCAATTGTTTTCAGCTCTATGTGACCTAATACCTCTAAATCATAACACATTCTTGAATGGCCCCTTCACTACACTAAAATGTTAGTGAAAATCATAATGTACATATTTGAGTCCTTCAGAAATGAATATAATGCCCACATTATATAAAGGAGAAATAATTTGAAATCAATTTATAATAAAGAATGTATATAATTGTGCCAAAGTATCTGCATATTGGAAGATAATACAATTTTTTTTATTAACATATACTGTATTATTTGCTTCAGGGGTACAAATCTGTGAATCATCAGTCTTACACAACTCACAGCACTCACTATAGCACATATCCTCCCCAATGTCCATAACCCAGCCGATACTACAATTTTTATGTGCACACTTGTATTTTGAATCATTGTAAATGCGAAGCTATGATATGGTAATGCGTGTAAATTTTACTGGGCAATTCAAATACTGAAGCTGCCACTCCCATTGTTGACATGATTGATCTGGAGTGACAAATGCCAGAGATATCTTCTGTTTGTCCCCATCCCCAGTTGTACTGCACACTTTACCCAGCTTTTATCCAAGTAGAATGACCTATATTGAATATCTCAGTAGGCACCTTTGCCCTTTGGCTTCTGTTTATGTTTAAAAGATTAGAGGGAAGGAGTAGAGAGGGGTTAGAGATTATTCCCCAATCTCCCTCCTTAGTAGGTCTCTTTGGCAACTCTGTGTCTCTCATTAAATTCATGGTTCCCTTCTCTTCTTAAGATGGACAAACTGAAAGTTGTGGAAAAGGAGGTGGGGGGATGTGGTAAATGGGTGATGGGCATTAAGGAGGGCACATGATGTGATGGGTGTTATAAGAACTAATGAATCATTGAACACTACATCTAAAACTAATGATGTAGTATATGTTGGCTAATTGAATTTAAATTAAAAAAAAAAAACAACAAAAGATGGTTTCTTCCCAATGATTTTCTCTGCTGCTACTAACCCAGAATTATAACGCTACTCATTGTGGTTGCTCTACTCCCATTCCCCTTTACCTTTGTAAGTAGTCTTTTGTAAATAAACCTTTGTTAAATTATCTTAATTTGAGAATGTTTTCTTTTCTTTCCCTTCGTTTCTTCTTTTTCTTTCTTTCTTTCTTTCTTTCTTTCTTTCTTTCTTTCTTTCTTTCTCTCTCTCTCTCTCTCTCTCTCTCTCTCTTTCTTTCTTTCTATTTTTTTAAGTGCTCATGTGAGTACAAATATCTTTTTGAGATAATGACTTCATTCAGGATCATATAATTTGAATGGAAACATTTTCCCTTAACCCACAATATCATTTCTTTTCTTTTGTGTGCAAATTTACCCCGTGATAATTGCTTTAAAGACCAGTCTGAATGCTAGAAAAGCATCACACTATAATATCCAATATTAGATTATATTAACTATGGAAATATTTAAGTCTATGATGTTCTTTAGTATTGATGGTGAAACAAAACACATTTATCTGTAATAGTAGACTCGTGTTGATTTTTAATTTTGGACAAAACTACGTATCTTAAACTTCCTTCGAATTTTCAATTTTAGATTCTAAGATTATGGAATCTCAAGAGGAAAATGAATCAGTGGCTGATTCTATTCTGGGAATCACGATTTGATCACCCGTCCAACAATGTGTGTTAACTTTCCTTCACATTGCACGCATACATAATGCTAGGCTGACTAGTGTTGGAAAAGGTGCAGCTTCAGTAACATCTTCATGAAATGGCCAGTCTCATTATACCTAAGTATTTTCTTTTTTTTTTTTTAAGATTTTATTTATTTATTTGAGAGAATGAGAGTGAGAGAGAGAGAGAGAGCATGGGGGGGAGGGTAAAAGGGAGAAGCAGACTCCCTGATGAGTAGGGAGCCCCATGCGGGACTCCAGGATCATGACCTGAGTGGAAGGCAGTCGCTTAACCAAATGAACCACCCAGGTGCCCCCTAAGTATTATCTTTTTAAACTTTTCTTTCTTTTCTGCTATCAATAAATGTCTTCCAAGAGATGAATAAACAGGAAAACTTAGAAAAGAACCTTAATCTAATTAAGCAACTATTTTCCCTATTTCTTAAGAATTTTTGTTTTCAAATAACTCTCACTTTCTTTCCTCTTCAAGCTTTTTTTTTTCTTTACCCTTTCCAACACCAGACTTTCCTGTTTGTTTTCTCTACCTTTTTAAAATAGATAGCTACGGTTAAGAAAAAAAATAACTATGACATTTCCAACGCAGTTACAAATTTTGCATTGCTACAGAATAGAAAGTATTATCTGCTTATAAAGAAAAAAAAAAACAATAAAAATATGAACCAAGAAAGCACAGAAGGTAGTAACCACATTTAGTTGTTTATCATGGAATCATCTTTATAATCCATCTGTTTCAACTCCACAGAGCAAATTATGAATAATTAGGAAGTTTCTCCTCATTTTATAGATTTGGGCTTGGAAGCTTGGAAGGCAAGTACAACACAAATATTATTTACTTTTTTTCCATATTGGATTTCAATTTTGGTAAGTGGTTACCAGGTGGGTGATAGAGGCTTTTGGGACATACAGATGGTTTTCCTACAGCTTTGATGATGTCAATAGTATATTTTTCCATTCTCTCTCTTTTTTTTAAAAAAGCACTCTTAATTTAAAAAGAGAGCATTATATTAACAATCATATACTTCAAAAGACACAAAGATAGCTAGATATTAAAACAAATTGCTGTATAAAATTGATTACTGCTATTGTCTTCAAATATTTCTAGCCCCTTTAAATGTAAGCCTAGATTTTACAGATTTGTGGTCCTCATGACATAAATTTGTAACTTAAAAAAAAATCCCTACTGGGCATTGCCTACATATCAGCCAGGTGGTCAGAACTCTGGTCTCTGGTATGGTCTTGATTGGTTATAATGGAAGCTGGCTGTGATGAATGCTCCACCGAGGTGCATGACTGGGCACTTGGGCTTAAAGCTGACTTGCTGAGAGGTTGCCTTGAGATGTAACTAAACAAGAAAAAGTCGGTTGCTAACAATTTTAAAACTATGGGTTGTTAAGAGTTGAGCTTCCAAAACCATCAAGCATCCTGACATGAAGAAACAAAGGATGATGAAGTGAGCTTTTATTTATTTATTTTAAAAGATTTATTTATTTATTTATTTATTTATTTATTTATTTATTTGACAGAGAGAGAGAGAGAAAAAGAGAGAGAGAGAGGTCATAAGCAGGCAGAGAGGCAGGCAGAGAGAGGGGGAAGCAGGCTCCCTGCTGAGTAGAGCAGAGACTGATTCAGGGCTCCATCCCAGGACCCTGAGATCATGACCTGATCCAAGGCAGAGCCAAAAGCAGAGGCTTTAACCCACTGAGCCACCCAGGCACCTCTGAAGTGAAATTTTAATTTGTTTGGCTTGATAGATTAGGGAATTTTGGGATAAACAATGTCCCATTCTTTATTCTTCTACCTAACTCAGGGCCAGTTTGGGACACGGGATCAATGAAAAACAGTGCTGAGATCCAGCAGAAATATCCATTTGACCATAGAAGATGGTCATTCTAGTCCTAGTGATGCTTCTTTCGCCTTATCATCTAGAGTGTGACTTCTTGCTCTTTGTCCTTCCATGAGTGAATATTGGGCAGGAGACAAGTTGCTTACACTAGAGGATGGAAAGAGGTTCTAGCAGAGGATCAAAATAAACTGAAAACCACAAAAGTGTCTGTGTATGGACCAAGGGAAAGGGCTGTGGAAGGCAAAGGAAGAGGAGCCAAGAGGCCAAATAACCTCCCTGCTTTCTCTACCTTGTGAGAGTGAAATTGTCAGCGATACATATCAATAATTAATTAGAGGCTTTATAAAAAGTAAGACTTCTAATAGATACCTTAATAGCTGTAGTCCTTCCTCAGTACTACACATGACCTGTGGACAGATTTTAGTCATCATTAATTATTCAACAAACAGCTAAGTTCAAGGAATAGTCCTAAACCATGCAGGACTTATATCAAACGAACAGAAATGAAGGGCGCTCTCTCTGCCTCACAGGACACTAAAAACCCTAGCTGCTAAGTGGGAAAAATGAGGATAGATTTCATGTCCTATATCTGCTTCCAGTTCTAACAAGGACTCTGCTGCTGACCGGTTCCCTTGTCCTTGTTCTGGTGACCTGCCTGTCATTTGGCATACTCCCTCCTCTAGTGAGGGCCAACCCACCTGTGGATTAACCTCCCTCACCATAACTACCTACCTAGATTTTTGATCGTTTCTTTTTAATGTCTGGTTACCTTATAGCTGCAATAGAATGTGGTTTGATTTGTTTTTTTTTGGGTTTTTTAAAAAAATATTTTATTTATTTGAGATAAGAGAAAGAGAACACAAGTGGAGTGAGGGTCAGAGGGAGAAGCAAACTCCCTGCTGAGCAGGGAATCAAACGTGGATCTCGATCTCAAGAGTCGGGGATCATGACCTGAGCCGAAGGCTGACGCATAACAACTGAACCACCCAGGCGCCCTAGAACGTGGTTTGAAACATGAGACTCTGAGGATCAGTAATGGATGCAATTGTCTGGACTCAAAGACCTTTCGGGAAGGAATTTAGTAGCCAAACTTAAAAATTCTCTTTGTTCTTCGCACATCTGGGGTTGAATATATTGTTTAATTTCTACATCAATTTATTTTAACATGATTCACGCACATCAGTTCTGGTGTGAGTTTCTTCTCCTCCTCCGATAACAAGTAATCTATTCCTTACTTAAACTCAGTATAAATATAAATTCCATATGGTATGTAAATCTATCTTTTTGAATTACTGCTACAGAGTATATCCAATTGTGTGGTTTTTAGGACAGTCAATAAAATTTTCAGGCATTTCAAAGTTTTCAGGAAAGTGTTCTTTTTGTTTCAGTTTACGGCATCTTAAAACTTGTAAGTTACCACCTGTTAGTTAAATCACTAACTTACTGCATGCCGACATTTATTTTTCTTTTTATCAAATTATCTTTTTATCAAAATATCTTTAAGATATTTTTTTAAAGCCCTCCCACGGCTTTTTGAAAGTAAGAGAGAAATAATGATTTAAGAATTGTTTTTAAAACCAGAATCATATAGAGGAAGAGGCTATATGTTCTTTTCAAGTGTCCAGAATGGATATATTTCTTTTTCTGTCATTAAAAAACAATTTGTCATTAAAAACAGTTTCTCAACACTGATTTTTAATTAACAGTGTTTTATAAAGTGAGTTTAGGCAGTAAACAGGTGTATGCCATCATCTTTGGGTACCATCCATGGACATCATCTATGGGTGCCATTCATGGGCATCATCAATGGGAGCCATTCATAGGCATCATCAACGGGTGCCATCCATGGGCATCATCTATGGGGGACTATAGTGCCCACACCAGGCTGTGCAATTGTCTATTTTTATTTTTATTTCTTGGCATTTCTTTTTTTATTCCTTCGTTTCTCAACACTGATTTTTATTTAACAGGGTTTTACAAAGTGAGGTTAGGCAGTAAATGGGTATATGCCATCATCTATAGTTTATTAGAAAGTCCCAGTCATCAACCTTGAATGTATATCCCTAAGCATGTAACATTTCTCTGGCTTCCAGGAGTTATTCCAAATTTTGAGAATGGAACAAAGGCTGATTGGGTATGTTTTCACCCATAATGATAAAACAATTTGGCATTTCAACTGTAAAATATAAAATCTAGAATAGTCCAGGAGAATTGTATAATTTCTGCTCTCTGAAGAACCTGTATCATTTTCAAGATAGTTAAGAGTACACTGTCTTAAATACCAAAATACTTAGTAATTGTCTCCAGGAGGGCCTGCCTATCTTAGTGGAAGTTTCTATAGAAGGCCAAATATTTCAACCTCTGTATAGTGTATTCCAAATCAGCTTTAAGTAATAATTGATAAATCTTTGGTTTAAATACTCATGAGATTCCACATCAGTCTTTATCTCTACCACTTGCCTTTTTGAGTAAAACTCTACCACTTGCCTCAAAACTTCTTGAGGCAACAACAATGGCCTTCTTGGGACAAATGGCTAATTAGGCTTTTTAATACCAAAGGTCCTCTTGGTACAAGGTTACCAGGGTAATCTTACCATAGGGCCAATAACTGTCCAATTGTCTATTTTTCTTTTTTTTAAGACAATTTTAAATGTAGGGATTTATGATTTTGATTTACATATATGGCTTATTTATAAAATCATGTCTTTGAATGTGTTTTCCTTTGATAACTTAGATATTCAAGGTATTTGTGTTTTTTTGTCAGAAAAATAATCAAATATGGCACTATATCAAGAAATACCTAAAAAAAAAAAAAAGAAATGCCTGATATAATATTTTTTCTTACAACCCTTGAATTCTTTCAATCCACATTAATTCACCCCTGGGTAATTGTACATAATTATAATGGCTCTTCCTGCTAGTCAGAAGCCTTTGTGTGGTTAACATAGAGGAAGTGTGTTGAAAATGGAAACATGTTTGAGCAGAAATAGTGTTCTACAGGTATTTCCCTTATTAGAACTGATTTTCCAAAAGATTAAGACTCCCAAGTCTGTCTGTCTATAACATTCAACTTTGGATCGTAGGAAAATCTCATTATAATGAACTAAGGGCTTATTTGATAATTAGTGAGAATAATTTTAACATGAATAACTGCTTAGGACATGGCTAATCATTTGTAGAAGGGTTTTGAAGTGCAAATTACATATTTCTCTTTGAGTAGAGGAAAATACAGACTATCAATTTACACTCCATATACACTTCAACTTGTTCCTAAGAAAGGTTTAATTTTGCAGGTCCAATTCACAAAATAAGGTGCTAATAAGCTACATCTTTATTCTTACTTTTAAGTGCTTTCTTTCTTTTTTTTTTTTTTTTAAAGATTTTATTTATTTGACAGAGAGAAACACAGCGAGAGAGGGAACATAAGCAGAGGGAATGGTAGCGGGAGAAGCAGGCTTCCTGCCGAACAGGGATCCCAGGACGCTGGGATCATGACCTGAACCAAAGGCAGATGCTTAACAACTGAGCCACCCAGGCGCCCCTTAAGGGCTTTCTTTTTAATCATAGAACAACAATACTACAGTTTGTATGGAAATTAAAACCTATTTCACAGCAAATTCTTTAAGGAAATCACTTATCTTCTGTCATCTGTTCAAGATATATACGTTTTCACAGTAGGGACAGGAATTCATAAACATTTGTTAAGTTATGCAACCCTCCTTTAAGATCACATTTCAAAATCACATTTCAAAATCACATTTCCCTTGTTACATAGTTAGTTTTCATGTAGTCACCAATGAGACGCTATGCTTTTGCATTAATAATTATAATGTATATCTATAAAGTTTAGAATATAAATAGATTCACTTGGAAAGAACATACTGAATGACTTATCGAAGTGATTTTATTGGTTCCCAGATTTCCAGAGAAGAAATAAAACACGCTTATGAAAATTTCCCAGCACTCAAGTCCATTTAAGGTCTATTTCACATGCCGTTAAGTTCTTCAGATGTTACTGCCAGTAAAAGGAAAGCACCTGATAATAAAACCATTCTCTCCCACTCTTCTTGTGTGTACACAGAATACTGTCTCCATCCTGGTAGGAACACTGTCTCTCTGTCTCCTTAGTTATGTGAATGTGAGGAAAAAATGTTTATTTTGTTTCCTATAAATTAAGCTCTCAATAATTGAAGACCCAATAACAAACTTTATTTTTATACTAATGTCTTCCAATTGCCAACTGAGTTCTATTTAGATGTTGTGACATTCTGACTTAGAATATATATTTTGGTCTTTGTTCATGGTTCCTGGTCTACAGCTCCCTAAACTCTTGGAAATTCCTGAGCAATAGGAGAAATTGGACTGTCTTTTGTCACATTTGGTGTCTTGTCCTTTCCTCCTGTAATTGCTTCAGCACTATACAGGTGAAATGAGTGTCTTATTCATAACTAGTGCCTTTCAACCACACCTGAGTTTGCTAATGAAGTGACTTTTAGAAGTCCCCTAAAGGCGGGAGGGAGGTGCTGGCAGCTAGAGGAAACCACCATGAATAGTCCTTTTCCCTCATTTTCAGGGAGGTAGAATCAATCGCCCAATGGTCAGTGATTTAATCAATCATGCCTACATAACGAAGCCTCTATCAACCCAAAAATGGATGGGATTCGTAGAGCTTCTGGGTTGCTAAACATGTGATGATTTGAGGAGACTAGCCCATTCAGAGCATGGAAACTCCACACATTTTCCCATACCTTACTCTCGGCATCTATTTCTTCTTTTGGTAACTAATTTGTATCTTTTAATATCCTTTATAATAAATCTATAATTTAGGGAAAAAATGATATCCTGCATTCTGTGAGCTGCTCTAGCAAATTAATTGAACTTTAGTAGGGGGTCATGGGAACCTTTGCTTCATAGCCTGGTCAGAAGCACAGGTGACTTGAGATTGGCATTTGAAGTGAGGGGCATTCTTGTGGGATTGATAGATAGATATCCAGGTAGATAGTGTCAGAAGTGAGGGAAATTGTAGGACACTCAGCTGGTGTAGAGAATTGCTTGATGCTGGGGGAAGAGCCTCACACATGGGGATTGAGTGCAGAATCATTAGATGTTGAATCATAAAAGGAGAAAGGCAACATTTATAAAAATTGACTGTCCCAGAAAGTATACTGATACCATTTCTTCTAATTATCACACTCATGTTTCCAACTAATGTAATTGTTCCCATGCTTTAAAAGGGTTCATAACTTGTTGACAATTCACAGCTTATAAGAAGAAACCACACTGGATCTCAGGCTTATCAGACTCTTAAAGTCACATGATTTTGTATTTTCATACTGAACAGAGAAGAGAGAAATTCGAGTCTTCTGCCCCCAGGGAACTAGATTTTTCAATCAGAGAAATGAATTATCTTTATACCTAGCAGATAAATAGGTAACAAAACCTCAATTCAAGACTACATTTAAAAGTAGTGACATGCGTAGCTAGGACATATGTCTAGTGACATTAAATGAAGCTACTATGAAACCTAACAATCTCCCTCATGATTCCCAAATCATATGCATAGCTATATTTAATAAGAGTTAACATGAATCAGTATCAGGTTCTGAAAACTGAATTAGCAAAGGAAAACTAAGATTTTTAACAACAAAGATCTTGTCTAGTAAGAAAATTATATTAAATAAACTATTGTAGTCACAGGTAGTTCTGATTCACAATTCAGCTTGTTCAATGTTTATGAAATATGACAACAAACAATTATAAAATTCTCCTAACTTTGTATATAGTATAGTTGCCTATAGTTCCTCCTGGGAATATAAAGGGTAAATTTTCTTTTTTTTTTTAAAGATTTTTTATTTATTTATTTGAGAGAGAGAGAGAGATCACAAGTAGGCAGAGAGGCAGGCAGAGAGAGAGTGGGAAGCAGGCTCCCCGCTGAGCAGAGAGCCTGATGCAGGCCTTGATCCCAGAACCCTGAGATCATGACCTGAACTGAAGGCAGAGGCTTGTTTTTTGCCTTTTTTTTTTTTAAGATTTTTTATTTATTTATTTGACGGAGAGAGAGGTCACCAGTAGGCAGAGAGGCAGGCAGAGAGAGAGTGGGAAGAAGGGCAAATTTTCTGCCAAAGCTTCTTGCTAGTTTTTTCCAATTTCCATTTCTGGAGAGATCTGAAATGGGCATGACTTAAATTAGTAATTTTTCAGTTTGTTTGTTATGTATTTATTTATTTATGTTTTTATTTAAATTCTAGTTAATAAACATACAATATAATATTAGTTGCCCTCCTTAATCTCCATCACCTATTTAACCCATTCCCCTCCCCTCCCTGGTAACCATCAGTTTCTTCTCTATAGTTAAGAGTCTGTTTCTTCGTTTGCCACTCATTCTCTCTTTTTCCCCCCTTTGTTCCTTTGTTTTGTTTTTTGAATTTCACATATGATTGAAATCATATGGTATTTGTCTTTCTCTGACTAACTTACTTCACTTAGTGTAATAGTCCCTAGCTCCATCCACATAATTGTAAATTTCATTCTTTTTTATGGCTGAGTAATATTCCATTGTATATGTATATATACATATATACATAAATATACATACATATATACATATGTATATGAGTATATGTGTGTATATATATATACACACACACATCATAGTATATATATCTATATACCACCTCTTCTTTATCCATTCATCAGTTGATGGACTGTTGGGTTGTTTCCATAATTTGACTATTGTAGATAATACTACTATAAATATCAGGGTACATGTATCCCTTAGAATTAGTATTTTTGTATTCTTTGGGTAAATACCCAGTAGTGCAATTGCTAGATAGTAGGGTAGTTCTATTTTTAGCTTTTTGAATAACCTCAAAAAGACGCAACCACCACTTGCACCAGTTTGCTGCACCAGTTTGCGTTCCCACCAACAGCACAAGAAGATTCCTTTTTCTCCACATCCTCACCAATGCCTATTGTTTTTTGTGTTGTTGATTTTAGCCATTCTGACAGGAGTGAGGTGATATATCATTGTAGTTTTGATTTGCATTTTCCTGATGATGAGTGATGTTGTATAGCTTTTCATGTGTCAGCCATCTCTATATCTTCTTTGGAAAAAAATGTCCATTCGTGTGTTCTGCACATTTTTGAATTGGAATATTTGTTTTTTGGGTACTGACTTTCATAAGTTCTTTTATATTGTAGATACTAACCCTCTATCAGGTATGTTATTTGCAAATATCTTCTCCCATTCCATAGGTTGCCTTTTAGTTTTGTCGATTCTTTTGCTGTGCAGAAGCTTTTATTTTGATGTAGTCTCAATAATTTAATATTTATTTTTTTTAAGGATTTTATTTATTTATTTGATAGAGAGAGCACAAGTGGGGGAGGGGGCTGTAGGCAGAGAGAAAGGGAGATATGGGGCTCAATCCCTGGACCCTGGGATCATGACCTGAGCCGAAGGCAGATGCTTAACCACCTGAGCCACCCAGGCACCCCAGTCCCAATAATTTATTTTTGCTTTTGTTTCCCTTGCCTTTTAGGACATGTCCAGAAAAAAGTTGCTATGGCCAATGTCAAAGAAGTTACTGCCTGCGTTCTCTTCTAGGATTTTTATGGTTTCAGGTCTCATAGTTAAGTTCTTAATTCATCTTGAATTTATTTTTGTGTATATTTTAAGAAAGTGGTCCAGTTTCATTCTTTTGCATGTTGCTCACTAATTTTTCCAATACAATTTATTAAAGAGACATTCTTTTTCCATTGGATTTTTTTCCTGTTTTGTTGAAGATCAATTGATATCAATGGACACATCTTCTAGACAGAAAAAAAACAAGGAAATAATGGCTTTGAATGAAACACTGGACCAGATAGATTTAACATATATATTCAGAATATTCCATCCTAAAACAGCAGAATACACATTCTTTTTAAGTGTACCTGGGACATTTTCCAGAGTAGATCACATGTTGGGTCACAAAACAAGACTTGGCAAATGCAGAAAAATTAAAAAAAAAAAAAATTGAAGTCCTACCATGTTCCTTTACTGACCACAATTCTATGAAACCAGAAATCAACCACAAGAAAAAATCTGGAAAGACCACAAATACATGGAGGTTAAACAAAATGCTACTAAACAATGAGTGGGTCTACCAGGAAATTAAAGAAGAAATTTAAAAAAAAAATACATGGGAACAAATGAAAAAGAAAACACAATGGTCCAAGACCTCTGGGATGCAGCAAAAGCTGTCCTGAGAGGAAGTTTTTATACATTTTAGACAGAAATGATGAATTTGTGAGGAATTTACAAAATAAGGATAACAGATGTTTGAGAGCTTTAATTCCTAAGGAATTCTAAGTGGAATTTGGGCTGAGGTAGTAGGTTACTAAAAAAGTAAGAAGGTTTATCTCTATAGCCTTCTTGACTTTAAAGTCACTATCTTTGGTGCTAAGGATGTCTTTTTACTTAGTACATGTAGTGGGGTATTTTTCAATGGGGAGATTTGTATTCCTGCTTTCCTGGGGGCGGATGAGGTTCTGAGTGTCCTCTTATGGGTTGTTTCTCAAATAGCCTCAATTCAAAATAATCAGTATGCCATTGTGTTACAACGGAGGCCCCTACAACACGAATCAAATCTGCACTCTCCAGACATAAACTGGGTGTCGTACAATTCAATTCAATTTTGAAATGATTTCCCTGTAGTTAATGTCTTATCCCGCAAGTGAAGGACAGTCCCACAAGACAGCCCTCCATTTCAGATACTAGTCACAAATGTAGGCCTCCCATTCTTCTGACCCACCAGCCATAATCAGAGTTCCTACAATTCCCTTGCAGGTTTGATAACGCCCAGTCTGGGGGTGTCCACCCTACCAGCACCCTGATGTATTCACCAACCAAGAAGCTCTCCAAATTCTCATTTTTTTTTCAGAGTTTTTATAGTTTATATTGAGTAGGCATAATTGAGTTAACTGCCCATAGCTGATGATTTAATCCCTAGCCCCTCTGCCATCCCTGGAGGGGCAGGACTGAAGATTACAACTTTCTAATTATGCTTTGCTCTTTCTGGTGACCAGCAACCACCCTGAGCTCTCTAGCCCCCATGCCCCCACATCAGTCATCTCATTAATATAAACTCAGATTCAGTTGAAAGGGTGCTATTAATAACAAAAGATGCTTACCACTCAGGAAATTACTAGGTTTTAGAAGCTTTGTACCATGGAGTGCCTGCGTGGCTCAGTGGGTTAAAGCCTCTGCCTTCAGTTCAGGTCATGATCTCAGGGTCCTGGGATCAAACCCCACATCGGGCTCTCTGCTCAGCAGGGGAGCCTGCCTCCCGCCTCTCTCTGCCTGCCTCTCTGCCTACTTGTGATCTCTCTCCTTTCTGTCAAATAAATGAATAAAGTCTTAAAAAAAAAAAAAAAAAGAAGCTCTGTGCCAGGGTTTAGGGTAAACCTAAACCTTCTTCAATCACAATATCATATTACCCTACCTGTTAACTCTTTTTTACAGGACACATCCTAGACCTGTTGTTCTAATTACTGAATGCACTAAAAGTGCCTCAAAGAGCCTGAGAATATGAAATTCTAACAATTTCCTAGGTAATGCTGGTGCTGCTGGTCCAGAGACCACCCCTTCTGAAGGGCCAAGATCTTGCCATTATTTAGCAGCAACTCCTCTATGCTCATAATTTCATGTGCCTCATTCTCTGATCTCCTTTCATCATTTCCTTCAATACTCTGACTTTAAAATCTTCCAGTCTCTCCGAGGCCTCCATCTTATCTTACCACATTAACGTTGAACCTCACTCTTTTGAGGTCCTCTCTTAACCTGTTTTTTCTGCCTAAATTCCAGTTCAGTCAATCCCTTGTATATATCCTCAACTTCCTCATTTTCCTATCAATATGTTGAATCAGCTTGGGAAATAACCCTGGTTAGATCCAAATTTCCATTTATTCCTGAGCAACTGGATATGTGGGGCAAATCACAAAACAGTCTTCCCTGCTGTAAATTTATAACTGAGAATCTCCTCACTGCCAATTAATCAATCATACTGCATATGCCCTAACCCATTCTTCATCTCATTTGCCTAGAAAGCAGTTTTGCATCTTCTCCTGTTTCTTAAACCCCCAAATACTTTCCCAGAAATTAGTCTTTTTGGTTGCTACTTCCCTGAGAATCTTTGAATCAACCAAAAGACAATTTCCCTAACTCTTAAAACCATTTATACCTCCTTCACTATATCTACATTCATAGTCTGCCCCCTCTCTATGAACTTTCTCGTCCCTTATCTATATACCTTCTCTGATGATGCTTACTTCACAAATGAAGAAACTGAGAATGGAGTTAAACTTAGTTTCTTATTATAACATAGCTTCGATTCAAACCCACAGAGTCTGTTTCCTAAGCCAGGGCTCAAAAATGTGTGCATTTGGAGTGGGGGAGCCCAGCAGAAAATCAGGGTTGGAAAAGTCCTGGTGAAACTACTGACTGAGGAAATAGACACTTACTACTATGAGCACCTTGAAATATAGACCTTCAGCATTCTCATCTGGACCATAATCAGTCCATCTGGAGAGATGACTAGTGTTTGAGATTTCAAGGATCATTGGACAAATATCCTCATTCAGCAATTAGATAGGAAAAGCTTAATTGGCACATTGTTTTAAGAGCATTTAATTCATAACATATATCATTGGTCAAATGTAACATTGGAAATCATCAGATAGCAGACAATTACAAATCTATATGAGTGGGAAGGGTGGAGAGAACCCAGAGTTTTCCCAGATGCCTGAAATTAGGGAACTTTTTTATATCCCAGAAGGGAAAGGGCGCAGAAAGAGAAGCTTGAGGACATAGAAAATGAACTTCAAAATTTTTATTATTTTGATAAAATGTCAATTCTGTGAAAGAAAAACTAATGAGTATGTGACATAACTTTGTCATTCACAAGTCACTGTGTTCAGCAATACTTTATAATGTACAAATGCTTTAATAGTAGTTTGTTAATAAAGATCTTTGTTTCTGAGGAATTTATTCATCAAAATCTCTAAAAAAATCTGAAAATGCTAAGATTTCAATTTAAATATCATATGACTCTACATAAAATAACTTTATACCAATGTACGTGCTCTGTGAACACAGCTCCACTATAGTTATTGGCTGGTGATTTTGGTTGCATTTCATTTTATAATGACAAATTTAGCTAAAACTCAGAATCTGAACTGAATTTCAGAATAAATATCTCAAAAAGATCAATTATATATGCAGTCCAATCTTTTTTTCTTTTTTTAAATCTTCCCTGGTTGTTTCTTAAGCTATTCTACAAGCTCTGATTTTGGATATACCCTGGAAAAGAATCTAGATTTATGTGCAGCTATTGCAAAGTGGGAGCTCTAAATGTCTATTTTGTTTTGGTAGCTCTTAGTCTAATTGCTATAAAATATTTAATAGATTAGTTGACAAATGGAAAATTTGAACTTCATGCACTAAAATTTTACTTTGTCTCTTCTATATGCCCCTATTTTTCAAGTGCTGATAATACATTTACTTTACTACATCATAATATATTTCAGGCTTTTTATCTTCAGCTACAGAAATCCCCCATCTTTTTAATTATGTTAACAGCCCTTAGTCACCCAGCATTGCCTATCCACCTCTACTAATTCATAGCTCTATTATATTTCTCCAGGGGATGTATTTCCATAGTTATGCCTTCTTATAAGGTTTATTTTTTTTCCTTCTAGTTTTTTTTTTTCCCTTTGACTGCCATCCAAACTTTTTTGGCTTTATCAGGGATTTTTACTTTGTTTGTTACTTCCTTTTTTTCCCCAAAGCTTTTCATAATTTACTGGGGTTATATCTTCCTAGGATTTTAGTTCTCTTACAGATTTGTTTTTAAGACTTCAAACTTTTTCATTTTATTTTTAGCTCATGATACTTGCAAAAGTCTGTACCCTTTTGATTTTCACTTGCTTCATTGACACATTCTTGTGTTTTGTTTTCATTTTAAAATACCAGAAAGTAAAATGTCTCAGCAGCTTGGTGAGTAGAATATTTATAATTCAAAAATTTTTTACTTCTTTGGAGATATTTGCTTATAGGTTAAAATCTTGTGTATTAATTCCTAGAAAAAATTCCCAACTTTCCAGGGAGTTGACTGACCTTCTTTTATCATCAAATACAATCATTCTATGATATCATTCTATATCTGGTACGATATCTGTATTCCCCCACTGAGAGGAAATAATTAACAAAGATTTGTTATTAATGACATCTAAATGTTAATATGCTCAATTAGATATTACTAAAACACTATTAAGCAAGTGGACATGGAAAAGTATAAAAACAAAGACGTATATAATTTACCTTTATCCATAACAGACCTCTTTTTTATCTTCTGAAAACGGAGAGCAACCTTGTGTTGTACTAGCACACTGACTGGGGGAGAAGAGTGGAGAAAGGAGAAAAGCCCTGATTTCTAGCATTTTCCCATTTCTGTGGTGTGAATACTATCACCGTGACCAATTTTAAGCTGTCAGCGGTTTAACAACTAGTCCTCAGAATTTCTGAAAGCTTACAAGCTGCTACAGGTTAAACACAGTTACAGGACAAAATTTTAAATGTTTATTCATTTTCAGTAGGTCACAGATATCTTTGAATATATATTAATCTCAATGACCCTTAAAAAAACACAAAGCTTATATATAGATTTTGACAAAACTTTGCCTTTCTACCCATGGATCCCTGTGTAAGAATCCCCTTTCTACGTGTACTTGTGATTTAAGGGGTTCAGAATTTATGATTCACAGGTGATAATTTACAGGTGATAATTTTTATTTCTAAGGGTTTTTTAGGTTTTTTAAAGTTTTTATTTAAATTCCAATTAGTTAATATAGAGTGTAATATTAGTTTCAGGAATAGAATATTGTTATTCAGTACATCCATATGACACCTAGTGCTCATCACAAGTGTCCTCCTTAATCCTCATCACCTAGTTCACCTATCCCCATTCCCCTCTGGTAACCATCAGTTTGTTCTCTATGATTAAGAGTCTACTTTTTGGTTTGCCTACCTCTCTCTTTTTCCTTCCCTATACTCATTTGTTTTGTTTCTTAAAATCAACCTATGAGTGAAATCTTATGGTATTTGTGTTTCTTTGACTGACTTTTTCCCCTTAGCATAATATGGTCTAGCTCTATCCATATTGTTGCAGATGGCAAGATTTCATTATTTTATTTTTTACAGCTGAGTGATATTCCATTGCACATATATATGTTGTGTGTGTGTGTGTGTGTGCGCATGTATAATATATAGATCACATTTTCTTTATCCATTCATCAGTTGATGGACACTGATTCCATATTTGGCTATTATAGATAATATTGTGGAATTAACATCCACTTATTGGGAATGTTATTGGTATTTGGGGGTGTGTCCAAATACACTTTTATTTATTACTTTTTAATGTATTTTTATCATTTTTAAATTTATTTACTTTTTTATTTTATTTATTAAATAAATATTTATTACTTTTATCATTTTATCAAATGTCATAATGTTTGCAACTGATTTCCAAATGGTCCAAATGCTATAAACTTTGGATTGCGTGTATTCCTTTGAATTACTATTTCTGTATTCTTTGGGTGATAATTTATCTTTTAATCTCAGTATTTTGGCTTTCATAATTTGGGAGCCAGTTATTTAACTGCAGCGTTAAAAACTGTGTTTCCTCAGTGAAACTTAACTGTCGGGAAAAAGTGCTGTGGTCTTCAAAGAGCATGCTTCTCTGCATGAACAATTAATCTTGTAACACTGAAAAAATAAAATAAACATATTTGGGGGAAAAAATAAAATCACAAATGGACATTGAACTTAAAAAAAAGAAAGCTACTTTTGTTTCAGAGATTATATATGATTTTTACACTTCCAGTTACTGGTTATCTACTTTGGGATTCTTTGTTTCTATATTTCTATCAGAAAATGTGAATAAAATACAACTTTTACTTGTTGGTATATTAAAATGATTAATTTTTCTTTTCATATTTTGATGATTTTGGTCAAAATATAAAATCATAGGTTACATTTAGTGAATATCTGAATTTCTGATCTATTATTATAAAAAAATCTAGATGTTGTTTTGTTAAAAAAAAGTGAAAAGAACTTACTCTTTGATTCTCAACTGCCACTTCAATGATTTGTGGCTTTTTTTTTTATAGTTTATCTAATTAAAAGGCAGAACTCTCAATTTCAAGTTTTATATGCATCAACTGCCTTATTGGAAAGTAAATTCTCTAACCCATATAATCTGGAGTCAAGAAACTTGTAAAACAAAACAAAAAAAATCACTTTAATTTCATTGCTGACAAGTTTCCGAATTTAAATCTCAACTTCCTGTGATGAATTTATTTACTTTGTGCTGACAAGACAGTATCTTGGGGCTTTGTTTTCCAAGTCAGTTCTAAATCTGCAGTGTATCAAAATCTCCTCATTATGCTTTGGATGTTATGGTAGATAAATGGTATCTTCACAAAGATACATTCATTCTGGTATTGAAAATGCCTACTTAACATTCCGTATGAATAGTTTTATTGAAAAAATATGTAGACAAGCCATTAATTATACACAAAGACTTGGAACAAATTCTTATAAGAAGCATAGCATGCCTTCCATTAAATGTACACATTTTATACAAAGTTACTGAAAGTCTTCCTGAGGTTAAACAATAAATCTTAGAAATTTAATCACTCTGCTCCCCAAAAGGTAATTTTTTTTTCTCTATGACACCCATAGGGCATACACTCAGATCTTAGCCTAGTTTAAACAACCAGACAGTATTTCCAATGCATTTCTCTGTTTCTAAAAAATCTAGTTGCTGAGAATAAGTTGTTCAATTATCTTCCTCAATTTCTTTTTTTTTCTTCAATTTCTTTTTGTTTTGTTTTGTAATTATTATTCTATTTTGGTTCTCCTTCAGAATTGTGAAATATCTTGAATCAGAAAATGCGGAGAATGAGAGACAATGCCTCCCTATCATAAAACCAAATCTGGAAAAAGTATTTTGTTGTAGATTATACCTTGGATTCAAGGCACAGTTTTATTGAGAGCATTTTCTAGCTCCTATTTCACAGCAGTATAGGACTTATTGTACTTTTATCTGGAAGGAGATTCAGCAGATAAATGATCACTTTATTTCTTACATTCTTACATTTTTAATTTTGATATTCTAAGCTTGTCACATTATAAGGATTAGTGAAGAGTCTTTACAAGTAAAATTCACAATCCTTTTTTTTTTCCAGTTAAAAAGTGCTAGCAGATCATAAGTACACGTACACAAATAGGTAAAAACAACAACAACAAAACCCAAAAAACTGAAATACAATTAATTGGCCAAATCCATAAATACACCTTAAAATTCTTACTATCTTGAGAAACAAAATGGATTGAAAACAAACATTTCTAGGGAAAAAAAGACTAAAAAGCTAACATATATGGCACGGAAATTCCTCTTTGCTATCCAATATGTGACTAGCCTGGCATTTCAATAAGTGCTAAATTTTTTTCTGAAAATGTAGAAATTAAACTCACTGACGGTAGAATTTCAAAAGCATTCCCCCTACAAATGCCATTCTTGTGACTGGTAAAGAGAATTGTCCTGTTAACTTATTAGCAGATTCAAATTAAGAAATCCTTTAAATTCTTACCCAGAACCCTCAGAGCAGCTTGTTGAGCCACATTTTTAATTCAAAATTACAATTAGAGGGGCGCCTGGGTGGGTGGCTCAGTCCTTAAGTAGCTGCCTTTGGCTCAGGTCATGATCCCAGGGTCCTGGGATCAAGCCCCGTTCCTCTCCCCCTCCACTCCCCCTGCTTGTGTTCTCTCTCTTTCTCTCTCTATCAAATAGAAAAATCTTTAAAAAAAATTCTGATTAGAAAATTCTCTTTACACCCTCTTCCACATGATAAATGCAGAGGGACTCTGCAATCCAGGCAAGTAAATCTTATTCACTATCACTTCAGATAGAGAGAGACCTGGAGGACATTATTGACTAGCCAAAATTCTTAATGAAGTTTCTCAGGCCAAAAGAATGAATGTAACATTCGTAACTCCTTGTGTTGGTACTTTGGAGCTCTCCTTTTGGCCATTTCCTTCTGCCAATAAAAAGTGATAGAGCTGTGTTAGTCCCTCACCATAAGTCAGATATTTTGGTAGATGTTGAGTGAGTAGGGATAGAAATGTAAGTAACCCAGAGTCAGTGACCTCAGTTTGCTTTAAGTGGATCTTATGTACACTATATTTAAATTCCTGGTAATGCCTGGGACAGTCCCAAGTGACGAACATTGTCCCTCCCAAGATGCCTAGTGCTCATCACACAATGTTTGCCTAACTTGATTTGTAGCTCTATGTATTTACAAATTCGAATTTCTGTTTTTCGTTTTTTTTTTTTTTTAATTAGGTAGATAAATGAATGTTGGCTACTCAAATTTTCTCATTTTTAAGCTTCTGTGATACCATTTTGTTTGGCTTTTTATGCCTCTAAAGTCACACATAATTTTTCTTTCTAGCTTTTTCTAATGTCATCTACTCTTAAATTCCAGTTGCCTTCTCCTCACCGCCCCAGCCCCCAGAATCTGGCCCTCCATTCTCTAATCTTATATACCCTCTTGGAGTGATTTTTATTTACAACCACATCAGAAATACCTGCAATTTCATGGCTCTTGGATCTGTACCCACATCTTCAACACCTCTTTTAGCTAGAGACCCATGTGGGACTCTCTTCTAATATTCTCAATCGCCATTAATGAACATTTCCTCTCCACTTCTTGTCCCATTCTCACACCCTCTGCTCCAATCTGCACCTCTTCCTGCTTTCCATATGCTGGTTGTTGTGATCACCTACCTGGTCTTCAGAGTCAAACATTCAGCTTTATGCTTGCCTCCTATCCATCCATCATACCTTCTGCCTCAGTTATATCTGGTGAGTCACCATACCTCTGAAATCTTTCATCCCTATCTTCATTTCTCATGCTATAGGTATATTCCTCATTGCCTTTCACATGGACCATATTACATACTAGACTTCTTCCCTTCTCCAGTTTTACTCCTCTACGATCTATCTCATTTACACTGCTATATCTTTCATTTCTTCAGAATAAAATCTAGATTCTTTGAAATGCAAGCTCTTTAGGATTTAGAGATCGCAGCTATCAGCCTTGGCTTTTCATTCATGACACTGACCACATTTTGCTCTCAAAGCAGTCTCCCTAAAATTGATTTAATGGGCATGGGGTATGATCTATGCAAAAGTATTTCTAAAACACCCAAGGGATCCAAATAGAAAGAGCAGAACACCTCTGATTCTGTCTTTTTACCCTTTCACATTTGCCCTCCTTAGGGACCTAAATGCTCTTCCTCCACTTGCTTAGGACCCTATGCCTTTGCACATCCGATCCTTGGCTAGCATACCCTTTTATCTGTTTTCCTTCCCATCTTTAGTGCCTCTTTCTCAGTAATCTGCTTAAACTGTATTCAAAACAGCTGAAAAGTCAATTCCACTAACGCACGTTCAAATGAAGTGACAGATTACCCTCAGCTCCCCCTTTTTTATTATTGAAGCAAGTACACTTTCTGTAATTGTTTTATTTGTTTGCCTCTGCTCAACTGTGAGTTCCTTTAGGAAGGGAATGCGTTGTTTTGAAGTTCTCAATCTATCCCATGGCCTGGGACAAAACACACATTAAAAGATTTTTAAATTAACTTTAAGGTATTCTACATGATTGGATTCTGTGTCTAATATTATTGAGGGTTGGATGATATAAAAATAATCCACAAGTCCAGCCCACCTCTCACCATCTTCCCAGCCTGCAACCTAGTTTATCATAGGCTCTAATTGGTCTGTTTGCACTTGCATCTCAAGGCCTTTGTACTGGTTCTTTCTGATAACTGATAGGAACTATTTCAATGTATTTGAACGGCTCATTCATTCATATTATTTACATCTCTCAAATTCAAATGTAATCTCAAAGAGACCTTCTCTAGTCACCTTATGGAAATGGCCCCTCAGCCAGTCCTTCCACTTTCTCTATCCCTGCTCTATTTCCTCTATGAAATATCTTGTTATATTAAATTCTTTATATTGTTTGCTCATTCATTCATTCATTCATTCATTCATTCATTAATTCATTTATTGACTTCTACTCTAGAATATAAACTTGAAAACAATGCTAACCCCAAAATAGGTTGCTCGGGAAATTTTCTTTCTTTCTTTTTTTCTTTAAAGATTTTATTTATTTATTTGAGAGAGAGAGACAGAAAGCATGAGAGGGAGACAGCAAGCACAAGCGGGCGGGGGGGGGGAGAGCAGAGGGAGAGGGTGAAGCAGGCTCCCTGCTGAGCAGGGAGTCCAATGAGGAGCTGGGGCTTGTGGGGCTCCATCCCAGGAGCCCAGGATCATGACCTGAGCAGAAGGCAGACGCTTAACCAGGGGCTCTGCTCAGGAAATTTTTCAATATTCTTTTATTTTTTAAGTGAATAAAAGTGACTTTTATTACTGAAATTTCAGGAGTTCAGTTCTCTTCTAATCATGGAAGTTTCTGCTCATTTTTATTTATCCTATATTCATCATAAGGTATTTTACTCAATAGAAATATTTGTATATTAATATTTTGATTTGAAGCAAACTATTCATGTAAATACTAATTGTCTATAGCTCTAATTTTTCAAAATCTTTCTGTGTATTTCATTATACTTCACAGGGATTTAAATGCCTGTAGGCTTCTAGACTATGTCCTTGGGAGGTCAGCATTACTTCTTTTGTAGATTAGAAAAAAAACTAGGCAGGTAGAAATAAAATGATTTATGTCATCTGCTTAGTATGACTGACTATTCCCTTCTTTGAGAAATCCTTAACTTCTGCTTCTTCAGCACTGCATTTTCCTTATTCCATTACCTGGGACCATGCTCTAATTTTTTTTGACGGAACTCTGAGCCATCTTGTTTTGTTACCACTACGGATGCTATTAACTTGCATTTACTGTCATCATTTTATAAATTCTGGTCTTGGCTTCCCAATAAACTCTATGTCACTCACTTCCCAGGCACTATCAGCAATACCTTGTGAGTGACTGACTTCTCCAACTTCATCTTTAGGCATCTCTAGCTAATCCCCTGGCATTCTCTGTATTTACCCTAATACCCTTGGGCACATGAGTCTTAAAATAGTGAATACTGAGCAGGAAACTTATGTCCATTTTTTTAAAAAGATTTTATTTATTTACTTGACAGAGATCACAAGTAGGCAGAGAGGCAGGCAGAGAGAGAGAGGGGGACGCAGGCTCTCCACTGAGCAGAAAGCCAGAGGGGCTCAATCCCAGGACCCTGGGATCATGACCTGAGCTGAAGGTAGAGGCTTTAACCCACTGAGCCACCCAGACACCCCAGCTTATGTCCATTTTAACACATTAGTGGCACTATCTGTGTTTTGATTTTTTCCCCCCCAGCTTGGTTAGTTGGCTTTTGTGTGCTTTTATCTATTGTTCCTAACTTTTTTCTCTCTTAAACCTTCATTTTCAATCATTTTTCTGTTTTTCTCTACAAAGAGTGTCTATTCTGGTCTGTCTTTGCTTTTTCTACTATCACGATTCACATCTTGGTCATCTATTTCCTGAAGCACTACAATAATGTAATAAGGACAGCTAATACTTTGAGTACTTATTTTGTGACATGCAGTATCCTAAGCATTTTGGATGTCATTTCAGACCCCATAAAAGCTTTATACTTTTCTGAATAAACCAATTAATCGTTCATGTTGGTGCGGGGTAGAAGAATGAACATTCCCATTTATTGTTGGTAGTGGTGGGGAAAAAATAGCTTTATTGTTTTCTCACCATCTTAACACAATGAAATTTATCAGCCTTTAATTTGGCCTTTAGAAGATACTGACTAAAATAAGTCAACTGTTAAATGAAGCTATTACAAAAATAAAGACTGATAGTTGAAATCATAATTATGTTGAGACTGAATCTTCTATCCAGCTAGTATGCATGTACTCTACTTATACATAGTATTATACTTTTCAACATTGTTAGCCCAGCACCATGTTCAAAACATTCAGGCAAGAAATGGTGGCCACTGCTTACTTCTCTACTTTCAGTCTTCCTTCCTTTCAGTCCTGCCCATTCATAGTTAATAGAATAGTTTTACTGTTTTACCATTTATTACTCACCACTTAACCATTTTAAAAAATAGAGCATTCCTGGGGTGCCTGGGTGGTTCAATTGGTTGAGTATTCAACTCTTGGTTTTAGCTCAGGTCATGATCTCAGGGTCCTGGGATTGAGCCGCACGTTGGTCAGGCTCTGTACTCAGTATGGAATCTGCTTGAGATTCTCTCTCTCTGCCCCTTCCCTCATTTATGCATGTGCACTTCCTCTCTTTTTCAAATAAATAAATAAAATCTTTAAAAAAATATAGCATTCTCAAGTTTATTAATTTGTCGACATCTCTGTGTAAGGTCCTGTATCTCTGACCTCACATCATTATTGGGAAGCTCATGACACTATTCTTACCTATGACTTTCCTTTACATTTAACAAGTTCCTCCCAACAGCTTTTAAACCATGTTCTCTTATTTACTAAACCCAAGCCAGCTACCCCTTGTGTGTTCATCTCACAGTATGAGTACCAAAATTAACTACGAGGTATAGAAGAAATTGTTAGGATTCTATATAATTAATTATTCAGACCATGAAATCACATAACTTCAAGTATGGAATTGTGCAGACCTCCTCTGACACTTGGGATTGGAGATCTGCTTAAATCCTATTAAATAAAAAGTATACACTTCATGAAGTAGACAATGTGATTACTACTAATAAAGTTAAAAATGCTTTCATTTTTTCAGGTAATTGGCTTTTATGAAATTTGTAGACCTCTGGAAAAACACAGAATTTCTAACCTTTCTTTGGGCAGCTTGCAAATATGCAAGGAAAAATTTCTTACTTTTTTCTTTGAATTAAACATGGGTTTTCCTAAAGTTATCTAAATTTTTCATGAATTTTAAAGCACTCCTCATATTTTCAAGTATATTCTTGATGTTCTGCATTATATTAATGTATCCTTTGAAATGCGAGTCTCAGAAAATAATATTTGGCATGTAGTGTAACAATTTACTAGTTACTCTTTTATGGTGTAATAACTTTGTAATAACTCTTACTACAGTTTTATTTTTTTCTTGTTTTAACCTAAGTTTTAGTATTAGCAGAAATTTAACTTATAGTGAACTAATTCACTCTGATCTTTGCAAAATAAAATACTTTGATGTTTTCCTTCCTGTATTCATTTATTTGTTAATCCATCTAACATTTATTATTGAACGAATCCCAGGTAACAAGTACCATTACAGTTGCAAAAGATACTGAAAAACAAACACAAATCTTATATTTGCTATAAATAGGAGACCAAGACAAATGAACCAAAACTTACAGGATGCTGTGACATGTGTTTCAAGTTTCTCAAAAAAATACACTTCATAAACCTAAATATAGAGCTTGATACTTGTTTCTATTAAATTTGGTTTTATAAATTTAGGCACATTACTTTTGAATCTTGATTTAAATAATACAATATATGTTTACAGTCCATATCTTCATCCATGCCATTGATAAAAATAATGAAAAGGTAAAGCCTAAAGAACTGGCACCCTCAGATGTTATTAGAAACCTCTTTCCAAGGTGAAAAAGAAATAAGAACAAGGGTATGTAAGACATGTATCACCAATAAAGCAGGTGTATTAGGGTTCTCCAGAGAAACAGGACCAATAGGATATATAAAATGGGATATATTAAGAGATTTATTGAGGCATAAATATATTTAATTATATATTAAATATTATATATTAACTATACTTTAATATATAATTATGCTTTGATGTTTTCCTTCCTGTATTCATTTATTTGTTTTAATCAACCTAACATTTATTATTGAACAAATCCCAAGTAACAAGTACCATTACAATTGCAAAAGATACAGAAAAACAAATACAAATCTTATACTTGCTATTAATATATAATTATATTAAATATAATATATAATTAAATATAAATTAAATTTAAATAAATAAATATATATAAAATATTGAGGAATTGGCTCATGTGATTATGAAGACTGAGAAATCCCACCATCTGCTGCCTGCAAACTGGAGATGCAGGAAAACCAGTGTTGTAAAGCCTGAGAACCAGGGAAGTGGATGGTGTAAATTCTAGTCCAAGGGCAGCAGAATAAGTCAGCTCAATCAGACAGGCTGCAAAGGAATGAATCTTCCCTTTCTCTGCTTTTTGCTTCATTCAGGCCATCAACAGATTGGATGGTGCTCACCCCCTTGGGGAGGGCAATCTGAGGCCACTGACTCAAATGTTAATCTCATGCAGCAACACCCTCACAGACATAGCCAGCAATCATGTTTAATCCGGGCACCCCAAGGCCCAGTCAAGTTGACATATGCAATTAATAATCACAGCAGGTAAAATCACTCTATGAGCTCGAAATCCTTTTTCTCTATGCAGTCCACGTACATCATTCTACTGTACAGAAATATTCCTTTTAGAAACAGTATTTACCGAATTTCCCTTTTTTATGTCTGTTGTGATTAACAATGTGCCATCTCTTTGTAATCCTGCCTGATATTCTAGGATATGCGGTATACTGATTGAAAGTGTAGGCCCTATTTTGGGGGCCCAACTTGATGGTTGCCAGACCAAATTCTCAGGACACAAAATGAGACAAATAAGAAGGCAATAGTTGTCCCTAAGAGAGAAAGCATCACCATCAGTGGTACCCAAAAGCAGATTCATAAATCACAATTCAAAGATTCAATTCCTACAGATGTTTTTTTTTGTCTACCAATCTGAATTGGGAAAGGCAGGGACAACATAAAATTTTACCTTCCTCTCTCTTTTTTTAAAAGTTAGATTTCTTGGGATGCCTGAGTGGTTCAGTCATTTAGTGTCTGCCTTTGGCTCAGGTCATGATCCCAGGATTCTGGGATCCAGCCCCTCATCAGGCTCCCTGCTTGGTGGGCAGCCTGCTTCAACCTTTCCCCCCTCCACTGCTTGTAGTCCCTCTCTTGCTGTGTCTGTCTCTGTCAGATAAATAAAATCTTAAAAAAAAGTTAGGTTTCTTTTTTCTTTTTAAGAGAGGGAGAGAGAGGAGATGGGGAAGGGGCAGAGAGAGATTTTTTTTTTTTCAAGATCTTTTATTAATTCATTTGAGAGGAGAGACAGAGAGCTCATGAGCAGGGGGTAGGGTTTTGGGAGAGGGAAAAGCAGAAGCTGCAGTGAGCAGGGAGCCTGATTCAGGGCTCAATGTAGGGGTTGATGTGGGGCTCAATGCAGGGCTCCTTGTGGGGCTCTATCCCAGGACCACAAGATCATGACCTGAGCAGAAGGCAGACACTCAACTCATTGAGACACCCAGGCACCCCAGAGAGAGAGGAAATTTTAAGCAAACTACATGCCTAGTTTGGACTCTGAGATAACCTGAGCCGAAATCAAGAGTTGGAGGCCTAACAGATTGAGCCACCCAGATGCCCCTACTTTTCTCTTAACCAGGAGGCACAGAGATGGGGGAGAGCTGACCTTCGAAAGAATTCCCACTCTTTTCTGCCTTCTGACGGTTCTCCCAGGATCATGTCTGCAGGCTAAAGAGCGAAGGGGGTGTCCCAGCCAGTCTCATCCTGGTCACCAGAAGGAGGAAACCTTGTTTTCCCTTTTCTCCTTCTTGGGTGTTTGGCTGAGACCCCATTTTCTCCAAGGCACCTCATAAATGAAATGTTTTTCTAGGTGAAAAGTTCTCCACTGTGGCCACTGTAATTCAAGATTGTCTTTGGTAAGCTTAACCCACTTGTTGAGCCTTAACATTTTATCCACCTGAAGCCTCATGGTTCCTCTAAGTTGAATCCAGTTCAACCACAGATTCAGTCTGGTTTCTAAGTGGGACTCAGTCTGACCTCCTGACTCTGTCCTGTTTCTTAAAGATTTTATTTATTTGAGAGAGAGAGAGAGAGAGAGAAAGAGTGTGAGGGGGAGGTTGGGGGTGGTGGTGTCAGAAGGAGAAGCACAGACTCCCTGCTGAGCAGGGATTCCTCATGCGGATC
>CM053603.1:161150406-161205035 GCA_028646535.1 Procyon lotor | reverse complement strand
CGCTTTAAATTCACCTTTTCCAGACGTCCTACCTCCTGAAAGTGGTCGATTTTCTGCTCCTAGAATTGCTGTTCTTATTCTCTTCTCTCTGCTGTTGCGTTTGCCGGCTTTTAGAGTGATTTCCTCCTCTTTAGCTGGACTTCTGATTCCCAGGGCTCTCTGTGCCTCCTACACCTCCGCCATCTTGCCCTCCAACCTCAAAATCATATAGTATTAATCTTTGCCTGTTTGACTTATTTTACTTAGCCTAATACTCTCTATATCCATCCATGCTTGGCAAATGGCAAAATTTCATTCTTTTTTATGGTTGAGCAAGATTCCAGTATGTTTGTGTGTGTGTGTGTATACATAATATCTATTATGATATGTAATAGATGTATAATATAATTATATAATATAAAATGTATAATATATATAATATATATTATGTATAACATATAGTATCTCTATAAATATAGAGAAATATAATATTCATCTATTGTTGGACACTTAGGTTGCTTCCATATATTGGCAATTGTAAATAATGCTGCAGTGAACATAAAGATATATATATCTCATTAGATTGTTTTCATTTTTTGATAAATATCTCCAAGTGGACTTGCTGGGTCATATGATAGTTCTATTTTTTAAAGTTTTTTTTTTTTTATTTTATTTGTTTATTTGACAGAGACAGAGAGATCACAAGTAGGCACAGAGGCAGGCAGAGAGAGAGGGGGAAGCAGGCTCCCTGCTGAACAGAGAACCTGATGTGGGGATCGATCCCAGGACCCTGAGATCATGACCTGAGCCGAAGGCAGAGGCTTTAACCCACTGAGCCACCCAGGTGCCCCGATATTTCTATTTTTAATTTTTTGAGGAACTTCTCTAATACCATTTTTTTTTGGTGGCTGTGCCAATTTCCATTCCCACCATCAGTGATTTATGGATTTTCATAAAACAAACACTAGTCTCTTAATTTTGAATTTGCATCTACCGCTTGCTAAACCAAAATTGAGTATGGCTCTTTAAATGGTTGTTTCTCTTCCAGATCCTACTCATCCTGATTTAAGGGTCTCAGTGATAAATTTGAGCTAGAGTGCCCATTGCCATTTACGAAATTATAAATAATGGTTACTATCTTGAGGAGGAGATAACTGATGGGCATGTTATAAATTGAGTTCCATGTAACAGTACATTAAGTTACAAAATAAAACTCTAAACTACAGACCTTTAGGTTACTGTCTGTATAACAATTTTTGCATATTTGTGGTGGGGAAAATAGGAACCAAGGAAGATTGGTAAAATTTATTCTTTTCATATTTTTAAAGGTTATTATTTTAAATATTTATTTATTTGAGGAGTGGAGGAGAGAGGAAGAGTGAGAAACTAAGCACACTCTGCCTTGAGTGCAGAGCATGCTGTGGGGCCCAGTCTATGACCCTGAGATCACAACCTGAGCTAAAACCAAGAATTAGCACTTAACTGACTGTGACACCCAGGCACTCCCCTTTTCATATTTTTATTTGTGCGCTGCAGATAAGACATTATCTCATTTTAAGGGCTTTATATTATAATTGATGAATAAACAGATCTATTAAAAAAGTATTATTACAGGTGTCATGAAAAATTTTAAAGGCGTTAGGGTGAGAGCACCAAGGAGAGAGCTTGGTAAATCTACTTGGGATTAAAGTTTAAGGGGCATGATAAATTAATTGAGTGTTTTTATTTTTTATTTATTTAGTTTTTAAATAATTATTTATTTATTTGAGAGAGAGAGAGAGAGAGAGAGAGAGAGAGAGAACGCACGCATGTGTGATGCAGTCAGAGGGAGAGAATCTTCAAGTGGAGTCCCTGCTGAGTGAGGAGCCTGACTGGGGGTGGGGGCTGCATCCCATGACCTGTGAGATCACAACCTGCTCTAAAACCAAGAGTCGAATCCTCAACTGTCTGAGCCACTCAGGCGCGCATGAGATGTTTTAAAATAAAACATAATTTTTTAAATTCACAACTGTCTAATTGATATTTTGTCAACAGTTTTATTTTTCAGTATTGAAAATAAGTATTAAATGCCTCTTTGGTATACTTTTTCTTAACTTCTCCCTGGTTTCCCCCTACTACCCTTATAGCAGCCCCTCTTCCAACATTTTCTTCCTGTACAGTGAAACTCATCTTAATTTTAGTATGAATAAAACAAAATAAGGATAATGAATCAACTACCAGAAGGTCACATCAAGATATTCTAGAAGCAAATTAAAGTGACATTTGCTTAATAAACTCCTTTTATATTCATGTACTGGCTTCCCTCCATCAAAAGTAAATATTCAGAGACACTGTGATTTTACTAAAAAGTAACACTAACATTTTGAATTCTCGCAATTCTTAATGTCTAAAGACATTAGGTTTCACATTTTCCTCAATTTCAATGAAGACTGTTTTCCTTACTTTCTGCCAAAGTCTGTTCATAAAGTATAAAAGACAGATTACTAATGATTTTTCGGTGGGGTGTGTAATTTTTTAAAAAAACGAGATTCATTGTCGCCAGTAATATGCATGACTTAATATATTTTTTTCCCCATATAAGTGTGTCAGCCATAATCTCAGAACTTACTATGAGCAATTCTTGGTGTGGGGTGGGGGAGTCTTGACATTGCCTCCCACACCAACTGTCTTAGAAGAAATGGGACTACCTGGACCACAGCAAGAGCCTTGATTTGTATATTGTCCGGTGTTTCTGCCCTGGCACAGCAGTTTCTAGAAGAGAAGGGATGTTTTTCCCTTCAGTATTAACACTTAATTAAAAAGACTGTATGCCACAGCTAACCTCCCAGTGTTAATTTGGTTGAAGTCTTTGAATTCACTTGGCATCCATTTCCCAGATGCACAACGCTGCCAATAGGATGGTTGGACTAGAAGAGATTGTGGTGTCAGTTGTTTTGCATGTATCTAACTAGAATGTCCTCTCCATCCAGATTTTGAAGCAGAGAAGCCATCAGCAAATTTATCCTTTTCCCAATCTTACAGTGACTTCTCTAAGAGGCCTCACTGCCTTTTCCTCCCATTTGGTCTTGGTCAGGCATCATAGCCTCAGTTTTGAACCAAGTTATAACTGTAAACCTTCAAAGGAGTACAAAATTCTTGGCCCCAGGAGGCCCTCTCCTAAGTAGATTTGTGGGCACATCAGAAATGCATTCTTAATTACTGCAGCATAATTCTATGTTCTACACATGTGCTTGCTTATTCTGGGACCTTACTGAAGTTGCTTTGTGGACCAGTATAGGGGTAATTTTTATAATTATACTACCAGCACTTGGAAAGAAGCTATAGTACAGAGTTCAGTATATAGCTATTTGATCATGTTTACTGCTGTCATTGTTCAAGGATCCTTTCTGATTTTTCTACTTAATCTGTCAAATGTTTAGGTTTCTCTATACTGTTTCTTTGTTTCTCCTTATATTTCTGGAATTTGGGCTCTACATATTTCAACACTGTCTGGAACATAAAGGTTATATATTTATTATAGATTTTTATCTTTCAACATTTTAGGTTTTCTGAATCATCCGTTTCTAATACTATTGTTTTATTTTTTTATTTTTTAAAGATTTTATTTATTTATTTGAAAGAGAGAGAGAGAGCATGAGAGGGGAGAAATCAGAGAGAGAAGCAGACTCCCTACAGAGCTGGGAGCTCCAATGAGGGACTCAGTCTCGGGACTCTGGGATCATGACCTGAGCCGAAGGCAGTCACTCAGCTGACTGAGCCACTCAGGCGCACATGATACTATTGTTTTAATCCTAGCTTTCCTCCTTTATTTCCATACCATGTCTTTGTCCATCATCATGTTTGTAGCTGTAGTTACCCTTCCTGGCCTTACTGGGTTCACGTGATATGATTATGCATATTCATGTGTTTTTACAATGGACTCTAATGGTCTGTTTTTTCATAAGTTTCTTTTTTTTTTTTCATTTTTTGTTGTAATAGGTAGTTTTGCCAGATTTCTGACATATGAATTTATTTTTTATTTCTAAGGCTCTCTGTTTTGATTTCATTTAGGCCATATTGTTTCATTGCTATGCCATATATATACATGTTTTTAACCATTTGCCAGTAATTTGAAAGAATAGATTTTTAAAAAAACTTAATGTTTAAGTTTACACTTCTAAATTATATATTTAAGCATGTATTTCTCAAATTTCAATGTAAGAATGAAACAATATTTTGTAAAATGGGGAATGCTTACACGTACAAGTCTTTTCTGCTCCTTTCTTGGGGGCAAATACGTATGGAGATCTTGACCATAGATTGTTGACCATGTTAAGTTACATACTGTTTTGTTCCTCGAAGTATAATCCTTTTTTTTTTAAAGACTAAATTCTATTTGCTAATACAATGTTAAGGTCAGTATTTTTCCTATGATACATTTATTTGTGAATTCTTTACTTTGGTCTGTTTCTCATCTTCAAATGGATTTTTTAAAGGAGAAGTGTACAAGGTGATATCTTTCTTGAGTTTTAGTCTTACTAAGCAATACTTTTCTGTGATCCGGGACTACATAAATGACAACTGCACTGGGCATATAAATTTTTTGTTCTCAGATTAAAGATTTGTAGAGATTTTTTTCACTTGCCTTTTGGCATCGAGGATTCTTAGATGAAACCTAAGAAACAGCAACAATGACAAATTATAGTAAATTTATTAAACGTCAAGGCTAAGGAAAGAATCTTTAAAACCATCTAAAACATCTAGGGAGAAGAATGAGGTCACTAGTAAAGGTTTCTGTATCCAACTTTTGCTTTTCCATTTGTTCAAGTTGTTTGTATTTGGTCACTATTTTGGAGCTTATGTGAAGTTATTTTCTTTCTCTGAGTAAAATTGTTTTGATTTGTGAATATTTAGTTTATTTGGTCATGCTCCGGGAAAGAATACTACCATTCTTCTCAAGAGTTGTATTTTCTCCCTTTAATACAAATACAATAAAATAATTTAAAAATAATAATTTGACTAAGTTTATCACAAAAATCTGTCTGCAACAGTATTTTTTAAAAATTACAACTTCACGAAACTAAAATTCAGCTTGTTCACCTCTGAGCTCCTGGATGTTTTAGATGGGTAAACAGGTCCAGAGCTTAACCTGTGCATTACATTTATTGCCGGGATATTTAATGTCAACTCCGGGAATATAAAAAGTTTTTATGCTACCACCCACAATTTCATCTTCCACTTTATGTTGTTTCTCAAATATATTTGTGAGCTAATATGGCTGGTAGAAAAAAACACCAATTCTGAATTGATTATGACTCAAATGTAAATGAAATTTATCGTGATTATACTAGATTCTGATGTTTTGTGTAGGATGTTCCCAGCTGCTGGGAGTTTTGTAGATAGAGCCCTTCATTGTTAGTTTTATTCTAGGATTTCTTTGGCTGCAGAGAGATGCCCCATCCATGGTCATGACCCTTCCCAGGGTAGCCTCACCCGAAGACTGACTGATGTATGTGGTAAAAGGCCCATTTGTCTAATCCCTGTTCCGACACATCTGAGCTCCAGAACTCCCTGTATGTTTGGTTGAGGGCTTTGTTGAGATTATATCACTGCTCATCTTCTCTTTCTGCCCAATATTGCTTCTTTCTTTTTCTCTTCTATAGTTTTCAATCTCTAGGACACTGCCCAATACACTTCTTGTACCCTATTCTTCATTTTAGATTCTTGGGCAACCCAACCCAATTTGAGGATTAAAAAACAACTCGTTTTGGCACTAATAGAGTTGGATATATTTTTCTTTTATAGCCTGAATATATTTTCATCTTCAGCAAAGGAGTACAAAAGAACAGGCTTTAGTCTCTGAGGTTTATTTGATTTTATCTCTGTGAAGCTTGTTGTATAGTCAATAAGCATTTGTTGTACCAGATTCTGTGCCAAGTGCTGGTGATTGAATATTATAGACAAAGCTATAGAACTCTGACCTATTGAAATATTATTAAAAAGTCTCTCAGATAAAAATCAGTAATCACATGAATAGGTAAGATATTTTCATAGTATAATAAGTACTATGAATAGAAACATGGGAGGGATTAAAAAAAGGGTCGAAGATAGAGTGAAATAAGCTGAGATTAAGAAAGGTCACTTAGAAGACATGACATACAAATTAAGGACTAGGAGATGAAAAGATCACAAGACAATTCCAAGGAATGAGAAGAGCACTTGCCAAGGACCTATGACATGAGAATACTTGTTACATATGGGTAACTGAAGTTCATTATGGCTGTAGCATGATAAACAAGGGAGGGATGCATGATGTGAGGTTGTAGACATGGTTAGAATAGGGGGTTCTGATGTAGGGTGTGGATTTCTTCCATAAGCATTGGGGAACTTCTGAAATTAACCAAGGCAGTGACATGAGGCGCCTGGGTGGCTCAGTGGGTTAAAGCCTCTGCCTTCGGCTCAGGTCATGATCTCAGGGTCCTGGGATTGGGCCCCACATCGGGCTCTCTGCTGAGCAGAGAGCCCGCTTCTCCCTCTCCCTCTGCCTGACTCTCTGCCTACTTGTGATCTCTCTCTCTGTCAAATAAATAAAATCTTAAAAAAAAAAGGAGAAACACCCCTCTTCTCCTCTCCCCCCCCAAAAAAAAACAAACCCAGGGCAGTGACATGATGTAGTTACTTTAAAAAATGATTACTCTCTTTGCCATGTAGAAAAATGGTGGCCTGGGGCACGGGCAGGGGACCAGAAATGTGCAGCTACGTTAGGGACCCACTGGAATATTGAACTTAAGAGTTAACAGTGATTCAAACTATGGTTCTTATAGAGATAGAGTTGCATGAATGTATTAGAGACATATTTTCCAAGTTTGAAATGATAAGACCACAGATTGGATATACATAGGAAGATGATGAAGGAAGGGATAGCTATGAATATACTTAGTGTGTGGGGTTGAGGAACTGGCTCCAGGACAGTGAGGGGATTTTGGAATTCTCTGGGAAAGTAGGAGAGGCTGGGCTCTGGATCCTTTATAAAGGGACTTACAGTAGAAGCAGAGACAATTCTGTTGAATAGAGTAGGGCGGAGGAGAATACAAATGCAAATTTGTTAAATAGCTTTCCAGGGGAGCACTGGGTGGCTCAGTCAACTGAGTGTCTGCCTTTGGCTCTGGTTATGATCTCAGGGTTCTATGATAGAGCCCCCTGTCCGGCTCCGGCTCAGTGGGGAGTCTGGTTGGCATTCTCTTTCCCTCTGTCTTCTCCCCTCCCCTGCTCATGCTCTCTCTCTCTCAAATAAATAAATAAAAGCGTAAAAAAAAAAAAAGTAGCTTTACAGAATTCAATAGAATATGAAGTAGTACCTAGCTCACTCAAGATGAGCAAACTGAGCCTCGGAAAC
This sequence comes from Procyon lotor, assembly GCA_028646535.1. Lineage (NCBI taxonomy): Eukaryota > Metazoa > Chordata > Mammalia > Carnivora > Procyonidae > Procyon > Procyon lotor. The sequence continues at coordinate 161,197,681 of CM053603.1, read as the reverse complement.
AAGAAACAGCCTCTTAAAATCATCTAGCAAGCCAAAGAATATTTTGCCCATTTGGTTATGCATTGTTTATTAAAGCAGTTCTAATTATTTTAGAATTTTTATTTTACTTCCTTAATTTTTCAGTCATAAATAAAATTTTGTTTAAAAATTCTTTCCATTTTTCACTTTGCTTTATTATAACTTTATGTAAAATCCAATTAAAAAATTATATTGAAATTGAATTTTACACTGACAAGGCATTCTGAATGAAATCCCAAATGATAGATGTGTAGAAAAATCCTTTTGAGAAGTATAATTAGTTGAAAATTAAGAGGTTTGTAAATATTTACATACGAGTATCATTTTTAAAAAAGTCTGTTTAAATTATATATGCAGCCAGCCTTCTAATAATTGTATATACATTGTGGAAATATTTTTCAAGAGAAATGAAATTGGAAATATTGGAGTATTATGTGTAAAAATAAAATCTTTGCAAGAAAAAAAAATCTATCCTCTAGTGAAAGATTGCTTTAGCCACTTTGACAGGTGGGGGTGAAAAAGAAGTTAGACACATATCAACATGATTAGCAAATGTGTGCTTAGAAATATCTTATAGTTGGAAACAGAATTATATTACTACCTTTGTAGGGTTTATCCTTTTCCTCCATATTTATGTGACTGTCATCTATAGAGATTATGGGAATTTTAAAAATAGCTGAGTTAAGAAACACCATCATAGCACTTAACTGAATACATAATAAAACATTTCTATCCTCTAAAAACCTTTTAAAAACAAGTTCCATTATCAGTATAGTTAGGTGAGCATGAATTTTGCGAGCAAAATTCGCAAGAAATTTCCTGTTTCTTAAGTTGAGAATCCTTTTATGATCTTCTGAGGATGGTGCTGTGATGTTTTTTAGCTTGATTATTTTCATTTGCTTTTTCGTTCCTCATCTTTATATATTTACAGTTTGTGTGTTGAAATGCTCTTTTTTCCCAAATATTTTATACAGAAATGTGAAAGATACAACTACATAAATGAGAGTAAATTGTCATCTATGTCACATGGAGGTTTAAATATAATTTTACTTTACCTGGTATTTTTTTAGTTTCTGAGGTTCTCATCATTGATACTTCATACATTTTTTCTAAGTGTATCTTAAAATATTCAAATGCTGCTAATCATTTCCTGTAATACTCATAAGGGATATTAATGGAGATGTAAAAGAGATTCACAGAGAGAATGAGGCCCCTGATTTGGAGGTTATGTTCCTACTATGGACTAACAAAGATAATACACATGACAAAGGAATAAAGATAATGCGTATCCTAGAGGAATAAGAAAAGAATCTGCTGTAGCCAGGCTAGCTATGTGGCCTCAGGCAAATTTAATAGTGTGTCTAGACCTCATCTCCTTCATCTCTAGTAAGAAACTTTTGACAAATGGCACTTATTAGTGTTTTAAAGCCTGTTACTTCTAAGATTCTAGGATGTATGCTCTAGGTGGGTGATGGCAGTATCTTTATTTACATATTGAATTCCATGTGAAAATATTAATATGGAATTTTGCTGTTCTGAGTAATATTTTGCATTTTTCTTAGTCTCCTTTGGGAGGTTTATGCAGTTTCCTCAGAAACCAACTGATAGAATGGGAGAGGGGTCAAATGTTAGAAGCCAGGGATCAAGGAAAAACAGCACAAGGATGCTTTGGGGAAAATACAGTAAGGCTGGGGAATACTTCCCTCCAACAAAAAGACCAAGGTCACAATTCTTCCTCTTTATAAGCCGATCTGTCCTTTAAAATGACTGGCTAAACAGAAGTCCCTCTCATTGCTGGACTTAAGGTAAATCCTTTTCATGTGCACCCTCCTATGGGGAAAAAAAAGAATATTGGTGGAGGTGCAGTCTAAGAAATGAATAATAATATCTAGTAGACTTTCCTAGATTGTAAATCTTTACATATCTCTGAGCCTAATGAGGTGATTTATTGTCCCATTATGCACAGTGAATCATATAGACACTTCTTTGTGATCACACTGCAGAATGGAACTAAATACTAAATACCAAATAGAATTCCCAAGATTCTTATAAATGTCATTTATGTGACATATTTATACTCATCTTTTTGTTCTTATACAGCAATTCATATTCTTCACTTTTAGATTGCTTATGGAATTTTGGAGGTCATTTAAATAATATTATTCCACTGAGAAATGCTGGGTAGAAATTCTAAGTAGAAAGGCTCTTTTGTTTTATCTTAAATAGCTTTGGCCACAAAAATTTTGGAAAAAAACAAAACCAAAAAAATAAATAAATAAATAAAGCCCCAAACCAAACAAACAAAAAACCACCCCACAAACTTCTGACTCTTTTTAGTATTTGTATTTTGGGAGCTACTTCATAACAATTTTTCATGGATGATATTTGGTATTGCCTTTATTAATCTGTAATACACTGTGTTCCAAAAATTATTGGCAAGGCTTAAAAAATCAGCCATGCATAAATAAAGTTAATGAAATAGAAAGGAAACCACAGTCAGGAAATGGAAGGTTGAAGCAAATGTATTAACTGTGAGTTAAACAGGGTTTGGGCTTTGGAGTGAGGCAACCAGAGTTCACAAATCTTGTCTGTGATTTACTAGCTCTGTGACCTTGGAGAAGTTATTTAAAATATCTGTCTCAGTTTAATAGATGATATTAATGGCAACTTCATAGAATTATAACAAATACTATTTAAAAGACTTTGCTTACTATCTGGAAGAGCCAGATGGTAAGATTTATAAGATTATTAAATGTTAGTTGCATTTTTGTTAATTTTACTCTTATTCTTATAATTGTGGCATATTCCTTCATTGACAATGAAGTTTTGGCATAAAGGCAATTATAAAACAGGACTCTGAATCTTAGTATATGACTCACTTGGGTATTGTCAAAATGCAAATTCTGATTGAATGGGTATGGTTTCTGAGAAGCACCAAGGGATGCTGACATTGTTGGTCCACAGACCACACTTTGTGCAGGAGTGAATCCATATGTATAGGATGTCATGATTTCATTAGAAGTGAAAGTATGGCAGTTTCTCAAATAAAACAGAATTATAGATTTAAATACTGATCCCTGTGTTTTCACCATTTCTCATTTCTCTCTCATCACTATAAGTATAATACAGACTAAATGCAAAGAGAAAATTTGAAATAATCTTCCTATGTTCATTCATTCAACCAACACTGTTACTACTACTAATTACTTGCTGTAGGAGATAGAAAGGTGACTTTGACATAACTCCTCAAGAATCTATCCCTCTATAAGCTTCTTTTCAGAGGAATTCAAAAAATACACGAGTAACCGTAATTCAAGAGAGAAACTGAAAAGTGAAATAAAGTATCTAGACAGGGTGACAGAGGTATTCAGAGTAGGGGGAAATGATCCCAAATTAATGTGTACATGTAACATTAATTTAGCTATTTTTTCTAGGCAGCCCTCAGCCAATTGTCAAATTGAATTTGGAGCCTTTCTTGTATCTTGCCTTTAGTTGCCATATCTTACTGTGTCTTGAAGTTCCCGGTTTCTTCATATAATAATAGCAAACACTTGGTGCATGCTATGTATCTGGAACTATTTTGTGTGTTTTATTTATATAGATTGACAAATACCACAAGCCATGAAGTAGTTAAAAGTTTTTTCCTCATTTTACAGATGAAGAAATTGAGAAACAGAATCACTAAATTAACTGAAATTTCTGAAATAGCTCTCACCAGGCATATTTACCCCCTTCCAAATTGTAATGTCCTGTTGGAGCCTGTTCTCTTCGAAGTCCCCTCCTGCTTTGCTCTAATCTTTCTATTCTTACCATCATAGTTGAGCTCTCTGTTCCTTCAAGTAACCCCATGTTGCAAGATGATTCCATATTTTCATGAGCACAGTGGATCTTCACATATCTTTGTTACATGAAGCAAATGGATGAATATATAGACACATGCTAAATTTTAGTGAATGATATAATGGTCTAAAGATTTATCTATTCCTCTGTCAAATATATTTATTTTTAGTACCAAACCCCTGACATATTCAAAGGCATGACTCCAGGGGTGAAAATTATATAACCAGTGGGAGAAGATGGTAGGTTGTAGCAGGTTCTAGTGACAATCACTCTTATAGCACTGAGACAGGCTCCTCTTTCTCTTACTTGCTGATCAGCACAGTACATTTTATTTTTTGAGATGTAAATGAATGCCTCTTTTATTTGGGAAAAAAATGTATGGAAAACTTCAAAATTTGATCCTGTAGCAGTCCTTTGCTAAATTTTCTGTTATTTTTATATTATGCTTTAAGTCAATGGACAATGTATAGAGTTATAAATGAATGAACTTTTTCAGACCCATTCAGAAAAAGCAGATTGTTTGTTTTTTCCTCTTTTAGAAACTCTTTGATTTTTTTGGAATATTTTTTCTCCCAAATGCTTATGTTTTTATTATTTTTTAATTAAAGAGGGATAGAGAGGGAGAGAGGGAGGGGCAGAGGGAGAAGGAGAAAGAGAATCTTAAGCAGGCTCCACACCCAGGGCATAGCCTCATGGGGGTGGGGCTTTATCCCACAACCCTGACATCATGATCTGAGCTGACATCAGGAGTCAGACACTTAACTGATTGAACCACACAGGTTCCTCTGCTTACTTGTTTATACTCCCTTTTCTAACTCCACTTCAGGAACATCTGTAACAAATAAAATTGATTAAAAAAATTAAAACCATTTTAGGGGAAAAAACATTTTAGGGGACAATTTTGGTCATAAAAAATGACCAAGTATGAGCTGCTTTGATTATTCTAGGGCCTTGGCTGTCTGTCCCATCTGTAATATTTCAAAAAGTTCCTGATCTAAGATTCTATGACAGTCCCTTGGATATTCTTCCAAATGTATTTTCCCTGGTTCCGTATTCTCTTTTCTGATAAAAAAGTGAACACTTGCAGGCTGAAATCCAATCAAATGTGGACACCTGTGTTACCAAGTGATGGTTACCAGTAAACGTAGATAAAGAATTTTTATCATAAACTAAAGGCAAACAGGCATTTCAAAAATGAATTAAGAGTATGAAGATGGCTCATGGTAAGAAAACTTCACTGGATAGTTGTTGGGTATAAATATCTTCACCAGAAAATCCATTAGACTCAGCTGAAAATTAGTATCGCTTTGGGGAAATATAGACTGAAGAATGTGAAAGTGTTATATTCTTTGCTCAGATTAATACTGTTCGTGGTGTTGAAAGGTTTGTGGTCTTGCCTTTGAGAAAGCTAAAAGATCAGAAACCACAAAGATGCATGTATGGTGTCATTTGCACAGTTACTAATTGTTCTCATTATTTCCATAATGAGATGTACTATTTCAACAGAGAGACCCTCTTGAGAGTTCCTTTTAGTATTTTCAGGCAGTCAGCTCTTTTGCTTTCATGATATGGCCTTGGCCAAGAAGTTCAGATAGACTTTTCATTTATTCAGCAGGAATGCATAAATTTGTTATTCCATTGTTATACTGTAAATGCCATTAAGGCAAGGACCATATCAAGTTTGAACACCATTGTATACTTCGCATCTTGCAGAGGGGTTAGAAAAAATTAGCATGGGCACATTATTTTTGAATAGATGAAGGAAAGAGTAAGTCAAGTTTAACCAAATGCTTCTTTACTCCCATCTCTGGTACAGAGCTTTAGGTTGATAATGTATGAAAAACATAACATCCAGACAAAACTCTTCTCCTTTAGAAGCTTGTTGTCTAGTTGAGCAGATGAAATATATACACATAAAATTTTAAGGAGAAATAATTAGGACTTTGTACGTGTATGAAAATTTACCACAAATCTGTCAATTTAACACATTTTATTAAAAAAGTTATTATGTAAAATAATTGATGAAAGAGTTTACAGTTGGACAAAACTGTAAAAAATTGAGGATAAGCATACAAAGAAAACCAATAATGTGTTGTTAACATTCAAATAAAGAATATATACTTGTAAGACAAATCAGAGAAAGATTTATGGGTACATGTACATTGAGTATTGAAGGATAGATATGATATTATTATGCCAGTATTAATAAATATTTAGGTAGAATGAAAAATATAAGTATATATTTGTGTGTTCAATTAGAAGGAGTAGTAAAATTAATAACACAGAATGCAGAGTTAGTCATACTTCCATTATAGTCTTTTATGATTATGAGCAAAGTTTATTTTTAGTTAAGTGGTGGTTGGTATTGACATAGTTGCTTTAAGATTGCTCACCTCCCGAACCAATGATTTCTCTTTTACTCCTATATTTCCTTGAAAATAAGAAGAAATAGAGTTCTCTGGAATGAAGCATAGGATGAATAATCAGGATAGATTTGGTTTTAAGAAATCTGACTGTACATCTTAATAGTTTTATCTCTACAAAGGAAAGTAAAGAACTCATTAAAGTATTTCATACTACAAGAGGAATTCTTATCCTTTGCCTGAGGAAGAAATACATCATGACATATTAGTAAAGAAGTCAATTTTATTACTTTATTAACTCTATTTCTATAGGTTTAAGTAAATTTAACTGTCAGTGCTATCTAATATATTGGAAGCTTGAATGAGTAATGAATTTTTCATATAAAGTTAGTTGAAGTAAATGACTACTGATAGTTTAAAAAATATTAAGTAGTAATTGTATATTCTAAATGGGAAACAGGTATATTGTTGGTTTACTAGGACTTTTTTCCTTGCAGAGACCGTGCCCATAATAGGTTTCTTGAAAGAGCCAATATTTGCCTTCTTTTTTTTAGTGTAGAAAAGTCAACTCACATGTGGCTGACAATTGATTCTGAAGATTTTGAATGTTATTTACTTTTTCTAATTCTGACTATTGTTATTTTATAAGTAATCACATGGTTAGCATGCATCTGTACTGTTGTTACTTGGAGTGTTTGACTGTGATTCAAGGTATTCAATGTGATTCAAGGTATTCATTAGCCTCCTGGTGTGTATTTGTTGATAGTTCTATTATCTTTATTGGTTCACTTTCACACTATTTTCTAAGATGCTGCAAGACATTGTGCATGAAGTATAGACTGTGGGACATACAGATTTCAGTTCTTATTTAGGTTCAGAAACATGCAATATCTGTGAGCTTAAGCAAGTTACCCCATCTCTACTTCCTAAACTATAAAATAGAGTTGCTAATACTGCCTTATAGAACTGTGGTAAAGATTAATTGCAGGGGAAAGGCAGGCTACTAAACAAAGAGCCTGGCATTTAATAAGTATGCATTGACTTCCCTTAGGAATCTGTGTTGTCATGACCAGGAAATTGCTTGTTTGGGTTAAAGAGCCCCAGGTACACCCCAGATATGTCCGAATAACCACACTGAATCTTATACTACTTCTTAGACTTTTCAGTCTTAGAATCTAGCCAAGTTATTGTCTCTGCATAGAGAATAATGTCAATACAGATATGTTCCCAAAGCCTGTTTTTACTTTTTGGCACTTGTGAATTACTGGAGATATTTAGGAAGAAGTCTGAGGGTATTGATTATTTGAACTGATAAGACGTTGTTACATGCTAGCCGGGCATAGCTGGTCGCCTCTTCCAGTGACAGCATGAGGCAAATCTGCAGCACTTCTGGGACTCCAGTGTCTCACGAAGGGGCTTCATGCACCACCTGCCCGGGAGGAGCCCAAACCCTCCTCATCAGCACCACGGACAGTTCGTGCGCCAGGAGAAGGGAGGCTGGGAGGACTCCTCTCTGCGCCACCGCCTGGAAGACGGAGTGCCGTAGCGGCAAGGCGGGTAGGAGGAGGAGAAAGGAAGGACAGCTCCGGTGGGGAGTGGAAGAAATCTGGGAGCAGCTAGAGCAGCAGGTCCGGGGGGAGGGAGCTGCTCAGCTGCACTGCTTCCATTATTCAGGCGGACTCTGCCGAGCTTCTCAGGGCTGCTTTCCTGTCCCTCTGGGCGGAGGCTGTCTTCTAAACCTGACTCCAGGTGAGTTAAGCAGAGAAATGTACTGAGGGGTCTCGAACTAGAAGCTTGGAATCAGCGAGCTTGGTCAGCTCCCCAAACACTACCGGCGGTTTTACAAATTACCCAAAGTCATGACAGACTGGTTTTGGCGTGGCTGCAAATGCTGGGGATGGGCGGATGGGCGGTGGGCAGTTTCGATCCTCACAGCAAGGATTAGGGGATTCGGATGGAATTCAGCTGAAGTGACTGGATTTTAGGAAATGTCCCCAAAATATATGTGTTATATGTGTTTTATCTGTAAGCTTTCAAGACAGTCATTTGTTTTTTCTGGCTGCCTGTTTTGTCCTTCTGTCCCTTCTTCCCCTTGGCTCCTGCCCAATTTTACAAGTCCAGTCAGAGGATCAGAAAGGTGTGGAAGTAGGAAGTCCTAGTATACGCTGGGACAGGGTAACCTCGCTCTCTAAGTGGGGAGTGATGTTCCTTTCACCCTGATTTACCAGAGGGTAACCATCTAAGGAATGGGATGTTCTTTTGCTTAGTACTCTCCACAAGCTTATTAAAAGGCAGAGAACTTCAGGCTCTTTAGGCAAGCTCTGAAATGTGATGGCAATTTAGCTTAAAAGCCATGTTGATTTACTCATCTCCTCTTCAGGCTTTGTTCCAAAATTATTACCATATTATTACCAGATTGTTCCAAAATTGTTACCAATAGCACAACTTTTAAGTGTCTGACTGACAGGAAGTATATTTCTTATTCTGAAAATGCTATGGGAAAAGTGATGAGATCACCTTAAGAGAAGAGCAACTTTATTTTCCTGAAAGGACTTTGGGGAAAGGGTTTGAAGAAATTCTGGGAATGAAATTATGGACATTTCCCACAGAACTTCCTTAATTTAATTTCTTCACATTCGCTTGTGTGTGTGTGTGTGTGTGTGTGTGTGTGTGTGTCTAATGTGTGTGTGTGTGAGGCAAAATTCCTAAGGTGTGTTACAAGTTTATTTAGTTTAGAGGTTACTTTCTTGCTAGTAGCACTAACTTTTAATCAACATGATCATAAGACTTAATTTTTTTTAATATTTTGCTTTTAGGTGGGTTGAGGTAGCTATTTTTGTTTTTGGATTCAATACTTACATTATGGGCCTTGCAGGATACTTTTCAGTAGATTTGCTGGGCATACAATTAGTCATATGGGCTACCATGCATTTTAATAATGGTGAAGTATATAAATTATGAGTTCAACAAATAAATACCAGAACCAAAATTGAGAGATGAAATTTTTATCTTCCACATATTTACTAAATTCTCTGCAAGGGTCCAGTGTCATTTTATCTTTAAGAGAGCTTATTGGCTTTTCAGTTGAGATATATGCATCTATGGTTTTAGCAATTAAGATGTAATATTTTACTTTTTTTCTCCCTTTAACATCAGTTTAGAGTCAACAGATCCTTCCTATCTGCTACTGTGAACCCCGTTCTTTCACATCTCTTCCATTCCTAATTTCTTACAGAAGTTTAGAAGGATCCATAATATTAGTTCCACCTTTTAGACTATTATATAGAGGGATTAATCTTCCTAAGTCTCTACAATTATTATGTAATAAAGTAGAAATTTAAGCCCAGGCTATTTAACTTCAAATTAAATGCTTTTCCCCAAAAGTACACAGCTGCTTTTAGTTGAAACTATTACAATATTGATATATGAATATGCCTTTTGTAAAAATACCTAAAATATTGCTTATTTTTCCTGGTTATTTATTAAAACTGGCTTTATTCATTTATATAAAAGAAAATTTAATTGTGCAGAGTTACATGCTTTTCACTTTCAAATAACTCCTAAACTTCTAACAGCTGACCTTGCATCCTCTTTTATAAGAGTGGATTTGAGGGGCGCTTGGGTGGCTCAGTGGGTTAAGGCCTCTGCCTTCGGCTCGGGTCATGATCTCAGGGTCCTGGGATTGAGGCCCCGCATCTGGCTCTCTGCTCAGCGGGGAGCCTGCTTCCCCCTCTCTCTCTGCCTGCCTCTCTGCCTACTTGTGATCTCTCTCTCTGTCAAATAAGTAAATAAAATCTAAAAAAAAAAAAGTGGATTTGAAATGCAGACTCAGTATTTACTAAGAGTGTTCTTAGAATTTTTTATGTCTTAAAATCAAGATAGAAGACAGTCCCCATTTAGATGCATTTTAAAACTGTTTAGTGTGAACTTGAAACACAGCTACAACTTGCTTTCAAAGTAAACTACCAGACTTCATAGTGAATAGATTCCTTGAACATTGGCAGGTAATGTATCCTGTATAGGATTTATGAGAAGAGGAAGTTAGAAACCAAACAATTTTGTTTTTTGATACATGACAACATTCATAAAAACTTATTAAAGCTTTACATATGCCATGGGTGCTTTGTCTGATATGGATTGATTCAAATTAAACCTCATTTTAATGAGATAGAGAACTTTAAATTTGTTTCAGCTTTTTTATTCATTTTCATTCTTAAGTGATAATAATCTGCTCTCCTTAAACTCTTAGAAAGCTATTTGCATTACAAAGACAGTTTGTAATTTTTTTTGGAGGAGGATGTATTTGTGTGTGTTTACATGCTCAGTAGAGCCTTTAGGGGTATGGGAAGAAGGTGAGCAAGAGCAGTAAATACTTCTTGGAGTGTCATATACTTTGAAACTATTTTTTTTTCCTGTGATAGACCTAACATACATGGTTACATATAGGAACTAAGTATATGTTATAAGTATACTAACTTTGCATCTGATTGCAGGATTCTGTGTACACACATGGCTCAAGTATTCTTGAATGAATCAAGATAATAAGTTCTATGGCTCTTTCTTTCTTTTTTTTTTTTTTTAAGATTTTATTTATTTGACAGTGAGAAACACAGTGAGAGAGGGAACACAAGCAGAGGGAATGGGAGCGGGAGAAGCAGGCTTCCTGCCGAGCAGGGAGCCTGATGCGGGGCTCGATCCCAGGACCCTGGGATCATGACCTGGGCCGAAGGCAGACACTTAACAACTGAGCCACCCAGGCGCCCCAAGTTCTATGGCTCTTGACCAAGCAACTGATTCCCTTCATGTCCCGGTATTAAAAGGAAGGCTTATAGTAATTTTTCTGGAGTCTCAAAATCTCTCAGATCCTATAATATGAAGCTCATCATTGTTTAACATCTCAGAGAAGGAGTCCTCTTGATAGTACAGACCAAAGCCTTATTTCTCTTCCTGTGCAATTCTTCCAGATAGATGGTTAGCTTAATGAGACAGGAGGCAGAGAGGAAGATAAGAAGAAAAGATATATCATTTTCTTTCTTATGAAAGAGTGAGGACCATTATACATTTTTATCTATGGACATTCCTGGACAAGAGTGATTTCCATCATTGATTATGGGTTCCTCCAGGAAATGGGGACATTAATGCCCTAGAATTTTTAGACTGCTCTGTGTCTACACAGGCTGTCTATAGACTGAGACAGCTCTGGTGATGTACCCATCCCCCACCCCCCATTCCAGTGGCAGAGTCACTGCTTAGCCCTGGATGTTGTTGACCTATGGGCATGAGAACAGTGAGTGCTAAGCAGGTATGGGTGGAATAGTAAACTACTGGAGTATCATGAACATTCATTGATGAAAGTGAGTTCTTTTTTTCACATATAGGATGCCCATTGAGTTGTACTTTCTTGGATAAAAATTTACAGAGGTATAGATCGAATTTTGGACTTTGTTTTTCTGAAAGTGCCATGTTCACTTAGTTGCTCATTTTAACAGGAGTAGTTCAGAGTCGGCATGGGATACTAAGGAGTAGTTCAGAGTCGGCGTGGGATACTAAGGAGTAGTTCAGAGTTGGCGTGGGATACTAAGAAGAGGAGCGAACATTTTATGTTTTACATTATGAGATTCATTCCTTTCTCCTTTTGTGGTGACACTTGATAGCGTAGGAAATATTAGAGGAGATTTACTGCAGAAAAATGTGGAGATATATGAAGAACGGATATGATTGACAACTATAATTTCACTGCATTGTTTTAATGCTGAGGTAACTTTGGATAAACACATTTTATTCACCACTTAAGAGAAACTAAGAGAAAGTAGAGGAAGTGGGAGAAAGCTAGAAGGTTGACTTTAAGACAAATTTGTGATTCTTAAAATGGGCTATATGATAGGAAAGAAAAAGCAGAAGTCGTTGAACAAAAATTTTCTCTTGTGTAATTCATGAATTATTCTGATTTGTTGAACCAGTTCCTTAAATGTATTAAAGCATAGGAGGAGTTAAGGAAAATTACTCCTTTTAATACAAGTATACATTTAACGAACTATAATGGAGGTAAAGGAATGATCAATCCAGTTATTTTTTACTGAGTGAAAAATTTCCTTGTTTTCATTCCAAATGATCCTAGCAGTTTATTGTGATGTACTGTGTATTACTTGAGCTCCAAAATTTTCAACTAAAAAGGATGCATACATTGAATTTTGTTCATGGATAACTGTAATGTGAATGAGAAGTGAAATTGCAGAAGACAAGGAAGAAGTTTAGTAATTCTCAAACTAAATAAGGATAAGATAAATTGTAGTATACTTATTGTTGGACACTCACTTAGAGTTAACAAGAATTATCACAGTTAATCCTGGAAATAATGCACATACATCTTGGAGTAATAAAGTGTCTTGCAGATCTGGGTTTGAAATTGTCTCTTGCCACCTGTATGAATTTGAAACAAATGGTGTAGACTCTCTTCATCTCAGATGCTTCTTCTGTGAAATGGGGAGTTTACTAGTATCTAATTTATAGGTTCTTTGTTCATGTTTTGCCTCTTTGGCAAGTTCTAGGTCCAAATAAGATGAGGCTGTTATATTATTCTTGCTGTTATATTGACCCTAATTCTACCTTTTAATAGCTGTGTGGCATTGATTAAAATCCCTTTTTGTGATCTTTTCTTTATCTATAAATTGTGAATAAAATTCCTGTTTTAAGGAGTAGTACATTAAAGAAATTTGATAAAATCATTTATGTAAGGGACTTAGCAGATGGTAGAAAGTAAGTATTTTTTTTGCCCTCCCATATGCTACTGTGGGGATATTCTACATTTTATTTCCAAGTTTTCGATTTCCCCCCTCAGATTCAATGTTGGTGTTGCACAAAATAATCCCATCTCCTACATCTCTTCTGATTAAACCCTAGAAAAGAAGAAGAGGTGTTCTTACAAGTTTTATTGTGCTTAAGCATGTGAAAGGAAGCAAGCTAGATCTCAAAACAAGTTTTGACAAAAAAAGGACACATTTATCCCACTAAATACTTACTCCCTCCATTCCTGGACAGTTTTGTACCATCATTATGTCGGCACTGATACTTTTCTATTTAAATAGTTTCCTATTTGTAGTAGCATGATTTATGGTTGGATTTAATCCAATTAGCATAAATATAATGGAGAATTGGGCAATGATTTATTTTTAACAAGAGGAAAAAATGGACATGATTTTATAGTATCACTTTAAAAATCTTTCAAACAAACTTTGATTCTGTTGGTGAAGGTAGCATCACAAACTTAGTCCTAGTGGTATTCTTGAAAGGTAATATTTGTATAGTCTACATATTGTCCCCAGATTGACCCAATAGGATTTAATTTCATATATAACTTCTTGACTAAACAGGAAGATTCCTACATGAAGATGTTTGCTCCATCAAATACAGGGTTGCTCAAGGCTATCTGCATGGGATTATAGGAAGACTAAATAAAAAATTTTCATATCTAAATTAGACATACTGGTAGATTCATATTGATTGATTATGACCATTATTAATAATGTGGCTTAGGGATAAGCAAGAAGCATATATAGTTATCAAGATAAATCCTGTTTTTAGCATCCCATTTTGCCCCCCTAGGACTCTCAGGTCCATCACTCTTTCATTTTCTTTCTTTTGCTTATTATAATGGTATGTTAGTTTTCTATGGCTTCTGTAAAAAATTACCTCAAACTTAATGGATTAAAACAACACAAATTTATTGTTTTAAGTATTTTGGAGTTCAGAATTCTAAAATCAGTTTCACTAGGCTAAAGTCAAGATGTCTGCAAAACTAATTCCTTCTGGAGGCTCTGAGGGGGATAATCCATTTTCTTGCCTTTTTCTTCTAGTAGCCATTTGAATTCATTGGCTTATGGTCCCTTCCTCCATTTGCTAGGCACATCGGTTCTATCCTTTCTGTCTCCATATTGCCTCTTCCTCTAACTTCCTCTAATTTCCCCATCCCTCTTTCAAGGACTATTGTGATTATACTGGGCTCACCTGGATAACCCAGGATCTCCATTTTAATATTCTTAATTCAATCACATCTGAAAAAGTCCCTTTGACTGTGTAAGGTAATCCATCCATGGAGTGTGGGGATTAGAAGAACATCCCTGGGGGGCATTACTCAAGTTTCCACAAATGGGAATAATATTTGTGTGCTTTGAGAAAATTAATGTCCTTGCTTCCTTGTGGGAGAAGAATGTAAATTTGGGGGTTTTTTTAGATCCATTAGAAGATATTGATGGATAGTTTTCCAACAACAGATGCTGATTCCTTAAATTTATTAGCTCTAATTTTAGTAAAGTGTAAGTGAACTCATTTGTTCTTCTAGGGTCAAAAATTTTAATTAAACCCATTATCTGTCAAGGCTAACATCTGGATACTTAAGTTTAAATTACATAGAGCAGTATCTATGATAGTTCTTATTTATGAAATTAGCACTTGTTTACAAAGCCAAAACTTTTCAGGACATATTCAAGGGTATGTCATTTAGTAGTTCCATAATAACTGGTGCTCTTCACAAATATTCATTGTGAATATTTTATCTCATGAGTTATATACACTAATTGTAGACTTCCAGGAGAAATTTAATGATGGTCATGTCAGCTTTTCAAATCTTTCTGTAATCCAAAAGAGAAATGTGATATAAGATGGATTCATTTCCTCCCCTATACCATTGTTGCCAAAGGGAACTTGAAATGCCCTGCTCAAATTAATTTAATGCAAATGAATCCTTACTGTCTCACAAGTTTGTCCTTCATTTTTCCTAAAATTATGTTGTAAATGAATGTGACATGCTTTACTGGTTGTTGTGCAGGGAGCATTGTCCTTCCTAAAAGCTCTTTCATTTGTCAAAAAGAAACCATTAGGAGAAAAGTAAATTATCTTATCTGATCACAGTATTAAGAATGACCTTAAAACTATAAATTTTATTATCAGTATAGTATCTGAATTATCTGCAGTTGTGGAAATTCCAGAGAAACTCCTATTTAGGTACAAAGCTTTTATAATCATTCCAAACCCATGTTTTTCTCTTACGTTGTAAAAGGTAATGTATGTGGAATACAGTTTTGCTTATTACTATCCCCTTGCTTTCCACAATTAATTTAAATCCTTTTAAGTTTTAAAATATCTTTTTAACATTTTTAATGTCAAAAAATATAATTTTATGAATATCCAGCTGCATATAGAGGGTTGTATAACATGGCACTAAACAAGGATGATGATGAGTGGTTTTGATAAAAGACTACATTTATCCCTTTGCACATACATACAAAACGTTTTAGTGAGGGAAGGTGAGATTGGGAGAAGGAACTCTGTTGATGCTTATGTAGCTGTTTATAAGAAGAAGAGTAATGTACAAGCTTATTTTTGCTTTCATGTCCAGAGATATAGTAGTTGCACAATAAATGTTATTTTTCCACTATGGAAGCATCTTCTCCAGCCATGCTATTCATGAAAGTAAGAACTTCAACTAAGATTTCAGCAACCATAAGTAAAAAGGATGGTGTGATAGGCTGCCTGTACATATGGCTCTCTTTAGCAGGCCAACTGTTACTTTTGCCCGCCCACATCACTGAGGACATATGGTATTACTTCGGCTGTGGAAGCAAGTGTGTGTGGACATGTCTCAGTGTGGGTATAAGACTGCTGGTTGTCTTCCTCATGTTGCTCATGCAACCAACTGTCTCTGGGTTGAAAATTTATTATCCATAGCGTTGGATTTGAGGACAGTAAATGACATAGTTTTTATTATTAACTGATAGGAAATGAAAATAATACAGTTAATTTTCCCTCTAGGTTGATCACAAGACCTAGTGGGTACTTGCCATTATAAAGCTTATAAGAAGAAATAATGGCTTTTTCAAGAATAAAAGTCAGGGTTTATTTTTTTTAATCAAAAGCTAACTCATTCAAAAAACCAGGATTATAAGAATCAGAACAGTAGAGGCATCAGAAGGGTGGTGGAAAATAATTTATTTTGTGGAAATCAATTAGTGAAATTTAACAATGAATCTATTGTTGTTAACTGTGACTACGTGGGAAAAAATAGCAAGAAAACAGATGAGAGATAGGCTGAAATAAAGAAAGTTGTTGAATCCCAGCATGGTTTATTTCATAGAGTTCACAGTGTTCTAAAGCAATTTTTAAAATTAGATTAATTGTTTTCAGTATAATGTATTCTGAATTTTCAAAGGAAGGCATTTCAATACCTGCAACAAGTATGTGTTTTTAGTGGAGGCTCTCAACCCCTACATAGAAAGGCTTGTAAAGTGCAGTTTGATTGGAAGGCCAGGCTGGAGGGCGCGTGGTGAGGTGGCAGGTGCACAGAACCTTAGAACAGGTACATTGATCATCTAAAGAGAAGAGTGGGTGGTGCTGCAGAGGATTATGGGAAAGAGGATTACAGACATTCTCTGTAAGTAACATTTTACTGCCACTACCGGCAAATTTGTATAAATAAGATTTGTTGATTTCTTTTATAATCACTCAGCAGTTTCACATACTGTATTCTACAAATCTGAACGTTTTCACTAAAACCGTATTTGCTAAATATTAGGTAAATAAAGTCAAGATTTGTTAGGTAACATTGACAGACGGGGTATTTCCAGATGTAGAATGATAAATTTTCCAAATGCTTTTGAATATCACTTTTTCTACAAAGTCTCATTTCAGTTTCATGACTTTGACACGTCTATTAATCACTATTAAGGCTGTATGTGAAATATTTGGCAATATGGGTATCACAGATTTATGGTGGTGGTGATTGATGCCCAGAATACAGCATCATTATTGTTATTCATTGGCCTTGAGAACTTTGATTTTCATTCTTTTTCACCTTGCTGTACCACTGACTGACAACTTTATTTTTTGATAACTGTATTTACTGTGGTGAAGTATCAAATTGTCAGTGCATTTTATCAATGTGGCAGTTCAGATGGAAGCAAGCAAATGAAAACAAACAGATTTATTACCAAGATATATAATGTATTGATTTTATTAACAGAAAAAAATATACAGATAACAAAACCTCTGGGTGAAATTGTTTTTGTTTTTTTTTAAAGATTTATTTATTTATTTTAGGGGAGAGGAGGTGGGGCAGAGGGAGAGGGATAGAGAAACCCAGGCAGACTCCGTAGAGCAGAGACCAATGCAGGGCTGGATCCCATGACCCCGAGATCATAATCTGAGTCGAAACCAGAGTCAGCCGCCCATCTGACTGTACCACCGAGGCACCCAAAACTGTCTTTTTAAATATATGCATACATAGTTTTGCAGTTGACCTTTCTATGTTGAGTTTTTGTGCATATGCATATATTGACACAAATTCAGTTTTAGAGGTCTTAGACAAAGGGTTAATTTCTTAAGGTGACTTTTTCAAATATGTATAAATTATGGCAAAATTGACTTAAAATGGCATTATAAGGTGCCATAAAAATGAGGGTAAATGGGAGATACTGATTAAAAACACCTTTTTTTTAAGACTTTATTTATTTGACAGAGAGAGAGATCACAAGTAGGCAGAGAGGCAGGCAGAGAGAGAGAGATCACAAGTAGGTAGAAAGGCAGGCAGAGAGAGAGAGGGGGAAGCCGGCTCCTTGTTGAGCAGAGAGCCCAATGAGGGGCTTGATCCCAGGACCCTGAGATCATGACCTAAGCTGAAGGTAGAGGCTTAATCCACGGAGCCACCCAAGTGCCCCGGTTAAAAACACTTCTAAATGAATTGGTTTTGATTTAAATGCTTTTCAGTTTTTAGCTAAGGAAATGACTAGAATTGAAATTTTATGCAAATTATTCATTATTTGTTGTGTATGTATGTATATATGTGTGTATTTTAAATACAAAACACATGGCATATTATTTAGCCCATATATTCGTACCTGTTATACATATATCCATCATGAAAATGAGTGCATGTGATATATACCTACAATGTGTATTTTCATTTTTACATTCATTACTTTTCTCCTTTTGCAACAAATTAAAAGAGGAGAAAGTTTCATTTGGTAATTTCATCTTCCATGTTCTGTTCTTTTCAGTCTCTCATTTATGGCTTTCAACTGTTATTTTCTTTGTAACCAGACCTTTGGAATGAACAAATATCTTATAATCTTTGTTGATACTGGGAAAGTGGTGTGTCTCTGGAAAGAGCTTGTGTACGTGCATGTGGGCAAATGCAAAACTGTGATGAATGTTTTATTTTTAACAAAGAAAAGCCAGTGAAAATGATTCAGTGTGGTAGCACCACTGCAATGGGAAACCAGATATCTATCCATCTAATCATTAAACAGATGTTTTTGAGTGCCTACCCAGTAGCTGATGCCATTTTCATAGAAATGTAGCTATCACAAAATTCAGTCTCTACTCTCAAAGACAAATTGCAGGATGGACTGGTCAAGCTGAAACACAGTTCAGAGCCAGAAAATAAAGTTTCCGTGTTGTCCAAGTGTCATTTAAACCATGTTATGTCACACACTGAAACCATAAGAAAGCAATTCCTCCATCCATCCCTTCAGGGGATAATGGTGAAGCAGTAAAGCTGGCCATAATGCTTGAATTTACATAATTTCATAATTACATAAGGTTACATAATTTCAGTAAACTTAAAATCTGATATGTGATACAGTCTTTCAAATCAATGGGAAAATGATAAGTGATTCAAAAAATCACTTATTCAAAAAATGTTCAAGTAAGTGGCTACATGTGTTTCATAGTTGCAAAATTTATACCTTCCATAAAAATTAATTTCACAGTTGGCATTGAGTAAATGCCTCAAAATATAAAGAAAAAATCTATAGGGAAATATCATTTATAATATTAGGGTTAAATTAACTTTCCTAAGTCCAGCCCAACCAAAGACAGAAACTAACAGAGATTGATGGATTGGACTTTGTTAAAAGTAGAAAACTTTAATATTTCAAATGATTCCCTGAGTAGGTATAAAAAGAAAATGCCAAATCAGGAAAAAGTATTTGCAATTCATTTGACATATTTGACATATAAATAGTTCAATAAATCAATAAGAATGGTCCAATAGAAAAAAGGACAAAGTACTTTGGCAGGAAATGTTGAGACTTATGTGAACACTAAATCTATTAGAGTATGTATTGTTAATAAAATTTAAAAAAGCGAGGAAATTATTTATGTAGGGGTATTTGTGATATTTTAACAAAATTGTAGTATGAATTTATTCATGCTATAAATAAAACTATAAAACTGTTTGTATAAGCATACCAAGTTCATGCTCATGGAGTCTGTTTTCTTTTAGTTCCTTTAATTTCTACATTCCCCAAGTATATTCAAACATCAGAACACACTCTTTGCTGTTGAAAGCAGCCTTTCCAATATAAACTCACACATCCCTTTCTCTGAATTTTACAGGGTAGGGGGCAAGATGCCTTATCAGAAACTATATTTCAATAATTATTTTATTGTTTTTAGTAGTAGTTCCTACTCTGAGCTTAACTGGTAGAGGAAGACCTTTTTTTTTTTTTTTTTTAACAAAGCTTTCTGATGTACTTTTTTTTTTTTTATTGGAAAGAGCTTTTATTTCCTTAAGTGTTTTGTTGCCTAAGTATGATGAGTATCCGGCAGCTGAATATAGTGGAACAGATGCTTATTGTGATATATGAGATGAACTTGTTTCCCTCAGCACACATAGGCAAGAAGTGCATCTGGCTTCTGTACATAAAAGTCAATTATATTCCCAAATATGTTTCTGTGCATTACCCAGATTTTTAGGGGCAGAAACCCTACTATTCCTTCAAATAGGGGTTTTACTTAATTGTGAAGTTTAAATTGGACAACGACTTGAAAAATACTAAATCTTGGGCAGATCCTGAGCAGGAGATGGTACCACTCTATACTAAGGTGATAAGTCACGCAGACAGAGCAACCTGTGTGTGTGCATGTGTGTGTGTGTGAGGGGGGGTGATGTATGCATAAAGCGAGAGAATCTTATAAAGCAGAGCATAACCAAGTGTGTGAGCATATGGAATTCATAAGAAATGAAATCGAGTACAGAGGAGGAAAATAAGGGGAAACCAAGGGGAAAAAGAAAGGCCAATGAAGGTAAGCTTTAAAGAAAATAGGAGTTAAACAGTGATGAGAATAAAAGTGTTTGGTAAATGTGGGGGAAATAGCATCTAGATTGTGTTGGAAAAGGATTTGGTGTGTGTGTACATACTTCTAGGGTTTTAATATGCAGAAATCAGGCCTCTTGAGGTATAGCAACTATAGTTCCTTTTCTATTCTATTGGTTGCCTTGAATATTCCTTTTTCATTTTTAAAAAGACCATTTATTTATGTATGATGGATTAACATCAAGGACATGAGATTTTTGTAGAATATACCACAACTGATCAATAATCTAGTACCTAAAACCTTTTAAAATACTTCGTGATAGATCTCTATGTAATGTAATATTTCATTGCTAGAGTTAGCAGTGCATTATACATAATGTTACCTTTTTCCAATTATTTGGTATGGTAGGTGGAATAATGTCTTCCCAAATAAGTTCACATCCTAATCCCCAGAATTTGTGAATATGTTGTATTACATAGCAAGGGGGAGTTAAGGTTGCAGGTAGAATTAAAGTTTTTAATTATCTGACCTTAAAATGTACAGATTATCTTTAATTATTTGTGTAGGTCCGGTATAATCATAGGAGACCCTATAAGAGAGAGGACTAAAGATCATACTAGAAGGAGATGGGGTGCCTGAAGGAGAGGTTGGAGTAATGAGTTTTGTGGGTGGAGACAAAGAATACACTGAACTTCTAGAACGATTCTCCCCTAAGACTCTAGAAGTAACATAGCCTGGATGATGACTTGATTTTAGCCTACTAACACTCATTTTGGACTTTGGAACCTATTGAAGCATAAAAAAATAAATTTATGTTGTCTTAAGCCACGTATTAATTTGTGATAGCAGCAATAAGAAACTAACACATTTAAACCACATTTTTGCTATAGATGGTTGTTATAAAATTGAGTAGACATTCAGGAGAGAATTGAGAATTAATTTTCATAAGAAAGTCCATCATGTCAGAATAGTGAGAATGTAGAGAGATAAACTGTTTTATTTACGTAAGCAAATGATATATGGATTTAAAATAGCAGTGCCTTTTGAAGCCTAATAAAATCACAAGAGTGTCCTCTGATTATGTGAGTCTTGGATGGTATATTCAGGGTTGTATTGGATAATCCTTAATCTTTCTGGCACTGTGAAATCATTAATAATTTTAGTTTAAGAATACCATCAATCGGGGTCCCTTGGGCCAGTACCCCTGATTAGAGTTAGGATTGTGAGAACAGCTTGAGTTATTTGAAGACCAGAATAGGGAAAAATAGGAGATCCCACTGATACTCCAATTTCTACTATCCATTCTAATAATACATTCACCAACCATTTATGTATAGGGCATTATGTTAAGTAATAAAGACATAGTTCAGTGGTGGAAACAGTTGAAAAGTGTGACAAAAGTGATAGATAAGGTGCTGAGAAGAAGCAAAGTTTTACAACTAGTGAACCTGACAGTTTTCCAGAACAACAGGATTAAAAGAAAACAGAATTATGGAAAGGTTGAATTTGCTCATCTCCGACTTAATAATAGGTCAGAAAACTGAGTCATGTTTTCTTAAAACTCAAACAATGTTCCTTTTGATGAAAGTTTCAAATATAGTGCACCTTTACATTTTATCTTCCTTTATCTTTTGTAACCTGCTTACAGGAAACCAGCAGACAAATCTGACAAATATGTTGATCATTATGTCTGCTGGGAGTATGATGTTCATCCAGGGAATAAGGCTTTGCTGGCTAAGGAATGAAATTCTTTTTTTTTTTTTAAAGATTTTATTTATTTGACAGAAATCACAAGTAGGTAGAGAGGCAGGCAGAGAGAGAGAGGGGGGCGAAGCAGGCTCCCTGCTGAGCAGAGAGCCCGCTTCGGGGCTCCATCCCAAGACCCTGAGATCAATACCCGAGCTGAAGGCAGAGGCCTTAACCCACTGAGCCACCCAGGCGCCCCAAGGAATGAAATTCTTAACATTTCCCAGTAATATGGAATATATCCAATTGAAATTAATGATACAACTTTATAACAAATATTACCTCTCATGAAGTTTTACAATTACTTTTTCTTTAGTTTATGATTAATGGCATTGGATTCATAAATTGAAATTCTCTATAGTAACTTAAGTAACACCCCCAGAAGATTTCTTAAAAAAATGATGCCTTAATTTTGCAAATCTCCTTTGTTAAAAAATCTCTAAACTACATTAAATAAAACTTACGCATTCAAGTAAATTATTACTAAAAGCATATCTTCTAGGTTTGAGCTGTTTAAACCTTCTTAAGGTGATTGTAAGGAACAATATGTTTCAGTTTATGGTATTTGATTAATCTGATTAAATCTTGGTGGCACACCAGATTCAGGAAAAATAAAAGTGATAAATCTCAGATCATACTTGGAAATGTCTCCATCAAGCATTTTAAAACAATTTTTAAGTTCACTAATTTGAGTCATTATACTTGGCCCTAGAAGAAGGCCCTTAAAAATGAAGCTCATTTGAACTTGGCAGATATCATATACCACCTTTTTACAGCACGGTTTCTCTGCCTCATTAGGAAAATGATTTTTTCCAGAATTGTAGTGCTTTGACCAGAAATGCATTTATTATTCTAGAACACTTTTATTGAGAAATTAGTCCAATTACTCATTTAGGTAAGTCCTCTCAGGATTCTAATTTTTGAGTGTAAATAAACTTAACGGCATTGAAGGCAGCTGAAAGATAGGAATGAAGGGAGGTGACCATCCTCTACATTCCATATCAATGCCCTTTAATGAGTTTAGAATTTCATGGGAACTTCTTGGATGTAGTTTATATATTAAAATAACGAATGCTACATAAATTCATTTAGTTCAGATAATTCCTGCTGAATTGGGAAAGACAAGTTTAAGGGTCTTATGGAATTGTGAAGTCTAGAAAAAAGTTCTATGTTGTCCAATTTACAGTTTAGCAGGACACTAGCAGACTGAAATCAACATAGATGTCACCTGTGGAAGGAATCCAGCCTCTTCAATTATGCACTGAAGAGAGGTTAAATAAGAAATACAAAGTCATTTACCTAGTTAGTAACTGAGCCAACGAGTGTCAGGCTTATTAATTTTAAGACTATTGCTCATTAAACTACCTCTTCCATGTAGAGGTATGGGCAATCACCATCTAACACTAGCATGTAGCACAAAATGTATGTTGCACATAGAATACAGAGCACAACAAAGCATTTTTTCCCCTCTTCTCTTTTCCAAATCTACATGTAAAAACTGTCCTGAGGAGTTTCCGGAATGCCATGATGGCTACTTGTGGCAGAGAGATTTGTTACTTGAATTTCTAGACTGTAGACACTCAGAACTATGGAAGCAAGGGGCATTCTATATTGATTTAACAAGTTCTCATTTTTTCACTCATTATAGCTTGCCCCGAGGTGAAATGCTATATATTTGTCTTGCTTGAAGTCTTTGGTTGGAAGATAGTGCAATAGCTGAAGATCTATGGCAAATGCATACACACCTACGTGCATCTCATGGCTTTTTTTTTCTTTCTAATTTCTTGGTTTTTATTTCTAAGTTAGCTTCGTTAGAGAAAAAAACAACAATTCAGAGATGCAAGCTATTTTCGTAGAAAGCAAGTTACATCTATCCAGTAGTATAGACAATATATCTTTCTATTTCTCCTTAAATAGATCTTTCAGTGTAACAAGTTTATAAAATTTGAACTCTCATCCAGGTGCTGTATCTTGACCAAGCATTTAAGAGTTGAACCTCACAGATAGGTGACTTCCACTTCCACAAGGCTCTGCCAGCCCCGTATTACTTTTTTGATGCCTTGTTCTTGGCAAAGGATGACTCAGCTAAGTTGGCTTTCAGAGCTAGCATCTTTCCCGTTTTCTTATAAGCAGGTTAACTTATAAAAAGCCATGTTGTAATTCCTCAAAATCTCCATGCTTAAAGGTTATGGATTGATTTGTTTACTTTGAATGTCCCTTCAAAATGAGATCTGCAGCTAAGTAGGACATGTACACTTCAGTGTGTGTGTGTGTGTGTGTGTGTACGTGTGAGTACACTAATACTCTTTACTGAAGAAGACAAAATAACTGCAGAGTATAAGGAGAAACTTAAAAAGGAACTACCTGGTTATCTAGTTTGGGTGATTTTGAGATGTTATGACATTGGAATTTATACCTTTCTGTTAAATCTTTCTAGTTTGGGTGATTTTGAAATGTTATGACATTGGAATTTATACCTTTCTGTTAAATCTAAGCCCTGTTGTTATTTTCAATGACTTCAACATCCGGATGGAAGGACCATCAAAGTCCCCTCTTCACTCCACTTCTTGTCATCCTTATCTCTATTGCTTTTTTCCCTTCCTCCACTTTAGTTACTATTTCATGGTCAAATCTACTTTTTTTATACCAGTATGTGTACCATCAAGATCTTAATGGCAAACATTCCACCATCTGGACATCAGTTCTCTTTTAATTCATTTCTCAGGTATCTTCATTCCTACAATTCTTCATCTTCATTGACATTCATTCTAAGCCACAGCTTTTGTTGTTCCTTCACAATTCTTTTGTACTCTGCTGTCTTCATTTTCTACCATTTTGAGTTCAGATGTCATGGTTCATCTGTGGCACTTCCTTGCAAATATTGTAAGGTCTATTTCTCCACCATTAATAGGACAATGTGTTTCTATTCCTCTACTCATTACTACTAAATATTGCTATTTCTTTGGGTGTCATCCTAATCTCTGCTCTCTATACACATACGTACTCTCTAAGCTCTCAACACCATTTCTCTACTAAAGAACTAGTAATTTCCAGGTTTAGAGGCTGTCTCAGATTTTACTCTGAAAGCCCATGCCTCACTTGACAGTGAGTCAAGTGAGTATATGGATACTTCAGAGAAGACATGTCCTAGAATATGACACTGCTAACCATTCAGGTAAATAAGCCAGAAGCTTAATAGTCTTTTTTGTGTTTTTCCTCTGTATTCTGCAATACCCAACCCAATATTCATTTAAAAATATTGTTTCCAAATATATCTAGAATTTTCCCACTGATTTCTATTTCTGATGTTCAAACTAGCCAGATTCAGATCTTTTGCTACCCACTGTTTTCCTGTCTCATCATTAGTCTATGTAATTTTATTCTTAACTCCCTATACTCTATTAGCTACACAGAAACCAAAGTGATATCTTAAAATGTTTATCAGTTCATATCTCTTCCTACTTTTTCACTGTGCCTGGACTTAAAGCCCACATTCTATGCCATTACCAATGTAGCTCTGTATAATATCACATCTTCTTATCTTTTAGTCACATCACATCAATCTTTTCTTCCTGCTTCAATCCAGTGAGATTCGTAACTTTTAATTACTTCTACATGCCAAGATCATCCTCATATCAGGGCCCTTGAAAAGTCTGGTTTCATTTCCCAAGAGAATCTTACCATTGTATGCAAAGCTAGAGCTTGTTGTTTTCAGATCTAAGCTTAAATATTATCACCTGAAAGAAGTGGTTAAAGTCTACTCTATCATATGCTTCCTCCCACCCCCACTCTGTTTTTCATCCAGTTCTTTGTTTGATTTTGCATGTGAACATATTTTGTAATGATTTCTTTTCTTTGTTTAATTAGTTTTCTGCACCTGATATTCTCTGTAGAATTCAAGCACTAAGAGTGTAGGGACCCTGGCTTTCTTGTTCATCAGGGTAGTTCAGTAACTAGTATAATATCTGACACATATATGTTGGGTAAATTAATCAGTTTAAGACCACTAGGTCCAGTGGTGTCCGTGGATCTATTGGTGTCCATGGAACTATTCACTTCCTGTAGTTTCCAAAGCTCAGAGTCTCCTTGTCCTACTGGAACGAGGTCAAGGAATCTAGTCTAGAGATGGTTTATCTTTAAGTCTACTTGAGAGGATATCAGGCTATGCAGCAATGGTCATATGCTACTTCAATAATTCCACAGTGTTTAGGAAGATAAATCACTCAACCTCTCTGGGGAGATTTTAGGCCTGTGTGGTTCCTTTGGGATCTCAAACAATAGGGAGATTACTGCTAAACTTGCTTTAGTTCCCTTAGTCATATTTATTTAAAATTAGACATAGATGATTAGTCATTATTGTCGCATTTTTCTGAAAAGTCAGTCTGAATATAAAGCTTTCTATCACTACGATTAGAAAGACTGGATTTCTATTAAATCTGTGTATAATTTTTAAGTGTGATGGTATAAACCACCAATTTCTAACTTTATAATTAAAAACTAACCATTTGGAGGATTTATTACAATGAATGCTCCAAGGCTTCACCTCCAGAGGTACTGATTTAATGTACTCACAGAGTTATGTAGGATTATACATTTCCTGAGTATCTGCCTTATACTGAGGCACAACATTTGTAGACCACACTTTGGGACAGAATTCCATGTTATGTTACATTTTAAGATGTTTGGTTTTTAAAAATGCTACAGGCAAATGATTTATCAGTCTCCCCTGAACTAATGACATAGTATAATTTTAATACTTCATAACTTACAGGAATTTTAGAGTTTTTTTTTCCGTTTGTCACATATGTAGAGACTGAATCTTAAAGAGAGTAATTAATTTGAAAAAGATGTCAAACAGGGTCAGCATCTAAGTTTCTTATCACTGCCTAGGCATTTTATTCTAAAGAATGGTGGCCTAGAGTAATATTTTCAGCTTCCAGGTTTTATCCTGTTGAAAAATAGAATAAATAAATATAATTATATTCATGTATTATATCTACACTTAAATTTACACATATTGCAATATTAATTTGGATTAAACAGGACTGTCATCACTATTGCATACTAGATATGTTTTGAACTGAGATCCTACCTACAAGAATTTACTATTGTCAAAAGGGCTCTTTTAAAAATGACTCTGGCACCTAGTCCAAGGACAATGTTAAAGTGAGACTCCAATATATATCTTAATCTAAGTTATTACTGAATGTAAGTCATGTGATGGCTTCTAATGAAAATTTCCCATTGAAAAAAATCAATGTTAATAACTGGAACTCAAGAGCTGTAATGGGCTCTATGTTTTTCTGGCTTAGATTGTGTTCCTATAATATGCTGAGGAGAGGAATTGATGACCTGTGAGCTATGGTCACTTCCTGATCCCATTTGATTCTTTGGTCTCTAGTTTTTAAAAGGGTGATCCAAGAGGTTGCTTTTTAATGGAGAAGTTAAGCAAAAAGAGCATGAACCTAAAGGCTTGTTGGCACTGCCCAACTCTCTCACTTGAGAAGCATTTCTTCAAAGAGAACTATTGCCAAGAGAGAATCTTATAAGCAAACTTTATTCCAGAGAAGAATTTTTTTTTCTTTTTTTTTTTTAAAGAAGCTGCTATAAAAGCTAACCAGAGCTACTGCCTATGGATGACAATGGAATGACAAGTCTGGGGCATTACTTGTCTGGATTCAGAAACAGATTTCACTTAAGAACAAATTTCATATGTACATACAATCTAGGATGGCTGGTCAGGTCTACTGGCTGGGGTGGAAGAGAACATCTAGAAGATTTCGCATTAGAAATGGCACTACTAGGAGGGGGGAGAAGATTTTAGAAGTTGCGAGATAATGCAGGGATGGTCTGTAATGGAAACTTCCACTTGTATTGATGGTAGGTGTTCTAAAGCTACGATCCTTAATTCAGGACTTCCCTCCCTAGCTGTTAGCTGTATGTGTGAAGCCTCCCTCAGATCAGATAGTATCACTGTGGACATTATCTGACAGATCAACATCCTGTAAATATACTGGGAGCCTCAGTACTCTATGACACCATCTCATAGTGCTGTTTGCTCCAAAATCCTTGCATAACCCAACTAATTTTGCTATCATATATAACAAGAAATAACATGCGATACATTCTCATCATCTATTTTCTTTCCTTTGGTGACCTGCAACAGATGAACACTATTGAGTCAAGGTGTTTTACATAGTCATTATTAATCTGAAGTCTTAAGGTCTTCTCTGCTTTGGGAATATCAAACCTATTTTATGACAGAAAAGCACAATTATGAATGTTTTAGGACTTACTCCAATCTTTAAAGAGTAACAAATAACAAGTATAGGCACTTAAAGCCAATATTCCTCATCTACTTTATATTGTTAAATGCATGAATAGTGTTACAAAAAAAGATTTAGAGAATTCCAAGGCGTGTCTTTATGGTAAATATTACCTTATTTTCTGGTTCATCTAGCATAATTTTTAAAAGTTATTTTGTTTTTCTTTCATAAAAATGGAAAAACATTGATTTTACATTATGTACCTTATATAAAAGCTTAATAAAAGTTATGATTTTTATGTTTATAGAATGGCAAGAACAGCTTATAGATAACGCATTATAGTAACTTTATAAAATATTAGTTTTCCATAAACATCAACTCAGAGAGGAAGGTTTCATTTTTTTTATTATAATAACAATTTGAAAGCCATCTGCTCTCTAAAATTTTACTAAAATATATAGTGGAACTGATGTTTTATATGCTAATCCTTTCTGAAGAATGTTTTTAGATTTTTCAGATACTGCCTCAATTCTATGTAGAATGTATATTTTAAAAAAGGCACCATTTAAATTGAGTACTGTGTGTAGACTAGCAGAAATTCAGGAAATATTAAATAAGAATAAATTTGCCAAAGGAAACCACTGAAGGGTGATTTAAATCTGAATTTTGACATTGCTGGTACCAGGTAAAAATGGTTATGCAGTGGTACACCTGGGTGGCTCAGTCAGTTAAGCATTTGCCTTTGGCTCAGGGTTGGGCTCTCTGCTCCTCGGGGAGCCTGCTTCTCCCTTTCCTTCTACGGCCACTCTATCTCACTCACTCTCTCTCTCTCTCTCAAGTAAATAAATAAAATCTTGAAAAATGGTTATGCAGTGATTAGAAGGGGGCAAAGATCTGCAAATTAGTGGTTAAAAGAATGTGTACATGTATTCCATAAGCATACACACCCCGCTAGGGTTGGCCTTTGGGAAAAGTCTCCTCCCTAAGCAAATAAACAGGCATCACCTTTGCTCTTTTTTTTTTTTAAAAGATATATTTATTTATTCATTTATTTAAGAGACAGCAAGAGCATAAGCAGGGTGAGGGGCAGAGGGAGAAGCAGGCTCTCCAATAAGCAGGGAGCCCAATGCAGGGCTCGATCCGGGGGACTCGGATCACGACCTGAGCAAAAGGTATAGATGCTTAACCAGTTGAGACTCCCAGAAGCTCCTTTGCCCTTTAAAAATATTACTCATCATATTCTTCAGTTTAAAATTATTAGTAATGTTAATGTGTATTGGCAGGGGATGAGATTTGTCCTGGACATCCCCAATTTCTCTGGAAAGGGTTGATTCTTTTAGAGATTAACTGTAACCATTCAGTTGATTTTAATGGCTTTAATGATTTTCAGCTTGAAGATGTTTATTTGGAATGAATATGTGAGGTTCAATATGCAGGAGATCTTTTTTCTTCTCAGTATCCTTTTTGGAATGATTGCTGGACTGTAGTTATATCTAGGGCTACATTTCTGCTTAAGTCATCCATTGTTCAGAGCATAGGGTCTTGAGGTCACTCTGTTTTGGCTCAAATCACAACAATGGTGGCTACAAATCATTTGGCTTGAGAATGGTGTGGCTTTTCTCTAATCTTCAGTTTTCTTAGCTATAAAATGGTGATTTTTAAATTGCGTTGTTCATAGGCTTTCTGTATGAACTGAATGAGACAAGAAATACAAGGCGTTTAGCAAAGTAAATTTTTAAAAATTTCAAGAAATATTAGTGCTAATGCCATCATCTTCTTCATCATTGTATTAATGCACTTGAGCTTGGGGATGTCATTGCAACCTTCTTGGACTGTTTGCTCATTTAAAATGAGCAGGATGGGTTTGGGGTAACTCGGTGAGTGAGTACTTAAATGAGTGATTAAGTCTTCTTCTTTCTTAATGTGGGAGAAAGGGAGAAGGAAAAGTTCTGGATGCCTAGATTCCCTTCCAGGTTTTCTAGAATTATGATTATGGAGCATTTCAAATACAGGGCTTAGTCTGGAAATTATTAAATTAACTTTCCTTAGCTCCATATTTTGTCAGTTGTGGAAAAATTTGGATTTGGGGTAATCTTTGAGTAAAGTTTCCTCTTGATAACTTTATGTATTTATTTTAACTGTGGTGGGCAGAGGGAGAGGAAGAGAGAATCTCAAGCAGACTCCCTGCTGAGCAGGGAGCCCAACATGGTGGGGCTTGATCCCAGGACCCTGAGATCATGACCTGAGCTGAGATCGAGTCAGATGCTCAACCGACTGAGCCACCCAGGCACCCCTCTTAATAACTATTTAAATTGTGATCTTGTAATTTCCTAATTTGGGCAATGGAGGTGTTTACCATTCTTATGCAGCATTATGTTGAAGTACATATTTATTCATATACAAAAATAAATGATTTTAACAATTTCACATATAAAACATATATTATTTGAGTATTGAACCTATCATTCTGCAACTTGCTATTTTTGCTCAACTTTTAAATTTTGACGTTTATCCATGTTTGTACATGTGGCTTAAGTTTATTTATTTTAGCTACTGTATATCATTCAATTATATGAATAAAAACATCTCTTTGGTGGACATTTAAGCATTTTAATTTTTCATTATTAACAACTGTCAAAATAAGCATTCAAGTATATTTTGTTCTATGTGAGATAATCATATTTTATCTCTGTATGATAGTGCCTATGGTTTATGTACGTATGTCTAATATTGGAATTGCAAATGTTTAGTGCTTTCTATATATTCTCAATTTTAAGTATACAAGTTTAGTTTTGTGTTAATGATAAATCTATGTAATTAAAGTTACCAATATAACTAGAATAATATTAATTTCAAAATGATTTTATGAGATACTTAGTTCAAACTTACATAAATATGTTGAAAATTCATTTTTGTATGTGTGCATAGAGAAGACATGTATCAATTTACCTCAACAAGTTATAACTAGTATCCATGTACAATTTTTTTGCTTGACTTATTTCCAGTCTGATTTCCTGACTGATTACCAAAATACTTCTTAAATATTCACAGGTTTAATGGCCTGTTTTGCAGAGTGCTATTGAAAAATATCATTCATATGAATGTTCAGAATATGAGGTTAAAGAGTGAATTTTCATATTAATCTTTATTGTGAGAGTCCCAAAGAGAGACATGATTTTCAAATGTATCTCCTTGTAAGCAGGATAATTTTTAAATACACATTGCATATTAGGTATGGGATTTGAGTGGTAATACATAAGGTTGTAATTTATATTATACTTTTCTTATCTACCCCACTTCTTATGCAGAGTTTAAAATGCAATGGCCAGAAGACAAGGAAGCGTTACTAGAAGAATGTGGACATGGACTCCAGAACTGCTAATGATGACTGTGATCCTTTGGGGTCAGCAAGGGAATGGACAAGGTCAAGGTAGGTGCAAGCATGTTTTATTATTTTGAGAGCAGGATAAGAGTTTCACTTTACTTTGAAGTTATGTGGATCTTTATTTTTTTTTTTAATGTGGATCTTTAGTTTGATGTTTTAAGCTATTTGTTTCAGTCTTTCTCCAAGGTTTTTGTTAAAGTATATTATACTTCCAAATTAGTTAAGTTGAGCTAGAATTAGGTGTGAGTTGGTGTATCAGATTTGAAGTCACTGTTCCAAAATTGGTGTACTCTGTTGCAGTAGATGCTAGAGATACAGATATGTTTGTGTGTGTGTGTGTAATTTTACAAGAACATTTTACTTGAAGGTTTTATATTTTTGAGGTGAAGCTTTTGGATCCTTGTTTCGTTCCTTGAGTGGCTTTTGTTTTAGTTTTTTAAATTTCAAGAACATATTCTCTAAAGGGTGTGATGTTCTTTAGAAATCAAGTGAAAAATTTGACGTTTCTCATTGCTCTGCCAAGTGTGTTTGAAGGAAATTCATGGTAGACCCGAATTGCAAGGTTGTGGTGTCCTGAAGTCTCATTTGCAGAGGACCATAGATTTTGTAATTAGGTTTTTTAGTGCACTGATTTGATCAATAGCTGTGTAGAGTGGTTTATGCCAAAGCTAGTTATCAATGAAATGTGTTTTGTGAAAAGTGTTGTATTATTTTTGGAGGTGTGTTGCCTTTTCAGGTACAAATTGCTATTTAATGTTTTATGTGAAAAAAGTGCTGACCCTTATGGCATTTTTTTTTTTTTCGTGGAAGAGAATCCATTTTGACATTGTTTCTGCTTTTTCAAGACCTGAAAACTATGAGCAGGAAGGCTGTATGGGCAGGTACATTACTCTAGAGGGAACTGAGAGTGTATAGTGGTGTTATGTAATTGTGATAGAGTTGTTGAGCTTTTGCTAGTCCTTTTGTTTCCAAAATATACAATAAATATTATGTATATTAAAGTAAGTTTAGTAACTCTTTGAAAAGATAGTTCGAAAAGAGCAGTGTTTGCTCACCGTACATAATTTTCAGTTTTTGAAGTGAAATAGGATGATGTCTTTCAAAAACAAAAATGCATGTATCTTTGTATAATAGATATATATATACATATATGCAGATAACAGATTTTAATGATGAAATAGGCTTTAATTTTTCAAGTTTTTCTTTCATGCCATTAAGAATTCATATTAGCATATAGTTGAATTCTCATTTCATTTTTCTTTTTTTGATGAAAATAATGGAAAGAAATAATATTTAATACACATAGTATTTTTTTCACCAAAGATCTAAAATAAGAATCTGTAGGCAGCAGCTACATCACATTTCTGTTGGCTAAAGGAGTTGTTTATTCCTCTGGCAATGTGTCAGATCACTATAATGCAGCAGGACAACTGTTTTTCTGCAATAATGATCCAACAGTACATTTAGTATTACACAAGATTGCCAGAACCCTTTCTGAGGCCATCTTTTCTAGGGATTATGGCTTTTCTTAATGGGTAATAGTCTATTGGATATTTAAAATGTTAGAGGAAAAATAAATATCATCTCTTTTATTTGTTCAAGCCCTTTATTCTTTCTTCAATATTGATTGCTTGGATATTCTTTTCTTTGATAGTGACCAACATTTGTAAAGAACATTCTGTGAAATCAATTCCATGCTTAGCTATAGTAAGGCCTGTGATAGTAAATGCAAGTAAAGTAATTTAGTTTCTTTTTAAAAGAATAAATTAAAATGGACAGTGATTAAAGGGACAAAACAACTTAATAGAAAGCATAATGGAACACTTTAATTTTATGATTAAAGGAATTTTTGCTTCCTTTAGGTAGCTAGATTGAATGAAGCAGGTTTCATAGGCATGATAAGCAAATCTAATAATTTCAAATACAACCCAAACAGCATATTATCATTTAGATCAGTAAGCCTCATTAGATATTAACTTTTTCCACCTTCGGACATTCAGTTAAGCAGAACTTAAAGATAAAAGTTTTAAAATGAAAACTTCATATTACTGTGTGTCTTTAAAAAAAAATCTCATGGTACTTTACTATTTGTAAGAAAATAGTACATTGAAATAGATAAATGAAGTTTTATCTATATTGTTTATAGCTTTGTCTTAAACTTTGATTATTGGGACTTTTAAAGTCCAGAGTTGTGATTATGTATTAGTGAGGTATGACTCTTGCAGCAAATATGCATGTAAAATGTAATGAAATTATTTTTACCTAAAGTTCAATTTCATAAGGATGATAGCAAAGCTAAGTTGTATTTTTTATATAAGCACTCCATATTTATCAGATTATATGCTAATTACTTGTAAGTCATTGAGAAATCTGGATGTTCTTTCCCATAAAAACCATGTTAGAAATAGTAATCAAGTTGTGGGAACAGACGGCAAAAATCTACATATTCTAGAATGTACATAAAGCATCATACTCAGTATTAATTCACCTCTGTGCAACCACCACTTATAACACACATGTTATAGGAAATGCATCCTGAATTCTAAGTAAGAATGTTGGCTGATGATCTCTCTAGGGGCATCATGGTCAAATAAAAAGAAAGAAATGGACAGTGGGCTGCAATCAGGTAGATGCCCCTTGTCAATTTTTTGTATCACTCAAGAAAAACATCTGCTTGAGTAGTCGATTTCCCTGACTTCTGACTTATGGAATAAGAGCTACATATCCTTAGAGCAGCATCCCCTGACTTGGACACTGCCCATTTTTATGCTGCTTAGGTGGTTTACACATTAGAAACTACCAAGTAAATGACAATAAAGCCAGTCTTTTTCTTTTTCTTCTTTTTTAAATAAAACCAATCCTTAAGATAAAGTGGAATATATGTGATTTTTTAAAAAGAAAATGTTAATTGTGAAAATAAAATATGTTACATAATTGTTCACATTTATTTTGTCTTTAAAAGAACTATTACAGACATTAATAGAAGAATTGGGTATGCGGTATGTGGGAGCTTTCTGTATTATCTTTATACATTTTCAGTAAATCTAAAACTATTTTTAAATAAAATATTTATTAAAAAGAAAAGAAAAAATGGTCACAGATAGTTGTAAATATAGACATTTCTAAATACTATACATTGACTTTAGGGATGATCTAGAGAAAACTGAACTGATATCTAACATGTCTAGTTACAATTTGTAACACAACAGTTGTAGCTGTGGGAATGCTGACTGGCAAGAGGGACTGTGGGGAGGCACTGGAGAGACCAAATGATCTACGGGATTCTGGGAGGTGCCCACAGCAGTCATTATGTTTAGAACTGAGAAATGACTTCCAAACTCACCTATCCCATTTCTTTCTTTCTAAAGCAGTATATTCAAGTAATAATAGGAGATGTCTATTAGGGTAAAGGTGTAATTTATATAAAAAATTAAGAAAAAAACCCAGTCATTGAGATGCATGTGAATGAAGATAAAGGCAAAATGAAGCAGTGTGGGATTAAGGTGAATGCTTGTTAAAAGTAAAGATACAATTTTGTCTTTAAGAAACAAATAAAGCATTCAGAAACATTGTTTGGCAGTTCTTAAAAATATATTCCTATCTTAATGGTTTTAATAAAGGAGTGCTATTTTTTTCTCATACTTAGTAAGGATAAGAAGAAGAATGGAATGTGTATGTCAGTCTGTTTCCAAAAACAAGTTTGTCATAGTTTCTGAATTAGTGCTATTTTCCTGATTTTAGTGCTATTTCCTGATCACTATATGAATATGCACTATTTTTCATATGTTATGAATACACAGAGAATTTTAATCAGTTTCGTTCCCATGATTATTTATATGCTGAAATTCCAATCCTGATGCTAGATGTAAGAAATTTTGAAATAGTTGTGATCATGTAGCAAACTTAAATTTTGAGGACAAATCAACTTATATTTGTTTTCTTGACCGGAATTAGGTTAGGTATTAAGCATTCAAAAAATAAAATTTGATAATATTCACCAGTTACGATCTCTAGTTTCATGATTTACATTATAAAAATGGTTTAGTGAAGGGGCAGAATTTTGAAAAGTAAAACATTTGATTGTCCTACTTTGAAAGTTGTTAAACTGTATTACCTTGGAATCATATTGATTATACTAAGCCAATCACCTGTGTTTTGTGTTTGTCACACATCTTTTTTTTTTCTTTTCTCTAGAGAGATAGGAAAAAAATACTTTTAAAAGATAGATGGGTAGATGGGTGGATGGAAGGATGAAGAATTCTCTTTTTCTTTCTCTTTCTCCTTTGAAATCTTTTCCCAGTATGGCCCCAAAATTTTATGTTTCTGTCATTTTTTGTTTCATTCAGTATTTTAAGCGATTATGTAATTCTGTCAGTAAATGAAGATAGTATATAACTTTGAGTAAAGGTTTGTAGCTACAGCTTTCCAATTAGAATTTCTCAGATTGTATGATCCATGAATATTAATATCTTAGAATCATTACTAGTGAGAAATGATCACCTGAAAGGACCTTAATGCCACCCAAAGTTTATGTTTTTCCAGGGTACTTGGGTAAACTGTTTTCATCTTATAACCGAATATTGTTTTAAGAGAGGTGAGCTCAAACGTTTGGCAGTCAATATTGAATGATGATTATTTGTTTATCCCAGGAGACCTGACCTTAAAATATCATCAAGCTAAGTAGTGGTAAAATTGAACTCAACTATCTAATAGAAGTCTTAATGTTTCTGGCATTCCTTATCACATGTGAAGAATTTTCTTTTGTGCTAATCCAAGATATATATGTGTATAAGTTGGTCTGTAGCAGAATTATTTATGTCCAGTTTCAGTGTTTGATTTAAACTTCTTAATATATAAATGCAAATATCCAATACTTAAAAATCCCATAAATATCCACCTCAATAGCATTTAAATTCTAACAATAACTCCTAAGAGCTTTTTAAACTAACAGCAACAACAGCAAAAAGCTAGCCATTCTTAGACATTATATGCAATACACTATTTCCATAGCTTAAAAAATTCATGTTATATGGTAAATAGGAACTGTAGTGGTTTAAGAATACAGTGAATTTACTTTAAAGAGAATAACGTTTATTAAGATCTTGCCCTCAGAATTTGAATTTTTGAGAATCCATGCATTTCAAATTCTTTCCAGACTTCTGAAGGTTATATTCTTAAAAGAAGTCAGTACATGTTCTTTTATGCAATCTGCATGGAAGCCCATAATGTAAGGGAGGTGATGTCATCAATATCTAATTGTAAAGACTTGCTTTGGAATGCTGTCTTAAAAACATCCCCCCCCCCCCCACAGGAAGGGATTTCTCTTCACAATTTAGAGATTAAATGATTTAAAATTAAATCACTGTATTTTGTTTTAGTGTTTAATCCATCTTCCTGATGATCAAAGCCATTGCCATAGAAAAAAAGGCTAGTTGTAGAATATTCCATTTTTATGGGATACTTTCTACTGAAATTATATAGTATCATCTACTCTTTGGGTGGCATTCATTCACAATATTTTAAAGTACTCTCAACCATGCAGCATAATAAAGTGTGTGTTTTATTTCTCATTTATTTTATTTAATTTGTTTTTTAAGGAAAATTTCATTTTAACAAAAGTTCTCCTACTCTCTAGAAACCGAATTTATTTAGGAAAAAATATTTGAACACTGTTCCTTGTGATCTTAGCATCTTTTTTTATTGAGCTTTAATGTTCTGTTTTTACATATTTGGAGACTGGAGACTTGGTTTAGAAATAAAATTTCATTTGGAGATTTTTGTTGTGTTTGGAATTTGTCATGGAATTTGACTTCAAGAAGATTTAAGTTTATTAGACAATTTCTTCTATGGGATATGTTCGCCTCATCTCTCTCTTCAGCCATGTAAACATGTATATTTAATATATATATTAAAATTAAAATAAGGAGGCCATAATAGCTGAATAAATAGAAAAAGGAATAGAAGTGGTGAAGTAGGGGGGCAAAAAGAGAAGTGATAGGAGCAGGTATGAGAAATACATAAACTAGGGTATTCTGACACAGGCTGATAATAGTAAAATAGAATGTAAATTTAAAAAATCAATCTGAAATTTGTAGTAGGACTTTACCTACCAAAAAATAGAAATAAAGTGGAGCGTGGCTAAGGAAGCTGGTTCCTTCTCCAAGCAGGCACTTAGCCGACTCCACTTTACTGTGTAGTCAGCCTCATAGCCATCTTATGATATGAAGTCTTAACATTGTGCCTTTAATGCAACCTAAGTTTTTTTGTCCAAAAACTAAGGAACAAACAAACAAAAGAGCCTAAACTCTGGAGTCAAGAAATTCAGAATAGTCACATGGGTGAGACTGTATGTCCTGGTCTTTGACAGAAATTACTGCTTACTCGTAATTCTTTTTCTTTCCTTTTACTTCTTCCACCTGTAATGCCATACATACCTCAGCATAAAGACACACTTGAGAATCACTTCTCTGTCACTTATTATGTTTCCTTTAAAAGGCTCATGAATTACACATGATTTTCCAAGTTGCCAACTTAGATTTGAAGAGACTTCAAAAAAAATTAATCTGGCACCTTTCCATTATGAAGGTTGTACACAGTGTTCACAAGCTTGGTCTTGTCATTAAGGGACATGTGCCTCATCCAACAGCTTTCTTCCCTAAATCATCAAGATCTTGTCTAAAGGCTTTTTCTCAAAAGTTAGGAAGTGCTGAGGTTTCTATTTGGTCATGTCACATGGTGATCTATTTATTAATGATAGCTCTATCAAAGCATAAACTGTTTTGGCTTTCACAGTTAATTGCGTGTAACATAATAAGTGGCATGCAATGTATATTATGCTTTTGCTCTTATGGTGATTTTTGTAACTTATTTTTCCTGTAGTAACTTCTGATGCTCCTTTGTTGCTCTTCCTTTCTCTTTTTGCTTCAGCTGGCTATCTTCCTTTTGTTCCTTAACTCAGATGTCCCCTGCTATGTCTCTGCTGAGATTCCACATTGTTATTTTGATGTTGTTTTCTGTAGTTTTCAAAGGTCCCCATACACAACCCTATCAATATTTCTCAATATGTGCTATAATTGTTCATTTGTGTCTTTTCCTTATTTCTAAGCTCCTTAATGGCTCAAACTATATATCCA
Source organism: Procyon lotor (assembly GCA_028646535.1). NCBI lineage: Eukaryota > Metazoa > Chordata > Mammalia > Carnivora > Procyonidae > Procyon > Procyon lotor. The sequence continues at coordinate 161,158,839 of CM053603.1, read as the reverse complement.
TCTACTCAACAAAAGTTTATAAAGTTTTTACTTTGAGGCAGGAACCATTCTGGATGTTAGCGATACAGTAGTCAAGAAAATTGACAAACAATCCTGCCATCATGGAGCTTGCATTCTATTTGGGGGAGATGGATGACAGACAATAAACAACGTATGTATGTAAAGTATGGCAGGGTTGCTGGTGAGAAATAATGCTGCAATGTGGAACAGAGATGACAGTTTTTAATTAGATAGTCTGGAATGACCTGATAGAGAAGATGGCAATTGAAAGCCCAAGGTCGTTAGGGCCTAAACCATTCAGAGACTTGGGGCAAGAAGTTCCTTGCAAGGTTCATTTATTGTGTAAATCTTGAGCAAGATCATGTCTAGTGTTTTGTAGGAACAGCCAAGAAACTAGTGTGGCAGGAGCAAAGCACATGAGGGATGGGGGGCGGTGGTAGAAGATCTGAGAGGTAACAGAATAGAAAGGAAGGGTTGGAGACTATGTAGAATCTTACTTGACATTTTAATGACTTTGGCTTCTGTTTAGAATGAAGTGGAAAGCTACTGAAGGATTTTGAGATTTCTTTTTGGTAATTCATTTTGATTTTTCAGATTATACAATGGTCACTACTTAGGACTCAATAATTTTGCTTTATTACTCTTGCAGTTAACTATAAACTAGTGTATTAAAGTAATGTTAAGTTCTAATTTAAATTAATTAAAGCAAGTTTTTATCTCTTTCTCTTTTCCATTACTGAGTGTCTTGTTTTTAATTAATTTAAAAGCTTTCTAGAATAGTGAGTCAATGAAAATTTAGCATAATGTATAACTTATACTTCATTAGATTTAGGTACTTAATTGAAGATGCTAATTAGAAAAGGCATTTGTTCTGTTGGAAAATGTTGATAAAACTGCCTTTGAATTATTATCACATAAATTGATACCATATTAAATTGTGCTTCTAGAACCTAAATGTAGACAGTGGTAATAAGTTAATAGCTATAAGTAGATGTCTTTCATCTCTATGGTCAAGGATGCTTGAAAGTAGAAAAACTTACGGGATTCAAATCTGGGAATAAAGAATAACCAGAAGTGCTTTTTTTTTTGTTTCTTGGTGGAATTGTCTTCCTGGTAAGGATGTATCTTTTTATACTAAACAACACTGACTCTATTTTGTCTTATTTCTTTTTTGCCAAAACAGTGTATTTTTTTTTTGAGGAAATTAAGCTGTCAGAATATAATGGAAAAATTCTAAGGACACAGAATGATATAAATTTTAAAGATGAGTAGAAAACCAGAAGAGAGATAAGAAGGGAGAAAAATAGAGAGAAGAGAAATTTAGTGTAACAAAAATTAGTCAAAAGGACTAGCATATGCATAGTAGTTAACAAGGTAATCAGAATAGAGTACCTAGGGGCACCTGGGTGGCTCAGTGGGTTAAAGCCTCTGCCTTCGGCTCAGGTCATGATCTCAGGGTCCTGGGATCGAGCCCCACATCGGGCTCTCTGCTCAGCAGGGAGCCTGCTTCCTCTCTCTCTCTCTGCCTACCTCTCTGTCTACTTGTGATTGCTCTCTGTCAAATAAATAAAATCTTAAAAAAAAAAAAAAAAAGAATAGAGTACCTATTCTATGCCAGACACTGGGGATATAGCAATGAAGGCAGAGACCCAAGTGGTTGTAATGTAGTAGAAAGGGATAGAGGAGGAAGGCACCCAAATACATAACCAAATCAATGCTATGAAGGGCTATAAAGTGTACTATTATGAAGAAGATTAATGTGACAGTACAGCTGAGTATAACTGGCATGTGGAGAGGCAGTGATCTAACTATGGGGAAGTCAGAGAATTTTCTTTGAGGAGTTGATATTTCAGTTGAAATTGGAATGAAAAGACAAAGTCAGGTCCTTCAAAGATCCCTGGTGTCCCAATCAGAAGGAATAGCAAATATAAAGATTCTGAAATAGAAATCAGCTTGATATTTTGGGGGAGTGCAGGTCTGTTTGGCTGGCATGAAGGAAAGGTGTGGGAAAGACATGAGATCAGGGACTATAAAGGACCACATTCGGATTTTGCAGTCAATGTTTAGATAGAAAACAAATCAATTGGAAGATTTAAGATAGAGATGTGATATGATTAGATCTACTCTTACACAATTCCTTTTACCTGCAGTGTGAAGGGTGTACTACAGGTGAGGGATACAGTGGTGGGGGAGAGGAATTATTCAGTGGACTATTTCAGTTGTTCAGATGAAGGATGATGGTGTTTGGGATTGTGATTATAGCAATAAAGTTGCTAAAGTTATAGCAATAAAGTTGTAAAATTGGTTGAAATTAGAAGTTGTTTAGAAGATAGATCTGATAGGATTTACTGATCAAGAATCACATCAAGTGTTTAGATTTAGAGGCATGGTTATAGTCTTTTATTGAGATGGGGAAGGTGTGATGACATGGGATAGATTAGAAGTGCCAGAAGTGTAGTTAGATACATGTGTATTATTGATTTTACTTTTTTCCCCCCTACATTAAATTAAGATGCCTATTAGAATTCAAGTGGATATATCAAGTAGGCAACAAGAAGATGACTTGGCTAGAGATGAGAGTATGAAAATCATAGGCCTGTAGATCATGTTGAAAATCATGTATCTAGGTGAGACATTGATAAACTACAGCCTATGCACCAAATCTGTTCTGCCTGATTTTACGTGAGCTATAAATACTTTTTTACATTTTGAAGTGTAAAGTATAAAACATACAAAAGACTGTCTTGTGACAAGGACCATTGCCCAAATTTCCTCTTGGTCTACAAAGCCTACATTGCTTATCCTCTGGTTCTTTACAAAACATTTCACTGAACTGTAAGAAGAGAGTATTGATACGCAAGAGGGCATAATTGTGGAAATTAAAATTCCTACAGTGCACTACAGTGCACAGAGTGAAAAATTTAAGTCTTGGTATAATAGTAAGACTTTAAACAATGATTTCATTATCTGCATGATCAGTAAACACTTTTGCGGCAAAAAGAAAATATCATCATCAGATCATTCATTCGATCATATAGGAGGTGTTCTGTGTTTGAAGAACTGAGGGAAGTCTAATACAGTTTGATCAAAGAAAGCAAATGGGAAGATGACATTAGATCTGTCTGGAGATTTAGGCCAGGGCCAGATACTTCAGTCTGTTTAAAGAGATCTTTAGAGAAAGAGGAAGTCATTAAAGCATTCTGAAGCAAATCATAGATACGGAAAAAGATCACTCTGGTTTTCTGTGCAGCCAGAATGAAAGAAAGCCAATATGGATGAGGAATTAGCATTGTCATTGGTATTAGTGAAGATCCCAGGTGACCTTGGCAAAAGGAAATCTGTACAAAATCCGTATTCGAACGGGCTTAAACAGTGAATGGGATCAAGAGCCAGGTGTATGTTTAGTTGTTTAGTGAAATTTATTAATCCTCTCACTGTGTAAAATATATAGGTGATCAAAATAAGGAATGTCCACGGTTTTTTTTTTTTGTATTTTCTAATTCAGATTTGTGAATTCAACTCTAAAGATTTTGGTTTAATAAGTATAGAGTAAGGATAGAAGTTTTCCTTTTTTTTTTTTAAACCCTCCTAATGAATGGAACACTAATCATGATTCCAAGGATACGGAATACTTTTCTGACACTTTGCTTTTTTTACACTTCATTATTTATGCCCATCCAGGAGGTTTTGCCATAGCCCCAGGCAAATCCATAATTCCGTGCAGCTAAAATGTGTCCTTCTATCTGCAGTTTCCATGATGCTTCACATGGAGGATGACTTTCCCTGCTTACAGCTTCCCTGTAGCACCCCACATTGTTGATAATTACTGTATTGATCTCTCACCCTCACTGTGGCTGTGGCTTCTCCATGAGGCCTGAAATTTCATACTGTTCTCCTGAGATGTATAATATTTAAACTCAAGTAATTAAATAGGTTCTTCTATTTTGAAAATGACATGTCTTCTAATTTGAATCTCCCTTTTTTCACTCTACTGCTTGGCTACTAAGTTATGAAAATAAATTTTATGAAAATAAAATAAAATAAATTTTATGAAATTAATTTATGAAAATAAATTTTAACTGTCTACAATCGCTTTCAAATCTCACTCTTACCTGTGAAGATTAATGTGTGGTCAACATTTATAAGGATGTTTCTTTCCATATAATATTTATAGCTTTTATCGTTGTTTTTAAAATGACTAATGTTTAGTTTGGAGTATTTCACCCTGAGGATTGGGATGAGGGGTAACTTACACAATGATAATCTTTTTGAATTTTTATATTTAAAATATCACTTATCAAAAGAAAAAGCCAAGTATTATATTTTTGGTTTTACTTGACTTACTGAATTGATTTCAAGTCATGGTTTTCAGTATTTGCTGAAATAATAATACTATCTTGGGATTCTTTTATTCCTTAGTGCCTATATGCCACTCTCCATTTCTGCCCATTCCTTATTTCTCTTTATTTGGTACATTTGTACTTTGGGGATTCTTCTGTTTGGGGTTTTGTTGGTTTATAATAATTGCTACTTTTTTTGGAAATGAATGCTCTTTTCCATTTTGTTTGTGAATTTGTCTTAGAAGCATTTTGTATGTACATTTTACACATAACTCCTCAGAGGTCCCTTTTGAGGATACTGATTTAACATGTTACCTGATATAGAGCTTCAAAGACATGATGCCTGCTGACTTTTGCTTTGGCATAGATTGAAATGTGAAAGACTGTGGACTCTGAGCAGCAAACTGAGGGTTTTGGAGGTGAGGGTGCTGGGTTGGGCGAGCCTGGTGATGGGTATTGAGGAGGGCACGTATTGCATGGAACACTGGGTGTGGTGCATGAACAATTAATCTTGTAACACTGAAAAAATAAAAATATTTTGGAGGGAAAAAAAGATTAAAATGTCAGTCAACAATGACTGATGGAAAGTTTTCTTTTCTTCTCTTAAATATTACCTCACCTTAAAAGCAAACAAATGGAAACAAACAAATGGAAACGGAGATTTAGTTTTTGGTATTCTTGGTAGAAGTGGTCCCTTTCTCAATGAAACAGGTGTTGTCATCTAACTCTGTGTCGGTGTTGAACACACAGGTTGCGATGTGAGCACACATTCACAGGACTGGAAGACGATGCTGTGACAAACCACTGGAAAAAATGAATTCTGTTTTCTCTTCACATTCCAGAGCTAACTCTTCTGAAAGCTATTTAAATTCATTATAAATTATAGTTGTTGTTGTTATAGCTGTTATTAGAGTTGAACTTTCATTCGTGATCTGAACTTTCTGTGCCGTGTGTTCTTGTGTTTAATCATTTTCGCACGCTAAAGCACTCGTAAACAGATGTAAACAAATTGTAAACAAATGGCTTGTTCTTGAGAAAGAGTTTCAGAGTGAGGGTATATTAGGTGCCAGCTAGGACCTATGTCAGTGGCTTTATCCATATATATGGAGGGGTGTGTGTGTGTGTGTGTGTGTGTGTGTGTGTGTGTGTGTGTGTTATAATCCAATTTCATCACAAAGATTATTAACAAAATTGAGGGGCACCTGTGTGGCTCCTTGGTTAAGCTTCTGCCTTAGGCTCGGTTCATGATCCTGGTATGGGGCCCTGCTGCAGGATCCCAGCTCAGCAGGGCGTCTGCTTCTCCCTCTCCTTCTGCCCCTTCCCCAGCTTGCGCTCGCGTGCGTACGTGTGTTCTCTCTCTCTCCCTCTCTCTTTTTCTTGATCACATGCATGTGTGCCCTCTCTCTCTCTAAATCTCTAAAAAAAATATTATTAACAAAATTGATAGAAAATATTTGAATCGTAGTGACCCTGAATTCAGAGTTATCCCCCAGATTTAAATTTTTATCCTTCAGTTGGTAGTTCCCTTTGTAAAATTAGACATTCTCATTTGTACAAAAAAGGAAAAAATAAATGATAAATTCAAGAGACAATTAGAGGTCAGCTTCGTCTTGTAGCATTCCAGTATCCTTCCTTCATGTACCCACATTTCAACATTTAAAAATTTTATTTTAGAACACGTAGTGTTCTAAACATAAAGGATATTAATCGCCTATTGGGAGACACATGATACATAAAAAGAATATGTATATTTCAATTCTGAAATATTTGGAAAGGAGTAGTCCTTTTTTAGTAAGATGTGCAAGATTTTTGATAGGATTCACAAATTTTTTCTGTAAAAGATTAGACAGTAAATATTTTAGGCTTTGCTGGCTGTATTTAATCTCTCTCTTCTCTTCTTCCTCCTCCTCCTTAGAACTCTTTAACATAGTGAAAATCATTCTTAACTGTCAGGCATACATAATAAGCCATGGACCAAATTTAGTCTGTGGGCCGGTAGTTGGTGGGCCCCCTCTATATCATCAGATTTCTGCTTTTTCCTAAATTGTGTAATATATTAGAAATCAATGATGCCTCTAGGAGTTGAAATTAGCTTTACATTTGAGCTTTGGAATGCAGTGGAATGCCATGAAAGCAAATACTCTGCTTTTAAAACAAGTTATACACTATTTATTTCTGATATTAGAAATACATGGAAACTACTTATTTAACGGGCTTTACTTAAGTTTTTAGTGCAACTATTCACATAGAGTAGAAAGAAACAATTTCACTTTCCAATTGAATTTTTATGCAGGGAAAAGTTCCAAATCCTATTTTTTCCTCCTAATTAATTGCTGATACCTCTTTGTGCACACTTTGTGGCTTTTTTTCAGTATCTATAAGGGTCCAGTCTAAGTGCATTTTGCTTTTTCAAACAAAGTGAAATAAAAACCTTAGCTAATATTATATTAAGCTGAGGTGTAAGATAATGTGAAAAAGAGAAAAAAGAAGCACAATAAATTGACCTTTTGGTAGCTGCAGAGGACAGCAGATCAAACAAAGATTGGACTTTAATGCCTTATATTTTCAGATCTGACACAGTAAGTCCACAGTGCCCTAAAAATAGGTCTTAATCCTAAATCGTAATGCCTCATAAATACTGTCATAACATGGGGTTTGGTGGAGAGAGTACCCCTTAACTTGTTTCTCTTTGTGTGAAGCTATGTTCAAATCAATTATAAAACCAGCTATTTGGTTCTAAAGAGCAGATCGTGACTTTGGAGGTGAAAGTATTTTTATTACAGTCATTAAAATAAATTTCTCTAGATATTTTATTTTCTGTTTTACTGCAGAAAGAGTGAGATGATACTGTTCAATGAAAAATAATCTAGAAAACCAATATAGGTAGAATTGTCAGTCACCTTCCCAACTTGTGTCCATTTTTTTCAGTTAGGTGAAAACCATTCTCTGCCCTGCTTGACTTAATAGACTTAAGCAGTTTCAGGTTTACAGGAATAAACTAAGTATGAAGTATCTGGCTACTCCTCACCCCACCATAATTTCCTCTTACAGTTAGCATTTTTATTAGTGTGGTACGTTTGTTAAAATTGATGGGCCAATATTTAGGAATGCCTGGGTACCTCAGTCAGTAAAGCGTCTGATTATTGATCTCAGCTCAGTTCTTGATCTCAGGGTCGTGAGGGCAAGCCCCATGTAGGGCTCCACACTGGGCATGGAGCCTACTTCAAAAAAATTGATGAGCCAATATTTATACACTATAAGTAACTAAAGTCCATAGCTTGTATTAGGGATCACTCTTGATGTTTCGAATTCTGTGGGCTGGACTAATCTATGATGACATGTATTCACTATCTCAGTATTATACAGAATAATTTTCATTGCCCTAAAATTTCTCTGTGTTCATCTATTCATGTCTCCTCCCTGATCACCAACCCCTGCCAACCACTGATCTTACTGCTTCTATACTTTTGTCTTTTCCAAGATGTCATGTAGTTGAAATCATATGTATATAGTTTTTCTGGATTGGCTTCTTTCACTTAGTAATATGCATTTAAGTTTCCTTCATGTCTTTTTATGGACTGAGATAGCTCATTTCTTTTTAGTGCTGAATAATATTCCATTGTCTGGATGTACTACTGTTTATCCATTTGCCTATGAAGGACATCTTGGTGGCTTCCAAGTTTTGGCCATTATCAGTAAAGCTGCTATACACATTTGTAGGCAGATTTTTGTGTAGATATGTTTTTAATTCATTTGACTATATACCAAGGAGTGTGATTGCTGGATCATATGGTAAGAGCATGTTTAGTTTTCTAAGAAGTGGCCAAACTGTCTTCCGAAGTGGCTGTACCTTTTTGCCTTCTTAATGACAATTAATGAGAATTCCTGTTGCTCCAAATTTTGTCAGCATTTGGCATTGTCAGCGTTCTGGATTTTGGTCACTCTAGTAGGTACCTCATTGTTGTTAATTAATTAATTATTATAGCTTTGTAATAGAGTTTGAAGTCAGGAATGGTGATGCTGCCGACTTTGGTTTTCTTTTTCAACATTCCTCTGGCTATTCGTGGTCTTTTCTGGTTCTATATAAATTTTA
>CM053603.1:161118066-161149906 GCA_028646535.1 Procyon lotor | reverse complement strand
CAGCAGAGGATAAATGTACAATTTTCTTATGCTCAAGGTGTTGCTCACATGATCAAAAGCATTTACTTACTCCCTATTGTTTATAACAGTAAGTAAAAATGGTTGCAATATATACACAAACAGAATTTTTTGGCCCACCTCAGTTTGCTGTTTAGTCTGCAACATAAACCTGAGGGCCAACAGTACATTTTGTCTTCGCCTTAACAATATTTTAGGTAAAGTAACCTTAATGGTATAGAAAAAGTCTCAAATTCTCTATTGTGCTAAGAATATAATAATTTGCAGATGTGATTATTAGGTCACGGACAAAAAGAACTTACCTCTTAGTAGAAATCAACCAAGGTCTAAGAATGCACGAATTTTCCAGATATGATCTACATAGGCATACTGTCTCTGCTCTCAAGACTGAATCCAAGGCTAGACTGTTGGGCACTGGAAAGATCTACATCTTATTAAATTATGCTTACATGAGGTTAAAGCATTTTAACGCAGTTATCCCTGAAGCTCATCATCACTCAAACTCCCAGAATGATTATGTTGGACAATGAACCGGATGATACATCCAGATCCTAAGTGGTAAGATGCATCTTCACCCACACACAGTCTGTGTGCCAACCTTCCCTGATGGAAAGCTCTATGTCCCAAACACATACTGATCCTTTCACCAGACTGGCTCACTATGAAAGAGAAGGGCATGCTGGGTTATCAGCTTTAACTAATGGATGTATTGGCTCACATGTTATCCTAAAAATAATATTTTGGCTCTTTTCAATTTACTCTTCATCTCCTCTCTCTCTAGTTGGCAATATTTTTCATGGGGAAAAAAATCAATGCATCAATAGTCCACAAATTCAATCTTTCTACACTGAGAAATGGGATTAGCATGGTTTCTAAAATCCATGTTACTGGTGGTGGGGGGGTTACATCCTTGTGGAATTACAGTACACTCTGTTTTAATTCTTACTTATTTAAGTTACAGACTCCTCAGCCAAGAAACAACTTTTACAATTAAGTATAGCAACAATAAAGACCCTATGGTTATCAGTATATCACTTTGGTTCCAAATGCTTTTACATTGTTTATAGATGCACAAAATACAGCAAGATAAAATATTTAAACTCTATAAAGAGATCTTTGGAAAATAAAAATAAGAAAGCAAAATGGTGCCAGGAATGTGGTTAATGAACAAATGCATGCCTTGACAAATCGTGCACTCAATCAAGGTAAAACACAAATTTGATGTTGATGCTGACCTTCGTAATTGATGTGAGGAAAGCAGAAAATATATAACCAGTAACAAGAATGTACATAAAACAAACCAGCTATTTGGGAGAAATGCCAAAACAAAGTAAAAGAAAATATTTTCCTCTGGGCCCTCAGAATATTTCATCATGAGAGCAAAGCACAGCTCAAAAAGGAGCCATTGTGCTTGGCTGTGTGTGGGTTCAGTTAGGCAGCTGTCCGATGGTCTCCCTTAATCCTGAAATAGATTTTAGATTATATGGCAAAATGGATGACTGCATTTCCTCCCGGCCATCTTCCATAAATATTATTTCTCTTAGCCAAGTGTCTGAAAGGTATTGAGCTGCAGTGAATTTGAGATTATGGCCCCTGACAAGTACCAGGAAAACTGTAATTCTATGTTTCCATTTATAAACAGAACTGTACCCTCTAAAAAGCAACTGAATGGTGTGGAGTACAAGCTCACCATACGGAAAAAAAGGAACCTGATAAAGATGAGACTAAGCAGAAGACCACTCAGTTTCTGACTAAAAATAGAAACAAAGCAATACTGGCAGTCAGAGCTCAGAGTCTCCTCAGAAAAGGCTTTTGGGTCTACTCTAATACATAATGAAATGGGAGAGAAAGTCCAGCAGCTGCATTCCATAAAGCATAAAGACAACAGTATGTGGGAAACACTTACAGTGAAAATGGCTGCCTGAAGAAAAAAGTGAGAAAAGGACAAAGGAAAGAAGAATCAGAGGAAGGAAGGATCAGCTAATTTTGAGCAATAAAACTTCCTTCAAAATCTTCCAAAATAAACCTGTGGCAAATATTTAACCTGGAAACAGAATTAGGCAACTTGACTTATAAAATCATTAGTTATAAAGCAGTCAAGTGAAGGATACAAAGCATTTGTTGCTTTGACTGGGAAATTATTTATGTACACTGGATAAAAATAGAAATATTTTTCAGAAAGAGATTGAAAAATGGGTAAGTGGCCTGTAGGCCTATTTATTTTGGCATTTCCTGTTTATAAGATAAATACACGAAACAAGGTATTTCCCAAAGCCCTAAAAAGCAAGACACATGCAATGCAGCAATCTACCACATGGGGGAAGTAGAGGGCAAGCTTTCTTATAAGACAATAAAATGTAAACGGAGTTTATGAAAACAAGATTTTAGTGAAAATAAAATTATGTTTTCTCAAGGATGACAAAGAATTTAATTTCTTAAATATTTCCAGACCTCATATGTAGTTTGTAATAAAACTGAAATTGCTTGTTTGACTTCTGCTCTCATATCTATTCCACGTCCAACTCGGTCTCTATCAGTTTTTCAAACAGCCTCGGAATTTTCCAATTCAAGGGTCTTTGCCTATTTATCCTATTTATCTATCCTATCCTACTTTTCTCCACAGAGGACATGCCCCTCACCCCACCCAAATCTTTCAGGTCCCAGTTTAAATGCAATTTCCTTAGAGACAGCTTACTTAGGCCACCTTTTCTAAAACAAGTTTCTCTAACACATGCAATTTTTATGTAGCTTCCCCCCCACCCCCGGGGTATCTCAGTCACGGAACTTAACTCAGTTTATAAGTATTTTACTTATGCACTTTCCTATTTGAATTTGTCTGTTTCTTGCAATATGCTCCAAACTCCATGAGGCTAAAGCCCTATGGAGGGACATAATTGAAACTCAAAACTTATTTGATGAATGAATGAATCCCTACGACTGTGACTTATTTTCCTGACCCTCAAGTTCAACTGAGCCCCACACTCCCATCTTTATAATAGCTATAGTAAATGTCACCCAATATCTTCTAGAGAGTACATCTAAGAACTTATCTAGAGGTAACGGCAATGAAAATAGTTCTGATATGCTCTTATTTAAACACTGCTTCTCTTCTATTTAGAAACCTGCCCTTCTTTGGAGGGGTAGGAGCATAGGCTTAGGAAAAATGCAGATCACTGAAAGACGAATGTTGTATTTGTCCACTCCATTATATCTTTGTCATAGTTTTAGTCCATGCTCTCAGACCCCACGTCTTCGCTGTCTTGCTCTACATTTACCCTTGTTGAGGCAGAAATGCAGATGGGCGGTTAGAGAGGAGTTTCATGCTGTCCACTCCCACCCATGATGACAACAACATAATATTCCTTTCTTTCTCCTTCAACTCCACAGGCACTACCCCTACATATAAAATGGTCACTTTTAATTAGCACCAGGAAAGAGATACAAAAAAAAAAATACTGTTTTATGCAGCTTTAGAGTATAAAACACCAGCACTCAATATCGTGATGTAATTTTATGAAGCAATAAATTAGGAAGACAGAAAAGACAAAACACATGGGGTAGAGGGAGAACCACAGTAGAGCAATGTGCACTAAAGGCAATCTTCACCTAGTCCCACGATAATGTAGATTCTGAAAGGGGAGAGACCATTTGCCTGCTGATATTTACTTCATGCTTAGTATGATAGCACAGCATAAATTGATGAAGTAACTGTTTCTGGAAGCCTTGAATAGAAGCCAGAGTGTATTGTAAATAAGTATTATTTTATTTTCCAACCACTGAAGAGCTGGCCAGAATATAAGGTCTGTATTTCAGCGTTTCCATCATCAAAGGCTGAGCAATCCAGGAAGGCTGTGGTAAATGTTAGCTCTTCCCCACCAGGGTCTTTGGAGAGTAGATGATCAAACCTCGTAAGGACTAAGAGAAAGTCTATAACCTGAAAGATGATTTTCAGGCCTCACAGTAGGTAGTCAGTAGCTTGAGAGCTGTGCCTTCTCCCCTTTCTCACCTCCAGCAACCCCCACCACAACTCAGCACTGGAGAAAGAACAAAGCAGTAACAAAGAGAAACAATAAAAGCTATAGGGTCCAAGATGATACACTTCCAAGTGAAAAAGAAAGGAATATTCCAGGGAACAATAGGAGAAAAGGATAAAGGACACCTAAAAGCACAAAGGCATCATTTCCTTAGGGCTGTATAGTAAGGGACAAAAATCTATGGGGCTGTGGTCTGTTAGGGCAAACATACGGGCTAGAATTATGTGTGTGCTTTAAACACTTGAATGTGAAAAAAAATAAAATAAACACTTGAATGTATAAGATTTTAGTAATTTCTTAAAAATCAGAGACATTATTTTGGACATTTGAATGTCCCATCCTTTTTTACTTCCAAGATTCAGAAATCACATATTAAGTTTAAAAATAGGGTTACAATGAATCTAAATTTTGTGAAAGTCAAAAACACTTAGGCAGATGTGAATATTTGTATGTATACAATACAGCATTAAAACACTTCCTCAGTGAAAGATAGTCTTTAAACAAATATATTTTCTATAATAACACTGATTTTCTGCTCAGTTTGTTTTAATCCCTCATATTCATACACACCTCTGTACACCTGTTTTAAAAAGACAATCTTTATCAAAGTTCTTATATACACCTGGGTATCACACATTAAAAATCAAGTCTTTTTGCTCATTTTATTTCTTTAAAATCATGTTACTGTTTACTAACCAGGTATTGTATCCTTTCTACAACCTAATCGTTTTAGAAGGCTTTACTAGACTTTCTCAAAAACACAAAATGCCTGTATTTAAAGTTTGGATAAAATTATCTCCTCTTTCATTTGTTTCTGGCACTTTAGGATATTCTGAGTTGGTTTTTTTACTCTGTGTGTGCATTTGTGTATGTTTCTTTGAGGTTAATTAACTGTGAAAGACATTTATCAATTGTTGCCTGCCAAAGATTTTCTGGTTCTCTTAAGGTTTTAAAGTCTCAGAATAATAACCACGCTCGTTCTTGTTTCCTACCTCTCTGTTTCTTTCTCTCACATACACACACACCAGCCTTCATGCTGACAATTCTGAGGTTTTACCTGGTGAAAAAAAAAAACCCCAAAACCATTACCTGCACATCTCTTAAAGTTAAAGTATAATCTCATGTCAATGAATGGCAATGTATCTTTGTCACTACCAGCAAAATAACAGCATCTTTTCCTTCCAATTGCCAGTAATGCAGAGATCAATCCACAGAAAATGTCAGAAGTGATAATTAAGTAAATGTCAATCAATCAAGAATGAACTTATAATTTTTAAGCCCAAGTCAGACAAAGCTATAAGATATATACAGATTTTAATTCACATGATATTAATATCTATGTTTTGTGGTATTAAGAATATGAAAAAATACAAAACTCCACATAGTTCAAAGTTCTTTAAAGTTAGATAAAAAAGACATTTCTTGAGGTTCCAACGAAGTTTTAAAATTTAGTTGGAAAAAATATGTATATTTCTTAAGAGCTAAAGTAATAATTCAATATATAAACAAGGGAACAATGTGGGTGTGAAGGCAGAATTCTGAGAACAGGGAATCAGAAAGGGATGCGCAAAGGCATCATTTGTGTCCATTGGGGCCAAGAGACTAGGGGGGCTATGTGACTTCCTCTGTGAGTTTTGCAGTCTCTGACATCAACTCTATATAGCTGTCTATTAGTAGCTCAAAAATAAATAAATAAACAACCTGCCCCCCCCAAAATAGTCAGTATTCTGGTCAGAGTTGCTAATCATGATAAATTGCAGTCTTAGAACATGACATTATCTTCCTCAGCAGAAAGATCTAGAATTAAGTACAGACTACTCACTACCGTGAGTAGCTTTGGTTATGTGGATGCTGATTACATTCTTAGTGGGTATATGTTTCCTCCCTCTCAAGAGAATTTATAATTACAGAAATATTTAAAATATTTAAAATCATGGAAAATAGTTTTACATTCAGAAGGAATCAATGTGTATTTGGAAAATTTATGTTTATTTGTAACATTTAAAAGAACCTAGCCTTGAGAGTAATAGTGTCACGGTAGAGTATCAAATGTGGAACTGAGTACCTGATATAGATATCTGATTTTAAATTTGTTACTATTATCATATGTAATATTGGAATATTTGCAAAATTGGGGGCTCACAATATTTGTTGAAGAATAAAATTATCAAAGAAATTTTGTTGGTAGAGAAAATTAAAGAACTTAAAAATGAAATGGAATATATTATATTTAGAAATGTCAGTGATTAAAATGGTAAGTCATAATTTCAAATTTAAAATATGCAATTAATTGCTTGACCTGGACATAGTATTTTAGCTGATATCTCGCTGTTCATATATTGTTTTAGAACAGCAAGAAGAAATTTTGGTTCACTATATTTGTTAGACTTACAAAGGCTATTTAGATAATCAGAAAGAATTTAGCTAACAGACACTACAGACAAAGGGCTGATATCCAAGATCTATAAAGAACTTCTCAAACTCAACACCCAAAAAAACATATAATCAAGTCAAAAAATGGGCAGAAGAAATGAACAGACACTTCTCTAATGAAGAAATACAAAAGGCTAACAGACACATGAAAAATGTTCACCATCATTAGCCACCCGGGAAACTCAGATCAAAACCACACTGAGATACCACCTTACATGAGTTCAAATGGCAAAAAATTAACTAGACAAGAAACAACAAATATTGGAGAGAATGCAGAGAAAGGGGAATCCTCTTACACTGTTGGTGGGAATGCAAGTTGGTGCAGCCACCTTGGAAAACTATGGAGATTCCTCAAAAAATTAAAAATAGAGCTACCCTATGACCTTCCAATTTCACTACTGGGTATTTACCCCAAAGATACAGATATAGTGAAAACAAAGGCCATATGTACCCCAATGTTCATAGCAGAAACGTCCACAATAGCCAAACTGTGGCAAGAGCTGAGATGCCCTTCAACAGATGAATGGAGAAAGAAGATATTGTCCATATATACAATGGAATATTATGCACCCATCAAAAGGATGAATTCCCAATTTTTGCATCAACATGGATGGGACTGGAAAAGATTATACTGAGTGAAATAAGTCAAGCAGAGAAAGTCAGTTATCATATGGTTTCACTTACTTGTGGAACATAAGGAAAAACATGGAGGACATTAGGAGAAGAAAAGGAAAAGTGAAGGGGGGAATTGGAGGGGAGACAAACCATGAGAGACTGTGGACTCTGAGAAACAAACTGAGGGTTTTAGAGGGGAGGGCGTGGGAGGATGGGTGAGCCTGGTGGTAGGTATTAAGGAGGGCACATACTGCATGGAGCACTGAGTGTTAGATGTAAACAATGAATTATGGCACACTACATCAAAAACCAATGATGTACTGTATGATGACTAACATAACACAATAAAAAATAAAAATTAAAAAAAAGAATTTAGCTGTCAGAAAATTGAAGTACTTTAAAATAAGTTACATAAATTTATTAATATAATTTAAACTATGATGTATTTTACATTTGTTGAAAGATTACATATTATTAAAAACGCTTAAAATAACATAATGATTACATCTGTAACACTTAGAGATTTATAAATAAAATAAGATTAATAATGAAAAGCCTAAGGATAATTTTCTAAATCTATAAATTTAGTAAGTCAAATAGCAAATATTAAAAATAAGCTCCAGAAGTTTTCTCTGTGCACAAAAGACAACAGAATCCTAAGACTGTGTTCATTTTATTTTTATTTTTTAAAGATTTTATTTATTTATCATTAGAGAGAGAGATTGAGAGAATAAGTAGGAGGAGAGGCAGAAGGAGAAGCAGACTCCCCACTGAACAGGGAGCCCGAAGCGGGGCTCCATCTCAGGACCCTGGGATCATGACCTGAGCTGAAGGCAGATGCTTAACTGACTGAGCCACCCAACTGCCCCAAGAGTCTACTCATTTTAATTAAAGATATTATTTAAGGGGCGCCTGAGTGGGCAGTGGGTTAAAGCCTCTGCCTTTGGCTCAGGTCATGATCTCAGGGTCCTGGGACCGAGCCCCACATCAGGTTCTCTGCTCAACAGGGAGCCTGCTTCCCACTCTCTCTCTGCCTGCCTCTCTGCCTACTTGTGATCTCTCTGTGTCAAACAAATAAATAGAATAAACAAATAAAATCTTAAATATATATATAAGTAAATAAATTTTATAAATAAAATCATATATATATATATATAATTGAACAGGGGTATCTGGGTGGCTCACTTGGTTAAGAGCCCAAATCTTGATTTCAGCTCAGGTCATATCTCAGGGTTGTGAGATGAAGCCCCGAGTCAGGCTCCATGTGGAGCCTGCTTAAGAATCTCTCTTTCCTCTCTCTCCACCCCTCCCCATCTCTAAAATATATATAATATGTATAAATATATCATTTAACATAGGACTAATGTATCACCTTTCATGCAATTTATAGAATTCAAAGGAATTTCAGCTTATTTTCTGAGGCAGATTTTGATCAGCTCTGCATGTGATACTGATTAAAATGAGCCATCCATACACCCACATCCTCTATGGAAATAAATTTCTTGAAACCATTCATTGTATTATACATATATATCCCTTCTCTTCAGTCACCTTCTAACTACAGAAGCTCATCAAAACAAACTTAGACTGACAAATATATATATGCTTATTATTATAAACTCAAAAAGAACTTCTTTTCACTTATTAGTCAAATATGTTCCTTCTTTTTGCCCTATGGACAGGTGTGGAAAGGATGAGACTCATTAGGAAGTATTCTGCAACACAGAAAATGTTTATGTAAGCTTATTAGTATGCTCTTTTCTAATGAAAGGTAATTGAAAGTTTCTTTGAATGGCTTTTTCTTAAGGGAATAGAAAAAAACAGATGTTTTCATCACAAGCACCACTTACCAAGCAACCCCAAATGCATGGCACTTTTATTAGACAAGAAAGCAAGTAGAAGAATATTTGATTGCCTAAATTTATACCAGTATATATTCATTACCCTTGGACTCCCAACACTGCATAGGAAAATTACAGTAGTTCTCTTTCAACTCCATCCATCACTCTATAACGTGACTATTTGAATCTTTCCCCATATACACAACCCTCTGAATCATCCCCTATTTGTTTCCCTTATTCTTCATCTCTTTTATCTTGAGACAAAAAGAATCTGTGGACAGAAAACTGTCGCATCCTTCCAAACCACCCAAAAACTTATCTGTACTATGACCACTCCTTCCATCTGTTCAGGAATATTACAGAATCAAGTATCCAGTTTCTTCCATCTTAAATTATCCAGGTATCCCACATTCCCCTGATCTTATGTTTTACTGCTAAACTTTTCCATAGAACTGGCAATGTTGCTGATCCTAAATCTTCATCTTATTCCTCCACAGCCTAATCTCATTCCTGTTTTCATAGCTCAACTTAAATAGCTGCACTGACTACAGAACCAAAGAGTTATCATCATTTTTCTCTACCGCAGTAGACAACTGTGTAAGATTACTAGATGCAATATAATACATCCTCTTTCTTAATATATGTATTGTTTTCCATACACTGTAGGCTGGGTTCCCTGAGAGATTTCAAGCGAGATTCCAAGATTCCCTGGGAGGTTTCAGATAGATATTAGCAAGAAGGATATCTACTACAGAATTCTCTTGGGATCAATATCCAGGAAAAAGGAGAATCATGTTCTGGCAAAGAAAGAAATGAGGCTTTATCCAGTTTCACCCCATAGAGATATCTGGAGCTGAGATAACATTCCAGGGTGGTATGGAGGCCCAGCCCAAGTTGGGGAAGGCATTGGGTCTTAATATGCCCAAATTAAGCAGTCACTGGTTGCAGGCCACCTCTAGAGAAAGTACAACTTCTATGGCGCAGATGTTTTCAGCTGAGCCAATCTCCAAAGAAGGCTAAAATCATAGTATTCACCATATAATGAACTCCATTCTCAGGATGCTCCTCACACCCCTCTAATCTCTGCATTTAGATTGATCTTTACCAGATCTACTTCTCTTCCCAACTTCTAAATGTTGGAGTACCTCATGATTCCTTTTTCATTCCTCATCTTACAACATATTCTCTCAAGGCAATCCATCTAATTTCATGTTTTCTTTTAATTACAGGCTTCAGTAACTCAAATTTTTATCTACACTAACTATGTCTTCTAGCTCTACACATCTATTTGCAGAATTAACTTGCAGAATTCTATGCATGACTTCTTCCACATGCTCTTCCTCAAGCAAAATACACTTTTTTCTTCTTATTCTACACACACATACAAACCAGGATACCTTATTTTTTTAAGATTTTATTTATTTATTTGAGGGAGACAGAGAGAGGGAGGGAGAAAGAAAGCATGAGCAGGAGGAGGGGCAGAAGGATAAGCAGACTCCCCACTGAACAGGGAACCCAATGTGGGGCTTCATCTCAGGACCCTGGAATCATGACCTGAGCTGAAGGCAGATGCTTAACCAACTGAGCCACCCAGGCACCCCCAGAATATCTTTTAAAAAGAGATATTGCTATTCCCCTGTTGCAACTTTTCTGTGTCTTCCTGTTTCCCTTCAGAAAAACTAAAAAATTTCAAAACTTAAAATAACTTTTCCAAAGCTCTACATATTTTGATCTACTTTTTTCCCCCTAATTTCATCTCCAGTTTAATTTTATTCATTCACACTTTCTCTCTAACCCCTTCTATGAGACTAATCTTTACTTATTCTTAAAGTTTGAGCTTCAGTGACATTTAAAATAAAAATTCATCCATCCTTTCAGACTGGTCCAGGAATTTTGACTATAGCCTCACTCCATCTTTATTTGTATGTAAGTGGTAATTAAAATAATTTATAAAATTATTTTGTTTTTTTTTCCCCAGATTGACTATAAGTCCCGGGAGGGCAGGGGAAAAATCTATATTATTTTTCAGTCTATCCCCAGGGCCTAGCCTAAAGCTTGACACACAGAAAAGGTCAAATTTATACATGTAACATGTACACATATACAACACGGTCTAAACAATGAGTTTTTCAATAAGCAGGATTTACAATTAGGATTAATTTCAAAGGCCCACTGAGATACAATGGAAATGGGTGAGTGCCTATTACCAGAAGGAAGAAGAAAATCTCAATAAAAAATAGAGAATAGAAATCAGATAACACAGAGGATGGCAAAATGACTTGCTTTTCTAAAGTAGTCCAAATGACTAAACTACAAAGCACGTCTAGCTGAGTACATCATGATAAAATGTCTAAATACTATAAAGCAAATGGAAGTGAGGTTTATCTTGACCTTCTGGGTAAATGGAGATATACAGGGATAAAGAATATTTTGTAGATGAGAAAGCAGATACTAAAAAGGAAAAGAACACAGTTGGCTAAAAAGTAGCATAGTTAAAATTTGAACTAATTTATTTCTGATGCCCAAACACATAATTTTCTACTATACCAACTCTACCTCGGAGAAATGTGAAGTAGTTTATAATAAAGGATATCAACTGATCTTTTAGTTTCAGTTCCAGGATTTACTGCTCTGACACAAGCTTTAGAAATTTAAGTGGAAGGAAAATAACTTTGAAGAAAGTAATCCTTTGAAAGACATTACGATAATACAATGAGTGGGGGGCTTGTATTTTTCTGTGAAAAGGGGGAGCTAAATATGTGGTAGAGGGTGAGGAAGACACATGCATTAAAAATCTGCCAGTGCTCTGAGCCTCACATATAACTTGTAGGATCAAATGAAAATTTCAATCAGAACTGTCACTTTTGGATGAGATCAGTTCCAATTGACAATGAGCACAGACTTCAAAATGCATATGGGAATTATGTGACACATCAAGGTACAGTTCTGTGAAACATACTCAGTGCAATATGGCTTGTGGAGTCAACATTCCTTTATTTAATTGACTCAACTAAAGTATGCCTTGGAAAGCAAGTACATCAAAGACTCTGTCTTAACAGACTTCTGAAAGAAAAAAAGGATGTCCTTGTTGCTCTCAAACAGCCTGCTGATTAGTTTATGGCATAGAAGAGAAAATCCAGCCTAGCACATCTTCAGACTGAACACATTCAGCTTCTAATATTACTTCAAGTCTCAGTTAAAAAACAGAGCATCATACATGAGTAATCTGTTCTGAATTATACTGGGAAAACGCAGACTGAGATAATACTCATGTTTCTGATTTGGCACTTGTCTATTGGGGAAGGCTAACATCAAAAAGGATTTTAGTATAGTTTCATTAATTCAACAAACACCATTTTTAAAATATCAAACATATGCCAGGCATTGGTTTAGGAAGACAAGATTCAGAAAAAAGGGGGTATATTGCATGTTGTCTGGTAGAAGAAGACAAGTAAATACATGCAAGAAAATGCTCTAGCTACAAAGACAGAAATGGACGCAAGTCTGGAAAGTGGCAAACATGAGATAAAACAATCAGTTGAGCATAATAAGAGGCAGTTCTAAGGAAGATTCACTTGAATCAAGACTTGAGCTAAGTCTAGAATGAGTAGCAGTGTTCCTGAGGCAGGAATTTCAGGAGGAGGGGGAATAAAATGACTCAGGAACCAAAGAAAAAGGCTTCAACAGGAAAGGTTGAAATAAAGTCTGACAGGTCTGCCCCAGTTTGTAACCTGGGAGACTTTCAGGCAGTTTGTTTGATTGACTGGGGCACAGGTCGAAAGACTGGACATGATGAATTATATCTGGAAACAGGTCAGGGATTTCAACGCCACACAAAGGAATTTTCACTTTTCCTATATGCCATGGGAAGAAACTGAAGAGCAGTAAGCAAAACAATGACACCACATCACATAAACACAGACTGAAGATGGGGAGATGAAAAAATTAACTTATCAGATGAATTGGGAAGTAGAACTGCATAATTTATCTGCAAAATAAATACTTCTCTGCACACCTCCTCCCCTAATGCCAGCAAATAGAATCAACACCAGTTATTAAGTATTGAACAGTATTTCCTACTGCAACAAGGGGATTCCAATTTTGTCCTTTCAGTTCTAAGTGTGCTCCAAGGGAATATAACCCACATCTCCACATCTTTTCATACAAAATCAGTTTAAGTGACTTGCTTATCAAAAAGAAAGAAATACAATAAAAAAAGCATTTGGTTCTCCTGAATTAACCATCTGAGCTACTTGAGGAGAAGGAGATTAGAATGAAATTTCCAACTATTTTTACTTAATATTGAAATCACAAACAAGGAGGTAACAATTTTTTTCAAGAAAAATATTTCCAGAAATTACATGGAGAAAAGCATGAAGTTCATGCTTCTGCCTCACTCAAAGGAAAATGCTATCAGGAACAACTGTCCTTTTCCAAAGGCCACTGTAAGTCATTACGAAAGCAGTGTGACAGAGTGTTAAAAGCAACCTACTAACGAACATGCCTATGCCTCTTTATAAAATGTGTCACTCCTTCCATCGAGAGGTGAAGTCCCTTCCTCAATCCTTAAATCTGGGATGTCCATGGGGCTTGCTTTGGCCAAAGGAATGGGACAGAAATGGTTTCAGGGACTTTTGAGCTTAAGACCTTTTATTTTTTATTTATTTATTTATTTATTTTAAAGATTTTATTTATTTGACAGCGAGAAACAAAGCGAGAGAGGGAACACAAGCAGAGGGAATGGTAGCGGGAGAAGCAGGACTCCTTGCTGAGCAGGGAGCCCGATGTGGGGCTCGATCCCAGGACCCTGGGATCATGACCTGAGCCGAAGGCAGACGCTTAACGACTGAGCCACCCAGGCGCCCCGAGCTTAAGACCTTTTAGCTTCTACTTTCTGTCTTGGAACTGAACTGCCACATAAAGAAACCCACATTCTCCTGCTACAGAAGTGGACACATGAGGAGATGGGCCCTAGAGAATGAGAGACCACAGGCAGAGAGAGTCCACAAGGAGGAGAACCATGGCATTCCAGTGGACGAAAAGCCTCTAAGCTCCAGACTTGTAAATGAGTCCACGTTGGCTCCACCCACTTCAGCTCATTTCCCCAAAGCCCTGTCAAGCATAGATGTGCTATCCTTGCTTAGTCCTGCCCAAATTGCTGTCCCATGGAATTATGAGCAAAATGGCAGTGGTTCAAGCCCTTAAATTTGGGGGTGGTTTATCACACAGGAACAGATTCACAATACCAGTGGTAGTGTGCTTACTGCTACCTTTTCACAGAAAAATCCCAATGGCAGACCACGCTGCCATCTAGGAGATAACCAAGGGCTCAACTAGTACAAAAATATCATAGCATGAGGGACACAGAGACAGAACCACAGTAGCAGGCCCTGTACGCAGCAGGAGGCACAGGAATTTAATGTACAAAGAGCTGCAGGTTGACCCAAGGGCCTTTTCAACATTTGCACCAAGAAGCAGAAACCATTGCACAGCATACACTGGACAGTGATGTATGTATGTCACACATGAATCAGGCCAGCTGAGCAAGAATCCAGGCTAGAGAAAGATATTAGAAAATCCAGTGAAAACACTGAACTTGTTTTCCTTTAGACATGTGCTCCAACCACGATTTTGAAAGAAAAAAAAAATGCTATTTATTTTTCTTTCCCTTAAGGAAGAAATAAAACACAAACACCAAAACTTCCCCTATTTATTTACTTATTTTTTACATAAGTTTTATAATATTTTAGAAGCTTTGTTTATTCTTACTTTGAAAACCAGTCAAAAGTATCTGGGTTTCTCTTATTTCTGTATTTTACAAAAGTTTTAAAATGTGTCACACATTATAATAGTAAAAGAAAACATTATCTCCTCTAAATAAGCAGTGTCCTATAGTGTCACACTGAAACTCACTTCAATGTGTGTGATAAGAATGTCGCTTTTTGAAAAATATTGTGGTCTATCTAGAGCTCCCTGATATGTAATTATTTAAGCTACCATGGTACAGCATGTAAAAATGTATACATTTGAGGGATGCCCGGGTTGCTCAGTTGGTTAAGCAGCTGCCTTTGGCTCAGGTCATGATCCCAGGGTCCTGGGATCGAGTCCCACATCAGGCTCCTTGCTTAGCAGGGAACCTGCTTCACCCTCTGCCTCTGCCTACTTGTGTTTTCTCTCTCTCTCTGACAAATAAATAAATAAAATCTTTAAAAAAAAATGTATACTTTTGAAATGTCTTAGGGACGCCTGGGTGGTTCAGTCAGTTAAACGTCTGCCTTTGGCTCAGGTCATGATCCCAGGATCCTCGTTCCAAGTCCCACATTGGGCTCCTTGCTCAGCAGGGTGCCTGCTTCTGCCTCTGCCTGCTGTCTCCCTGCTTGTGCTTGCTCTCTTGGTCTCTATCTCTCTAACAAATAAATAAATAAAATCTTTAAAAAAAAAAAGAAATGTCTTAAAGTGCTATGGGTTTTCAAATGTTTATGAGGCACTAATCAAATGCCATGATTCTTCTGAATGCTTACCAGGCCTAGCTGACCAAAACAAAGAGCAATGATAAAGTTTTATTAATTTTTCCATGATCACTTCTGTTTTTATCTTACCTGTTTTCTGGCTTCAAGGTAATGGAACTTCGTTTTTAACAAATAAAAAATAAACATATTAGTTCCTTACTAATATTCTTTTCCTCTAAAGAAAATTCCTTTCTCTTGTTTTCAGTTGAGCTACCATCAGAATAATAAGTTCTATTCAGACACTGTTGCTTTGAATTTCAGGGCTACCTATACCTACTGGATGATTAATTTCACCACCCCCCAACATCTGAATATCCAGAAAGATAGTCTTTAGATAATTTGGCAAATAAACGTCACAGCATCACTGCCAGGGAGTGGCAAATACATGACCACAGTAGAGTTGGGATGCCACAGCTAGGACTTTAATTTCAAGCACACAATCAGAGTTAAAGACCAAATTCAAATAACCCAGGCCTTTTTTCATGTAAAAAATATTTCGTAATCATTGCATTTTTGTCATGTAAGCTAGAATCTCATCATCTGCTTATGTTAATAAGAGATTCTAAGGTTTTGACATAGTAGTGACCTTTAGTAGAAAGGTCTTTTTGTTTCTTGTATCTTTAAAAAAAAAAATTGAAAACCATGAAAGCATTTGATATTTTATACCCTACCACAGTTAAACTTTTTTGTCTGCATTTTATTATACTGCACCTACCTAAAGATTTCCTTAATGCCTGTCCTAGTTCTTTGGAGATTTGTAGAGTCTGTTTAATAGCTTTTCTTAGTCATTAGCAACTTCCTTTAGAATCTACTAACGAGTCTCTCATGACTCTGGAGCTCTGTCAGTCATGGTACTTTTTAATGTCTTTATCACATATTTGGGAATAATTCTGTTACTTTTTACCTCACTTATAAACTTAATGATTTTTCTTGCATATATGACTGCTAAAGAGGTTATATAACTCTTATTTGCATCTATACCTTCTCATTTTGAGTATCATAGGCCCCCCACAAATCACATGAGCCTATGTTTTTTTCAGAGAAGAGGACCTAGTTTAGCTTCCTGTGGTATTGTCCTCTCTCCTATTTGCCTTATCAAAGTATATGTGAATTTGGTTTAATTCTACAGCATGTGCTGTCTCTCACACACACACATGGCCTAGTGTACATATAGTTAGCTTTCTTTTGAGATAGGATTAACTCTTCTACATATATATTTAAAAAAAAAACAGCAAAAAACAACAAATTTCATCTCTCTAAAACCTAACTTCCTTTTTTTTTTTTTTTCTGGAAAAAATACTTCACCCCAAAGTCTTTATTCAACTGCCTGAAACATTTACCCCTACTAATCTATCTTCTTAGTTTCTTGGCTTTGACTGATGGGCTAACAAAAGTAGGTCACCAAATGTTTCCAGAAAGTGCATCTTACTCTCATACGTCCAAAGTAATCCTAACACAGGATTATCAGATTTAGCCAAAAAAAGTATAGGATGCCTGCTTAAGCTCCACATAAACAACAATAAGTATTTAGAGTAACTACAACCCAAACTACTTACGGCTTATCTTAAGTTAAATTTAAATGAATGACCTGTAATTTATTAGGTTATGCTAATGGGATAACTTTTTCTCCTTACCTTTTGTCCCAAACTTTGGTTGGGAACCTTCTGAGATCTCTAGTTTTACCTCCGGATGTAAAGAAAAAAAAAAAAAAGCTTATTCAATTTTATTTTATTTTCACATATTTGATTTTTTATGATATTAGAACTGGATCTCAGGAACAGCCTTATGCAGCTACAAATAGGGGCACATCTCTTGTTGTTCCTTAGGAACAACTTGTTCAGTAGGCTCCCTTTGAATTAACTAATTAATTCAAACTATAAACATTGCACATATACTCTTTGACAAGTATTGTAATATTACAGATCCCAAAAAAGAACCAGTGATATCCTGTGCACTAGAAATTTTAAAAGTCTAGTAAATGGGGGAAATTAAGACACATGAATATGCTCTTTTTATTTGTTTTAATACTGGTACCTGTGTCCTTTGATTGAGCTCTGCTTACCGATACATTACGCTCTCATTATTAAGAACAGCTTATGCCATAATTAGAGCATATGTGTAAGGATTAGAATTAGGGCATATGTATATGGATTTCTTTACAGTCAACAAAAAGTTAAGTGTGACCCTAGGAAGAAAAACATGCTGTTCAAACAGGAAACTGGAATTCACAAAAGATAGGTGCACAGAAAAATAGACATGTTTTAAATATAACATTTTATGGAATTTTCTTTCTTTAGTACTCTGTGTTGGACTGTCCTAGATCAGTTCTCAGATGTCTCTTCTCTATAATTGTTCTCTCAGTCAGAGATCCTTAAACTGTGATTTGGAAACCCCTAGGGGTCCCTGAGACCTTTTGAAAAGATCCTAAAGGTCAAAACACTTTTTATAATACGATGTCACTTTGCTTTAACTATTTCATTCTCTAACAGTTACACACTTGGGTTTTCCAAAAGCAACATGGCAAATGATATCTCAACAGATTGAGAGTAGAAGCAGATGTAAGAATCCAGCTGTCTTTTATTAAGAAAGCCATTTTAAAAGATATGCATAAATTTAAGCAATCCCTTTTTTTCCAACTATTTTTTATGTTGGAAAATATAATTATCAACTATAAAAAATTGTATTCATGTAAAGAGCTCATTATTCTTATTTTTAAATAAATTAATACATATTTTGACTTTGTTTTAACAAAGTCAGTATATATTAATAGATAAAATCCACAATAAGCAAAAGTTTTTCAGTCCTACATAATTTTTTAGAATATGAAGAGGTCCTGAGACCAAAAAGTTGGAAAACCAGTAATAGCCAGTCATATAGGTTTAACTACCAACCCTCTTTATACTTGTAACATCAAAATTTATGTATTCAAGTGCAGCCATTCTCTGTATTAAAACAGCCCAGTGACTTTCCTACACATCCAGAACCAAACCGAAACTCCTCTTTGTGACCTACCAGGTCATAAGAGATATGACCTCTGCCTCAATCTCTAACTTCATTATCTATCAGTTCCTGCTCCATCTGCTTTTGAGTCACACTGGCCATCTACACTTTTCTCCAAAAATGGCAAGAATGATCCCATCTCGAGATCTTGCAAATTCTATTGCCTGGTATTTTCCCCTAAATGATGTGCCTCTTACTTCACTCAAGTGTCTACCTGAGAAAGATCTTCTCAGACAACCCATTAGGAAAAGCAGCCTCTATTATTCAATCACCTTGAGCTGCTTCACGTTTTTAATCATATCCTGACATAAAATAAAATATAAATAATTTATGTGTTTATATTGGACCTCCCTACAAGCTACACAAGGAAAAGAACATGCCCATTTTTGTTCACTATTTTATCCCCAATAACTTTAAAAGTACGAGGCACATTGCAGACCTACAAAAGTTGTCTACAATTTTTGGTGCAGTGAAAGCATTGATCTTATAGTTTCACTTTGAGGTGAGAATGCTACAGGCTTTATTTTTACAGCTTTTCCTGTTGAAGGAAATTTCCCTTAAGTGAATTCCTTCACACCAATAATTCAAGAGAAACTGTAGGTATTGAAAAGCATTAATAGTATTTGATAGCTTATCACTAAAAGGGAGTTCCTTGAATTTTTCTTATTAGTGTAGCAATGGAATATCTTCTATACTGCCTGAAAATAAAGGTGTATTCAGTGCCTTATATTTTCAATCCCTTGGTAGATCAAAAATAAATATAACCATCAAAAGCAAAGTAATGTCTGACATCTGAGTGGCAGAGTCTGTTAAGCAGCCAACTCTTGGTTTTGGCTTATGTTGTGATCTCAGAGTCATGAGACTGAGCCCTGCCTTGGGCTCCATGCTCAGTGAGAAGTCTGCTTAGAACTCTCTTTCTCTCTCCCTTTGCCCTCCCCATTCCCTTCTCCCTCTCTCTCTCTTCCCCCAAAATAAATAAATAAATAAAGCCTTTTTTTTTTAAGATTTTATTTATTTATTTGAGAGAGAGAATGAAAAAGAGATCAGAAGCAGGGGGAGGAGCAGAGAGAGGGGGAGAAGCAGACTCCCAGCTGAGCAGAGAGCCAGACGTGGGGCAGGATCCCAGGACCCTGGGATCATGACCCAAACTGAAGGCAGATGCTTGACTGACTGAGCCACTCAGATGCCCCAATATATAAGTCTTTAAAAAAAAAAAAGTAATGTCATACAAGCCAATATCTGAGTAACAATAAAATAATTCTTGACATTATCAACGTTGATTCTAGCCTATGTCTTGAGCTTCAAAACAGTTTAGTTATTAAATGGTTAATTGGTTGCCTACTACCATGGACTAGGTACTAGGGAGAAAATTAATTATGCTAATCAATTTGGAAAACAAAGTTATCTATTAGCCAAGTGTTTACAACAGTTTTTCAGGGTAAACACAATGAGTCCAATTTCGAACACCATGAAATTGAAGTACTGGGATAACGAGAAAATATCCAATAGGATGGTAAAATTGGGTGGAAATTTAAGACTAGAGAAATGAATCTGGCAATCATTAACATAAGAGTAGACACCACTGAAGAGGCAAATAGCTTAGAAGAAATGGTACACTCAAAAGAGTCTTCACTCATTAAGATTCTTGCAACCAGGAGCCAGCCTTTATAAAGCATTCTAGATAGAAAAGATTTTTCAGAGCAGAATCGCTGAAGATGGCCTTCCCTCTGAGATATGTCTGACATGTTTACTGTGGACCTTCTTTACACCAGTGTATAATTCCAACAACTATCACTTATATCAAGATTTTAGAGTTTATATTATTATGGTGAATTTTATGTTATCTAGACCTCTCAAGAGACTTATTTCGCTTTTAAGTAAAACTTTGGAAAGTTTTTAAGTGACAAGGTCACAGGTAAGTCACTGATGCATAATTCTCCATTCTTTTGATGATATATAGTGTCAACACTTTCAATGGAAATAATGTGATTTTCTTCCTGCATTTCATTTCTAGTTATTCTTAACTATTCTGTATGACTTTATTGGAACCTTTGCTTCATAATAAATCTTTCCCCTTCCCAAACTATCTTTCCCACCTGAGATAACTGCTATATATTAACGAATAGCTACCTAATTCCCTCTAATCCCCCAGACCTTGGGACTGCTCCTAGCAACATTGCCTCATGATATATGTATATTTTCTAAGTAGGCCCGACACCCAGTGTGAACCTCAGTGTGGGGCTCGAATTTACCACCCTGAGATCAAGATCTGAGCCAAAACTGACTCTTCAGTTAAGAGTCAGACACTTAACTGAACCACCCAGGGACTCCTCCTCATGCTATTTGTGCGGACTATTAATTTTGAAGACATCTCAGAAACAGAGTTTTAGTTTTCAGTATAAAATACAATAATATTTTAATTAAGATTATATTAAAATATTTAGAATAATTTAAAATTCATTTTCTATAAAAATTTCTTAAAGGAACAAGGGAACAAGATTCATTTGAGACAAAGTAGACTTTTATCCTTTCTTTTTTTTTACATATTGATTTAGCATTCCATAGAGAAGCATGATTCCATGGTATGTTAGATAACAAGTTCTTTTAACCTTTTTTTAAAAAAGAGATACTCCTTCATGCTTCCCAAAAATTGAAGGTTGTCATTGTTTGGAGATCGGCTGAAAGCAAAATGAAAGAGTTCCATCATGTGGCCATATAAAGTCATGGCAGTTCTCAATACAGGGGAAAAAAAAAAAACCTCTGAAATCTAGTTCAGACATTTTCAACCAAACTCCCAAAACTGTATACCATGTAACATTAAAAATCACTGTAGATATATTTAAAAAACATCATCATAATGAATTTTCCATATTATTAAACTGCATCAGAAATAAGGTCTAAGTACATTTTTTTTTCTTGCTTTTATTTTCTAATACTGTGTCCTTATAGTTTGGGTTTGAAAATACATGATTATGATCTTAATTTCAATGTTAGACTAATCTGTTTAAATTATTTAGCAGGTACACCATGAGTTACAATAAATTAAGTTGGATTGTATTGAAATACAGAAACAAGCCATATGCAAATGAGCCAAAACATTTAAAAATTAAACCAAATACAAAGAGAATCAGGGTTTTTTAAAAAGTAGTACCAGTTATAAAACATAAGCATCGGTTACTTTAGGATATTAAAGAAACAAGTTAAGTTTTTTACAATACTTTGCCAAGTTACATCTCCCTTATAAAGATAGACGTAGACCAAATGAGCATCTCTCTTTACAAATTATAGATTTAAGGTGCTGCATATCCTTACCTCTCTACTTCAGAAAAAAAAATCATGGCTTAGTTTGAGGCCATAAATGCTACTTCTAAATACATATTACAGATTAAGACTTATTTCATACTCTATAAAGCTGTAGTCCACTGGGTAACTCTTTATAGTGTCTAACCAAACCTCTCTGACTATATGAAGTATTTCTCACTTTCTTTGAAAACAATAATATTACTATTGGGACAATGTTAAGTGATAGTTTTTTTTATATAAAACCCATTAGATTTCATTAGATGATGTATTACCTAAACATAAAATTGGTAGCTGTGTGTATAATGTTTGAGAGCACAGGTGTGGACATCAGAAAGACTACACTGAATCTATTCGCTGACATTTTTGCTCCATAACCCAGAGCAATTATGTCTTCATGTATATAAGAAGAGGAAAAATAATTCTACTGATGTGGATATTATAGAAATTTAATGTTGTACCTCATATTGAACACTTAGATATGAAAGTTGACTATCATTAAAATGAATCACACTTTTTTTTAGAAGATTCCTTTATACTATCTAGTCATTAGTAGGGAGAAGTGGTAGAGAATTTCATATACAATTTCACTGTAATTAAGAGTTTTACAAATACAAAAAACTGAGGAACCTTAATAAAATAAGATAAAGAGTATGAAAGTATATAAGTATGTATATAAGTATAGTATTTATAAAAGTATGTAGGGAACCCTCCTACATTGGTGGGAATGCAAGCTGGTACAGCCACTCTGGAAAACAGTATGGAGGTTCCTCAAAAAGTTGAAAATAGAGCTACCCTACGATCCAGCAATTGCACTACTGGGTATTTACCCTAAAGATACAAACATCGTGATCCGAAGGGGCACATGCACCTGAATGTTTATAGCAGAAATGTCCACAATAGCCAAACTAGGGAAAGACCCTAGATGTCCATCAACAGATGAATGGACAAAGAAGATGCGGTATACATATACAATGGACTACTATGCAGCCATCAAGAGAAATGAAATCTTGTCATTTGCAAGGACATGGATGGAACTGGAGGGTATTATGCTAAGCGAAATAAGTCATAGAAAGACAATTATCATATGATCTCTCTGATGTGAAAAATTTGAGAGGCAAGGCAGGGGTTTGGGAGGTGTGGGGGAGAGAAATGAAACAGGAAGGGATGGGGAGGGAGACAAACCATAAGAGACTCCTAGACTCATGAAACGAACTAATAGTGGCTGGGGGGCAGGGAGTAGGGATAGGGTGGCTGGGTTGTGGACATTGGGGAGGGTATGTGCTATGGTAAGTGCTGTGAAATGTGCAAACCTGATGATTCACAGTTATGTACCCTGGGGCAAATAATACATTATATGTTAATAAAAATAAATAAATAAATGAATGAATGAATGAATGAACGAATGAATAAATAAATGCAATTAAATTAAAAATTTTTAAAAATCAACAAACTCAAAGAATTTACAGATTTGGAAATACAGGAGCATACTTAAAACACACCAGAAATCAGTAAACTCTAAAAACAAACTAAACAGTTAAGGCATTAGAGAAAGAACAATGGAATAAATCTAAAAAAAAAAAAAAGAATAAATCTAAAGACAAAAAGAAAAAAAAAACAAATTAGTGGAAATAATAAAGATACAGTTAATAATCTAGAGGCAAATTTTCATATATTTACTATATGTATATTTAATCTACACTTATAAATATAGATTAATCCTTTTATTCTTTTTTCATTCAAAAACATATCCATAAATATTTGTGATTTTTCATTTTCAAATTTACACAAAAGATTTTATCACATCTACCTTGTTTTACTTAATTTCTTACATTAAGTGATGTATTTGAGACCTATTTGATGGCTGTAAGGGAGACCTAGTTTATTCCTTTTAACTATCATGCAGTAATCTATAGACTAAAGTTTATTCATCCATCCCCATTTTGTTATCTACTAACAATATTCCAAAGAACATCCTAGGATTTTCCTGTATGTCTGTGTTAGAGAGACTCTGAAGTGAAATTATAAGCTTATAGAGAAGACACATACAAATTTCACTAAATGTTAATAAATTAATTACTTAAATAGCATTTACCAAGAAAATTTGGTAAAGTATCCTTCTTCACACACAGAAACATTACCTGGACTGCTTCATAGTGTCCCCACAAAAAGAAGAGTTGAAAGGTATTCAAGGTTCTATGTTTTATTCAACTGGTATAATCTCTTCCCTTATTCCCTGATCATGCCTCTTAAAAATATAAAACTTAGGAGCATCTGTAAGGTAAGGGTCGGACTCTTGATTTCACTCTTGATTTCAATCTCAGGTTCATGAGTTGAGCCCCACATCAGGCTCCACACCCAGTGGAGCGTCCACTTAAGATTCTCTCTCTCCCTCCCCCTTTACTTCTTCCACACTTTCTGTCTCTCTCTAAAATGACGAATTTTTAAGATAAATAAATAAATAAATAAATAAATAACTTAAATAAGACAATATTATACAGTTCTGCTCCACTTTATTTGACTTTTAGAAACTTTCATTCCTAATTACACACATTGTGTGAGTGTGTATATGTGACTGATGTGTACGTGAACAGTCTACTACATGCAGTTTTACAAATGTGATGAAGTACGTGAACTCATTGCCTTAGCACTTGTATTCTGTAAGTGCAAAGTGACAGAGATGGTGCTTAGATATCATTTCATACTTATAGACAAAAAGCTCATTTCTACTTTGCTGAAAGTTTTTAACATTGGCATTTCTTGTACAGAGAACAGGTGAGCCTTACATATGATGACCATAAGTATTATTTGACAAAGCAGGATATTTTTGAGAGTAAAATGAACCTCAAGAATAAACCTGGACCACGGGGCACCTGGGTGGCTCAGTCGTTAAGCGTCTGCCTTCAGCTCAGGTCATGATCCCAGAGTCCTGGGATGGATCCCCACATCGGGTTCCTTGCTCGGCAGGAAGCCTGCTTCTCCCGCTACCATTCCCTCTGCTTGTGTTCCCTCTCTCGCTGTATTTCTCTCTGTCAAATAAATAAAATCTTTAAAAAAAAAAAAAGAAAAGAAAAAAAAAGAAAAGAAAAGAAAAGAATAAACCTGGACCTATCTTTGGGCATCCTCTTTCAAATAGACACACTGCTGGTTGTAATGGGAAAATACATCAGGAATTGTCATGCAGTTGGTAAACTCTAACACCCAGAAGGTATTGTGCCTGTCTTTTGCAGAGGAATTGTAGAGGAATTGTTGGCCCCCTTTCCATACATCATGATTGTTAAGAAAGTGACTTTTGTCAAAATGAGCAAGAACCCGCTGCTATAGAAGGAGCCCTCAGCAAGAATATGAAACAAATTGTTTCAGTTGGCTAAGAACCAGAAGGAAGACAACGATCGGAAGAGAGAAGTGTTCTTTTCTTAATTTCTCTTCCATATTTTACAACACATTTCAAACTGGCCAGCAGTTGCTTACGCAGAACTCAGGCTGTTTTCTTTTGTTCTGAAACCTTATGTAACTTAACGGCATTTTAAGTGAGCATTAACACAAAGTGCTTCCCACGTGGCTATTCTGTACCTGATTTAATCCTTTATTTGAACTGCCTCTTAACACCCGAACTTTCCCTGTTTTCCTGATAAACTATTTTTAGCAATAGAAAAAGTGAGCATGTATTGAAAATCACTGCTGACTGGGGCATATTCAAGTGCCTCTAAGGATTCTCAGGTGAAATTGAGATGCTAGTAGGCACAGATGGGTCCCCATTAATATCTTAGCATTTTATTTCAATTTATTATCTTTCAATATGGCGCACAGCATGAATAGTTTATATATTCCAGTTTATGTTCTTTGAGAAAACTGAGATAATACTGATACTAATCCAGATAAACCATTTTCCTATGTTGGGTGAGCAGTATTCCTCTTTAAGCCAATATGGAACCAGAACTTTCCACAGGTAACTTATTTAAAATATCTTCATCAAAAAGGCAGTCAGATTTTAAATATAGGGCTGATGTTGAAAAATGCCCAATATTTTTCTTGTGAAAAACACTGAGGACCAATATGTTGAAATATACCGATACAATTTTTATGCCAAATCGAATTCTTGTATTGTTCACAAAGACATTTAGTATTTTAGTACAAAGACTTTAAATATCAAGCCCAATTGAGTTCTGATATCACACTTCTCTAGAATTTCTAACTGCAGAATGAAGTTGTTCATCTAAAAAGCACAGTCTGTCCTAAGCAGATGCATGACATTAAAAAAAAAAAAAACATGAATTTTCTTCTTTTAAATCTCTTACAGTATAATGCATGAAACAATGTTTACTGTAGTAATCACCCAAACTAATAAAACGGGGGATTTTATCAGTATAGTACTCACAATGCTGCTCATTTTTTTCAGTACCCAGTAGTGGCTAGTCTCCTGTCTGTTTTGAACCACATGGTTTACTGACCAGCTCTGTGATCTTGAGAAAATCACCAACTGCAATGAGTTATTCTCTCATCTTTGCTGCCAATTCATCTAGTTAAGAGGAAAAAATAAGATGGTGTGTGTGACACTCCTATAAAAACTGAAAGTGTGAGAAGAGAATAGATTTTTAGGCTTGAGAAGATAAAATATTTGTGATTATTAATAGTGAAATCTTGTGATTTTGATCAAGAATGACTTGTTTCAGTTGGAAGCCACCTTCTAGATCTTTATTCTCAGGTTGTATGCAATTCGAAAATGTCTTTGATAAAAACTGCCTAACGTGTCACCTGGTTTTCTTCCAATGCACAGAACTAAGAGCTTTTCAACAAATGGATTATGTGCACCATCTGTCCATTCTGTGTTGCATAGTAAATTTTATACTAAAAATGTCTTTTTCTTCCCACACCAGAACACAAGAAATTTGCTATCTTTCTAAGTCTGATGTATGACTTAATCTAGTCTTTAATATAAGTTTTTGATGGCTGGAGTTGTATAAAATGTAGTTATACATAAACTATAACTTAAAAATCACGAAGTCTGTCATTCCATTAATGAGGGATTGCAAATATTTCTGAGGCAGAAATTCAATCTGGTTTTTGGATTTCTGTCTTTTTTGATTTGCAACTTCAACTGTGTGTAACACAACTGCAAACTCTGAATTTCATTAGGTATCTTTTAAGTAAATATGATATGTGAATATATGCATATCTTATACCATTTTTTGTGTAGAAAAGTTTCTCTAAACTTTTAAAGCTAACATGTTCCAGAAAGGTGTATTTTTATATGTAGCCAGTTACAATTTGTTCAACATGAAAAAAATGTGAATCTGAAAATAACTGTGAAATAGTTAATTCGAAAAATTAGATGGTGCTGTTTTTATCCTAATCTAATATCCTAATCTAATATCCTAATCTAATCTAAGTCCACAAAAAAAGGAGCCCAAGAGAAAGAACAATATGAGTATGAGTACATAGGATAATACAACGCATGAGGACACTGATTTGATATAAGCCCAAATTATTAAACAACTACTATGTGCCAGTGGCCCCCATATCTTTCATTTGAATGGGAACTAAGTATTCTTTCCAATAAAAGAAAGTAGACATTGGAGAAGTTATAGAACTTTTCATAATAGTACTATCTGGATTTTTTAAAGTATTTAAACATTTATTTTATTTACTTATTTATTTTTCTTACATAGAATAACATGCAAGCATTTAATAAATCAAATTCTCAAGCACAAATACCATGATCCATGAACTCATATCATAATCAAATATACTGGTATCAGCAAAGTGTACTGCATACAGTAGGTCATCAATAAATGCTTACTGAGTTAATTAAAAATTAATTTGAAGGAAGTTGATCCCATCAAATATTTATATATATATATTTTTATCAAGTTTTATGCATGAGACAGAGAAGACTTTTATATTAAAAACGTGTTTCTCTTGTAGGGATTGATGTACAAATATTACATAATAAATCATATTTTAATACACTGGAGACAACAGTTACAGTTTTCCTTTAAACATCATTTTGACCTTAATGATATAGCTTAATATTTTATTCTGCAAGTTTATTACAATTTGTATTTATAATTGCCAAAACACACCACTTCCTGGAATTATGACAAATAATTCATTACCCATAAAGGCTTTACTTTAGAGTGAATGGATATCGTGTATCACCCTAATTTATATCTCCCAAAGAATGGTTCACTACCTCTAAGCATATACAAAATAAAATTCAATCTTGATGAGTTGAGATTCCTTGTTTGGCAAGAATTGTATTGCTACTAATTAATTAAAGTAGAAATTAGAGAATCTTGGATAAAAACTGCTTTCTAATTGAACAACTTAGCTTTGAAATTAGTCTAAAAACTACTTCCTGGGGTGACTGGGTGACTCAGTTGGTTAAGTGGCTTACTCTTCATTTCATCTCAGGTTATCATCTCAGGGTCCTGGGATAATCAGGATCCCTGCTCAGTGGAGAGTCTGCTTCAGAATTCTCTCTCCTTCTGCCCCCTCCCACTCGTGCACACATGCACCCACACACACGCACTCACTCTCTATAAAATAAATAAATATATCTTTTTTAAAAATTAAAAAAAAATAAAACTACTTTCTGAGAAGACAGGAGATGTTACGCTAACAAGTCACTGAGCTATGCACCAAAAGGGAGACTATTAGAAGCAATACTGAATTCTTGAAGTTTCAAGTAAGAAACAATGTCCACACATATACCACCCTGAGATTCCTTTCAGAATTTTCTCTACCTTTGTTTTTAATTATCCTAAATTCATTTATCCCAAGTTGTAAGTTCCCCTGCTCTACTCTTTTTTTTTTTTTTTAATCCTTGAGGAGGGCAGAGGGTCTGAGGGAGAAGCAGACTCCCCACTGAGCTACGAATTGACAGTGGGAAGTTACTTTAGTATTTTCTTTCAGCATCTTGATAAGATAAAATTAATCACAGATATGAAACTGTGCTTTTGTAATTTTTTTTTCATTTTCTGGTGAACATACATTCAAGGTGAGCATCTGGTCAACACAGTAATCAGTTCAGTTCAAGAGATATGTTTAGGAATGGTAGCAAGGTATTTGCAATTTATAGCATATGGCTTTCAGCCTAATAGAGCCAACACACTCTGTGTTCAAGGAGCCTGGGGAAATCAGGTTGTTGAGAAGCCGTGAATGCTAACTTAATGCCTCTGGGACAGTGACAAGAAGTTTGCAGCAATGTTAAGGGAGGTCATACCTGGAGCTGAGCGGGTAAAATTCCTTCATCAGTGGAGGAGGGATTGTTCATTTTGAGCCTGTGCTCTGATTCTGGGGCAAGGAGGCAGGCAGAGCTACTACTGATACATTTAAAGAGCAATCAGTAGTATATGTCCAAGTCTTGTCAATTTCTTTCTCAGCCAACTTAGTCCTCATCACAATTATAAAATACAAATCTCTTTCCATTGCCTTTCTTTTTGACTTCACTTTGAACCTCTCTTCTTTGGACTTACTCAGTTCCAGGCATGCTAGATTTCTAAGCTGATATTTTATTAATTTTTAAAGACATTTCTGTAAAATTTTTTTCAAATGTACAGGTGTCTACATGTGTCCAACTAAACTCAACTCTCAATGCATTTTCCAGAGTTCTTGAATATCAGCAAAAAAAGTATAATACATAGGAAAGATTAGTAATCTTAAAAGACATAGGAAAAATTATAATCACTGACCAGCAAAAGAATGCAAAAACTAAAGCGCTTCTTTTTAGCAATTCAGTGCACTAACTTTCAATAAAGAAGTCAAGCAAAAACCTAATTATCACATTGAAAAATGACTAGAAGGCAGAGTCAAAGATTAAAATGTTGGGAATATTTTTTTTCCTTTTTTGTCACCATTTGCAAACATTCATCAACTTTTCAGAATACAAAAGTTTTGGCAACCAGTGTTCTTATACACTTTCATTTTCCAAAACTATATAACAACATGCAATTAGATTACATCTTTTATGCCTAGGATTGCTTTTCTGAAGGAAGCAGAAACCACTACTCTCTTGATGTTCTGAATTCTCTTTGCTATTCAGAAAATTTAGAAAAATATAAGACAACTTTATGTTAGACATAGTAAAGGGATGTTTTCAGGGCAGTAACAAATCTGTGATTAGCATCTGGGTAAGAAGCAAAATGCCTTCTGTTAAGTGAAAAGAAAATAGTAAACCATAACATTCTAGGGAACTGAGAACCAAGTATTAAACTTCCTGAATTAAATTATTCTTCCTTCCAAGAGCTAACAGAAATATCTTTTTTTAAAGATTTATTTATTTGAGAGTAAAAGAGAGAGAGAGAACATGAGAAGGGGGAGGGTCAAAGGGAGAAGCAGATTCCCCCCCACCCTACCTCCACCCAGAGCAGTGAGCCTGATAGGGGACTGGAGCCCCATGTGGGAGTTGATCCCCAGACTTCAGGATCATGACCTGAGCCAAAGGCAGTCACTTAACCAACTGAGCCACCTAGGTACAGGTGGCTGAAATTGCTAATTTCACATTCAAATGTACCAACACATACTGAAGATATGATTAAAGGAATCATGCAACAGAAATATTAACAAGTGTGCTAAAAGCTAGCTGTAGTGGATATATACATTCCCAATATTATTTAGAGCAAATACTTATATTGATCAGGCCTAATTATATGATATTCTACATTAGAGCTCTTGGCAACTAAGTTACAGACAAATAGCAAACCAATGACTTATCTAATCATAATTAATTTAGTAATTTCACTTATATAATATCTTTTAAATGAAATCTGAAAAGTGAAATTCAAGAAATCAAAAGATGCAGAATTAGCTTAGTAATACAAAGAAATCAGGCAAATCACGGCAAGAAAATTGTCACAGACTATGCGCTATATGGAGTAACGATGATCATATATGTGGAAGAGAATATTCTGTACTTTGGGGAAAGGCAAAACATTAAGAAATTTTTTACAGTGCATAATGTTAGACAATGGGTAAATTTACAATCAAACGATTCTAAATGTTTAAAATAGTACATGTTATGTTAAAGACCTCAAAGGTCCTAAATCAGTGGATTTATGAAGCTACAACTTAGCCACAAAAATCTATTTTAAAAAAAATAGTTGTAAAAGACTTCAGAGTGCTGACATTCTTTTTTTTTTTAAAGATTTTATTTATTTATTTGACAGAGAGAGAGAGAGCACAAGCAGTCAGAGAGGCAGGCAGAGAGAGAGGGGGAAGCTCCCTGCTGAGCAGAGAGCCTGATGCGGGGCTCGATCCCAGGACCCTGAGATCATGACCTGAGCCAAAGGCAGAGGCTTTAACCCACTGAGCCACCCAGGCGCCCCCAGAGTGCTGACATTCTTGAAATTATAAGAATGAAATAAGGGGGGCACCTGGGTGGCTCAGTTGGTTAAACAACTGCCTTCGGTTCAGGTCATGATCCTGAAGTTTCTGGATCGAGTCCCATGTCGGGCTTCCAGCTCCGCGGGGAGTCTGCTTCTCCCTCTGACCTTCTCTCCTTTCATGCTCTCTCTCACTTTCTCTCTCTCTCTCAAATAAATAAATAAAATCTTTAAAAAAAAAAAAAAAGAATGAAATAAGGCACAGGCAAAAGTGGAGTTTGAGTAAATGGAGCAAAAGATCCAGCGATCCAGCTCAGAAAAAAATTGGTCTGATAACACTTCAGATTAATCTTGGTGTGGATCCCTCCTATTAATTGGGTCAGCTTTATGAGCAAGCAACTTGTACAGACACAGAGAGCCCAGTGCTTAGAAAGCTCCCGTATCTGGTTTCATTTTCTGCTATCAGTGTCTTGATATCCTTAAAATTTGTATGCAAAGGGATCCATATATCCACATAATTGGTCCAGTGCATTGAGATCATTATAATTAAAAAGCACTATGCAAATGAAGTAAATAGTATTGGTGAACAAAGCAATATACATTCTCTCTAATGTCACCTTGGTAGGGGTTCGAGTTTGGGAGCAATTTGAGAAGGAAAATGAGAAAGTGTAAGGAAGGAATTAACTGGCAAATCCATGGACCACATGGAGTTTATGTGTTGCTGGACATTATGGCAGCCTGTTATTTCTTCTCATTGCCACAATGTG
>CM053603.1:161096370-161117566 GCA_028646535.1 Procyon lotor | reverse complement strand
ATAAAAAAGTTTCCTCCAGTGAGTCTCAGATTTGAAATATTTCATTTTTGTATGAAACTGAAATGCAAATAATCACACACATAGACCCCCCCCCCCCACACACACACGTACACACACTTGCTATCTTAATCAGTAGTCAATACCATAGACTGGGTGGCTTAAACAACAGACATTTATTTCTCACAGCCCTGGAGACTGGGAAGTCCAATACCTAGGGGCCGGCGTATTTGGTGTCTGGTGAGGAGCCTCTGTCTAGTTTGCAGATGGCTACTTTCTTGCTATGTCCTCTTGCTGCATCCTCACAGCTGAGAGAGAAAGGGCTGCTTTCTTC
Source organism: Procyon lotor (assembly GCA_028646535.1). NCBI lineage: Eukaryota > Metazoa > Chordata > Mammalia > Carnivora > Procyonidae > Procyon > Procyon lotor. The sequence continues at coordinate 161,117,235 of CM053603.1, read as the reverse complement.
TCTTATTAGGATGCTAATCCCATCATGGAGGCCCCAAACTCATGATTTCATTTAAACCACTTGCCTCCCAAAGGTCCCATCTCTGAATACCATGACACTGGGGATTAGGGATCCAACATGTGACTTTGGGGCGCGGGGACACAGATATTCAGTCTGTAGTACTTCCTAGACTTACATTCTCAATCCATTTTTAAGACATATACGAAAACAGTTATCTCATCTGATATAGTTAAGTGCTACAACAGAAAAAAAAAAAAGACTGAATTCTTCAAATTGGGTGGAAAAGAAAAGGAAGACTCCTGGAAGAGTTGGCAAATTATGTCTAAGTAAGAGGTAGTGGAATAATTTAAATCTTAACTTCACCCTAAAATGCAGCATTTATGATCAGTTGAGCTTCCAAATGTGTACGCTAGGGCCGACACAGGTGCATATTAATGAATATGATTTTGTTCTGTAATAAAGTTAGTAAAAGTAAGAAATAAAATAATGGGAGGTCCAGGGTTTAATCTCAAGTGAGGAAACACTAAATTAATAATGTTTGATTATGCCATGTCATACCCCAATTATTTCATGTTGCTATCCTGGAGACCTTGTAGAATGTCAGCATGGTACACATCTTGTACCCAATATTTTCAAAGTTTAGGTTATCTCCTCATTTTCTGATTAAAATAATCTCCAGTGATAATGTAAGGACTAGCAGATACTCTTGCTGCATTATAAAACAAAAACTCCTTTAATTTTTCACAATCTTGTCTTATTTTCATAGAATTTTTACTGTGATTATTGTTTGATTTTCCAATTGGAATTTTCCCTTGAAAATTTTGACATGCACGTCTTCAAACCTGATATGATAAACTGAGCTATCTCTTTGCAAGTGGTATTTTATGAAACTCATTCTCTGTCTGGGGACAAGTGGACCAAAAATCATCATCTTCACAGGAGCTGTGGTCATATTTCACATTAAAGTGACTGTAGATATTTTAAATTTTGAAAGTTAACTATCTGAATTCTGCTTTAAGAAATAGAAACTTTTGCTATCTGTATGTAAAAGAAACTACATTTTTATTTTTTTATAATTTTTTAAATATTTTATTTATTTGTCACAGAGAGAGAGCAAGCACAAGCAGGGGGAGCAGCAGGCAGAGACGGGGAGAAGTAGGCTCTCTGCTGAGCAGGGAGCCCAATGTGGGGCTCTATCCCAGGACCCTGGGATTGTGATCTGAGCTGAAGGCAGATGCCTAACTGACCCAGCCACCCAGGGGCCCCCAAAGTGGATAACCTTTATTTGACATACCTGTATCAATTGTGTAATAATTTAATTAATCTGTTTAAGATTACATTGACTAAGACATTAACAAACATCATGATATGGAATTGTAAGTTTTATAAATTTATGGAAATATGCCCTAAGACATGCCTTTCCATGCTTGATTGATATTTTTCACTTGAATATTTAAAGATTATACTTAAGTAAACGAATAGGGCAACCCTCATAGCAAAGGAATCCTGATTTGGTGAGGTGCGGTGTGTTAATTTAGTTTAAATTAATATAAAATATTTTATTTGGATTTAGTTCTATAGGCCAGATAGAGAAAGCATGGACATGACTCCAGGATATTCTTAACATTTTAGTGGGTAACTCCCAGGTGGAGGTGACACTCAACTCAGATATATTCAACTCACTTTGACGATCTTAAGTTGTCCCCACATAGTAGGAAGTGTGGCTTCGAAAATCCAAGTACGTACCATGTGATCCATTAGGATTGATGAGTTGGGATGGTGACTAAATATGTTTGTGTTGCCATGGTAATATCCTCAAAATCAAATCCTTATTTGCTGAACCAGAGGAACAGATAGTGGGTGAAGGCATATCTGAAGCTAGGTTATAAGGCAAGCTCTTATTTGAAGCATTTTTTTTTTCTTGAAATATTTCTAGAACTCTTCTCTATAGTAAGCATTGATTAAAGTGACAGTAACTTGGAATGGAAATAATATGGGAAACATACTACAGCAAATGGTTTATTATTCACAATATTCACAGTTTCTCAAACTGATACACAGAGTTGTGTTTGTTGAGTACCCAGTTTTTAAGGTTGCATTAAAAAATTAACACAAAATTTCTGCCTGTCAACTACTGAAAGAATTGCAGTGAATAGAACAGCATATTCATCAGTATTAGATATATTTGTGTATTTTTTTCAGAGACAGGATTTCTTCCTGGAAAAGAATGCTTAAATACTTTCCCAAAGCCATGAGACTTGAACCTACGGCCTTCCCTATATCTGAATGTCTTCTGCCCATCCCCACCTCTGGGACAAATGTGTCATGTTACTTCTTTTGAGGAATAAACTCCTAAAGTAATGGACATGAGAGTGAATTTAGACAAAATTTCAGAAATGGTTTACTCACTGTTACCATTATGGCCTTCATTTTTCTATCAAAACTTACTTCTAATTGTTCTTTCTGTGAGATTATGTCTTCTTTTTAGTTTACATTCCTAGGGGTCTATGAGTATAGGTCCCTATAACTATTTTGAAAATAATTCCAAACATGAAAACTTGAAATGCATTGCCATCACAGAGAGTTGGGGGGAGAACTTATATTTCATGAGTAGCCATCTTGATATGCTTCCTTTTCATGAGCTTACTACCTCTCGTGTACTGTGTCCTTAATTTCTTGAGGTGAAGTTTGAGGAAATAAAAAACCTGGGGACATATTATTAAGTTGATTATCGGTTTGAAAGGGCAGACCTCATTTATTGTTACCACCAGCTCTTAAAACAAACTTCATTGACTGCTTTTACTAGTTCAGTTTTTGGTGGCTTTTTCAACATTTTGGGATTAAAAACACATATTTAGAGAGTCTGAAGCAAAAAAAAAAACCATTATTAGATATTGTGAGCCCATAAAGTGTAGTTATAATATTGACTCTATAATATAAAACCTATATTCTTTAAGTTATGTGGCATTTTCTTTAAAAATTGGTGATAAGGAAGAGTCATGTTGGCTGATTTAATTTTAACTATGTTCTAAAAGAGTCTCTAAAATAAAATTGAAAAAGCACACATACTTTTAAAGCGCTGAAGCTCTGTTACTTCTTTATAAGGGTGGTTAGAATGAAAAAGAAAAAAAAAGTTCTTAAATGTTTCTCGGCATTGAGACAATTGCCTTTAAAATATTTAGCATATATTTAAATTTGCTTTTTGTAGAAGGCTGGCATGCAGCTATAATAATAGAGTTGGGGATGTCCATGATAACTTACAGAAGCAAAAATCCTAACCATACACAAGTAAATTATGAATTAAGAAGTGGTAATGCTTAGCAGTTTAAATTCTGCAAATTGATTTACTGAATACTAGCCTATAGTAGAAGAAAGTATAATGTTGGAAGCAGCATTATATGTCTTGGACATATAATGTGTAAGGAGCACACAGTTTCAACTCCCATACCCATTAAAACAAACAAACAAAAAGATAAAAATTATGTCTTTGTAACTGTGTGTTTGTGTGTGTGTGTGTGTGTTTAAATTGTTATTGAGCTAAATAATCTATTTAACTCTGGGTTTCCCCTAATTTTCTAAAGACCAATCAGAGCCAAAAAAAAAAAAAGATCTTGAAATATTTTATCATGAGACTTTGGATTCCCTTTCATTCTATGTAAGGATTTAAGTTATCATTACTTCTCTGCTTCTGTAATCTTCTTTTCCTGTTTACTTCAGTCTGACATTACTTTGGTGTGGGCTCACTCGTTTGCGTACCCCTCCCCCACCATACCCCTTCGAGAACACAGTAGGAGTGCCTTGCATGCATGAGGACCCCTCCCTTTGGTGACCAGTACTTGTTCTTTCCTTCAGGAGTCCAGTCTATGTGAGCTTTGGGTCTGTAGGAGGATCTTTAGGAGGAGTAAAGCCTAGTGCTATTAGAGATGTTAGCATTTGGAAGCTTTAAGTTTAAAGTTCTTTTAATGACACAGACATTCCCTTTAAAATGTGTAAATATTCCTTATGTTGACTGTAAACATGTTTTAGGTTAATAGTTAAGTCACTGTGGTGTCACTGGGAAAGGTTGTGTGTACTCTTCTGCATTGGGAATGATCCTCAACCTGGGAAGCTTTCAGGGTGACATTTAGATGGAACTTTTTAGAAATATATCACTTCCTCAGGAAAGTACTGCAGAGTAGAACAGATTTATAGAGCTGGAAGCCTATTATGCAGAGCTGTAGATCACTACTGTCGACCAATGAGACCAGCTTTTGTGTGTGTGTGTGTGTGTGCAAATATTCACCTAATGTCCTTTGTCTTGTCTTTCTGAAGTAACAATTCAGTTTGATTTTTTTTATCTGAAAATTCAGATTACTCTTTATTCTAAATAATTTTCCTTGATTTTTTTTTGTTCCTAATCTCATGTGTTAAAGAAATGTTTTTGTTTAGCTATATTTGTCAGGAATGATAGATTTAACAGCAAGGCATAAATGTAGACAGGTAGTTAAAAATCCAGTACAATAAATCATTGTATTTACCCTCTGTTTGTGAAGGAATATGATTAAAAAGGAAACATGTGTAGAAAAATAAATCCAATAAGATTATTTTAGGAGAGCAGTATTAGAAAGTTCAGAATTATAATCATTATACGAACTTTTTTTATTTTTTATTTTTATTTTTATTTATTTATTTTTAAAGATTTTATTTATTTATTTGACAGAGAGAGAGATCACAAGTAGGCAGAGAGGCAGGCAGAGAGAGAAGGGGAAGCAGGCTCCCTGCTGAGCAGAGAGCCCAATGCAGTGCCAGATCCCAGGACCCTGAGATCATGACCTGAGCCGAAGGCAGAGGCTTTAACCCACTGAGCCACCCAGGTGCCCCCAGAACTTTTATTTTTAAAAAAAGGAAAACAGATCTTGTACTTGTTACTTGAAATATTTAAGGCTTCTAATACTTTATCCTATAAATATAATATTGTCTTTTTTTTGCATAAAGCAACTAGTTTATAATCATAGAAATTATTTCAACTTACTTGTTGAAATGGAGTGACAATTTCCACTTGTTAGAGAGCATTACATATATCAAAGCTCAGAAAGGAGCTTTACTATCAGACTATATGTGATTAAAACATTACTTTGTCAGATCAAAGTACTTTGCTGTGTTTTCCAAAAGAATAAGCTAGAAAACCAATTTCTCTTGTAGGACCATGTGATTTGAATAGTTGAATATTACCATTTAACCTTAACTATAAATCATGTCCATGATCTTACAATCTGAAAACTATCTGTGGTATGGTTATTAGTAATCACATCGATGCTGAGTACTCATTCATATATAAATGGAATACATATTTGTTTTAGAGTCAAAAATGTTTTCTGTGTACATCAGAAATAGAAAAAATATGGATATTATGTTAATATGCTTGCACAAAGGTGGGACAAATAAGCATATGCCTAGCCATAGCTTTTTAACAAATATATTACTTTGCAGGATATGATAAAACTTTTCTGTTCCAGCTCTCTAAGGTTTATAGAATAGTACTTGAGTGAGTTATTTTAATGAGCGCTGGACATTTTGGCTTGTTTTCTTTTGCCTTTTGGGAAAAATTGACTGCCTTGGAAGGTGGTCATCTTGAGGCTCGCTGCTATTTCTGGCTGCTGACTTCCACTGAGGATTTTCATCCCTAATAACAGGAAGTGTACATAAAATCTGATTGCGACAGGCTAATTAGGTCCCTTTACAACTGTAAATAGCAACTTCAAAATTTTTGCTTAAAGTGTCACACCAATGGTATGACTATGTCATGTTTTTTCAAGTCAGGAGTAGGCATTTCTTTCTTGTATGAAAGATAAATTAACAGATCTTGTCTATGACTCCTAGCTTGGGAAACAGATTTATTATGGACGGAGAAACAACAGAGAATAAGAAATCTTTTTTTTTTTTTTTTTTTTTTTGACAGAGAGAAACATAGCGAGAGAGGGAACACAAGCAGAGGGAATGGTAGCGGGAGAAGCAGGCTTTCTGCCGAGCAGGGAGCCGGATGCGGGGCTCGTTCCCAGAATCCTGGGATCATGATCTGAGCCGAAGGCAGACGCTTAATGACTGAGCCACCCAGGTGCCCCTAGAAGTATATTTTTGCTACAGTTTCATTCTAAGGACAGGATTTTTGCAAAACTCCATTATATGTGAGGGTTTTATTTTCCCTTATATGGTTTGCCTAGAAAAGGCCACAGTTATTTGTTACACTATTTTCTTTATAAAGATGGAAAATCAGTGTCAAGGTGAATGCACAGGTGCAAATCCTGATCAAGTTAATTTAATGTCAGTCTTTTAAAATCTTCTCATTAGTGAGTGCTGCTAAAACCAGGTTTAGAAAATGGAATTCTTAGGAAGGAAGGAAGGAAGGAAGGAAGGAAGGAAGGAAGGAAGGAAGGAAGGAAGGGAGGGAGGGAGGGAGGGAGGGAGGGAGGGAGGAAGGGAAAGAAGCTGGAATTCTTTTACTGAGTAAACCCAGGTAAAGGTGTTTCCTTTTTTTTTTTTTTTTTTTTAAAGATTTTATTTATTTGACAGCGAGAAACACAGCGAGAGAGGGAACACAAGCAGAGGGAATGGTAACGGGAGAAGCAGACTTCCTGCAGAGCAGAGAGCCCGATGCGGGGCTCAATCCCAGGCCCCTGGGATCTAACCTGGGCCGAAGGCAGACGCTTAGCGACTGAGCCACCCAGGTGCCCCAAAGGTGTTTCCTTTTAACACCTGCATCCTACCTCTTAGGGTCATCAGCACATTAATGTAATTAGGAGATACATTACATTTCAACTCAGTTTGAATTTTCTATATTTTTCTCAGTATAGCCTCATTGTTCAGATTAATATTTTCTTGTAGAATGGATTACTTTTTTAAAAAAATATTTTATTTATTTATTTGAGAAAGAGCAGGAGCAGAGGGGAGAAAGGCAGAGGGAGAGAAAGAGAAGCAGGCTCCCACTGAACAGGGAGCCTGACACGGGGCTCTGAATCCTAGGATCCTAGTGTCCTGGGATCATGACCTGAGCCAACGGCAGACATTTTTTTTTTAAAGATTTTATTTATTTATTTGTGAGAGAGAGAGAGAGAGAGCGAGAGCACAAGTAGGCAGAGAGGCAGGCAGAGGCAAAGGGAGAAGCAGGCTCCCTGCTGAGCAAGGAGCCCGATGTGGGACTCGATCCCAGGACCCTGAGATCATGACCTGAGCTGAAGGTAGCTGCCTAACCAACTGAGCCACCCAGGCGTCCCTATGGCAGACATTTAATGACTGAGCCAGCCAGGCACCTCTTTATTACTTACTTTTAAATGACTGTACTTTTAAATGAGTCCTTGTTGTGTCTGTAACTAATCATGGATGCGGAAATCAAATAGGTTATTGCTTGCCTGTATTTTCCGTATTTAACTCAAAAACATATTTTACTATAATATACTTCTACTATTAAATGATTCTGTTGAACATTTCCTTCCTTCCTTCCTTCCTTCCTTCCTTCCTTCCTTCCTTCCTTCCTTCCTTCCTTCCTTCCTTCTTTCTTTTTGCATTTTTCTTTCAAACTATGATCAGCAATGTATGCTTTGGAGCCTGAAGCTAGATCTATAGATCTGTGAAACTGGAATGGACTTTAGGTCATTTTTGGGTCATGCTTTACATTCTAGACAAGAAGTAGGCTTAAGTAGGCTTAATGTAGGCTCAGCTGGGTGTTATGACTGGGATTGAGTTCATTCATGAATCCTTTAAACTGTTCCCCACTGATCAGCTCACAGGCAGATTTGGCCACAAAGAACACATTAACTGGTATGACTGCATTAAGCATCTTTTTTTTTTTTAATTTTTTATTTTTTCAGTGTTACAAGATTCATTGTTCATGCACCACACCCAGTGCTCCATGCAATATGTACCCTCCTCATATTGGGTACCCTCCTACCCACCACCAGGCTTGCCCAAACCCTCACCCCCCTCCTCTCCAAAACCTTCAGTTTGTTGCTCAGAGTCCACAGTCTCTCATGGTTCGTCTCCCCCTCTGATTCCCCCAATTCGCCCTTTCTTTCCTTCTCACAATGTCCTCCATGTTTTTCCTTATACTCTACACATAAGTGAAACCATAAGATAATTGACTCTCTCTGCTTGACTTATTTCACTTAGTATAATCTCTTCTAATCCTGTCCATGTTGATACAAAAGTTGGGTATTCATCCTTTCTGATGGAGGCATAATATTGCATAATATTCCATAATATTCCATTGGGACCATATCTTCTTTATCCATTCATCTGTTGAAGGGCATCTTGGCTCTTTCCACAGTTTGGCGATTGTGGCCATTGCTGCTATGAACATTGGGGTACATGTGGCCCTCCTTTGTACTGCATCTGTATCTTTGGGGTTGATACCCAGTAGTGTAATTGCAGGGTCATAGGGTAGCTCTTTTTTTAATTTCTTGAGGAATCTCCACACTTATTTCCAAAGTAGCTGCACCAACTTGCATTCCCAACAGTGTAAGAGCGTTCCCCTTTCTCCACATCCTCTCCAACATTTGTTGTTTACTGTCTTGTTGATTTTGGCCATTCTAACTGGTGTAAGGTGGTATCTCAGTGTGGTTTTGATCTGAGTTTCCCTGATGGCTAATGATGATGAACATTTTTTCATGTGTCTATAAGCCGTGTGTATGTCTTCTCTGGAGAAGTGTCTGTTCATGTCTTCTACCCATTTTTTTTTGTTTAACTAATTTCAATGATCTCATTAAGAGCTTATATTATTTGGGGGTCTTAGTTACCCTATCTAACTTCACTTAGGTTTGCTCTGGCTAGTTTAGACAAAAAATAAAATGAAAAAAATCATTAGAATCTCTTACAAACTTTATTTGGGGCAAAGAAGCTGATGTGGAGGCTGTGCACCTGCAAATCGTAAGACTTCCCCAGCAGACTGATCTGGCAGGGCAGCTCCCACGGCTAATGCATAGCCCACTTGCCACTGGTGCTTGGAACAGGGCATTGCTGCTGGGCTCTCTGCCTCCGCAGCTTCCTAAAGGCTGGGTGTCTCACTGCCGTGCTCCAGTACGCTCATCAGAATGGAGTCTGGGTATGACCTCTTCTTCAAGAATCTCTCCTCTAAACCGAAATCTCAAGCAAGCTCATCTGTGTTCTAGATGTAAGGGAAAACGGGTTTGCGCATTAAACCTGGAGAATCCCAAAATGAATCTTTCCCGTCTCCTGGGCACAGCATTCAAGAAGTACAGTTCAAAAACCATTCACAGTGTTAACTCTGAGGCTGTCAGTCATCCTTAGTTCTTGACTTGGCATAGGGCTCATTTTCCCCCCACATGGCTTCCAGCCTATAGGTTGATGTAACTTTATGTGGTAAAAGAGCAGCAAGAACAGTAGAGAGAATAGAAGATTATAAAAACTATATATGTTGGAATGCGGGGGGGGGGGAAGAAATTGAGGTCATTGTTAATACTAGTATCTATCCTTGGCTTCTAAAATAATAATCAGAATTCAGCTAAGTGATTTATTATCCGTAAGTTAGAAATCAGTTGCTGTCAGTTTTTGATTAACTTTAGATTCAATCATTCTAGAAGCCTGATTATATTTTGTTACATATCAGCTCATTTAAACAATTGAAAATCTCATTCCTAACTATATTTATTCAAGGTAATTCTAACTGTATTCTTTAAGGAGGAGATGAATTACCTCATTTGGTAACTGTGGAGAAATTTTCAACTGTCAATCATGACCGTGTAGTAATATTGTAGAGTAATCCTGTATGCTAATTTCTCTTCCTACCAAACTTTTGAGATAGGCATCATGATCATCCAGATAAGAAAACTGAGGTATAACTTGACAAAGATCATTGAGCACACTTGTGGCAAGGTAAATAATTTTACACAGTTCTTCTGTATACATGTCCTATGTAATAGCCTACCCTTGGGTGGAGTGAGGGGAGGTGTGTGTATGATTAAGTCAAGTTATAAGGGCAGGGTAATGAAACAGTCACTCTTGTGATAATTTTATATTGTGTAAGTCTCTGTAGCAGAGTGGAGATAGTTTTGCTGGCTTTAGTGAACTGCCGTATTTTGAGAGGACCATATGGCTAGGATCCGAGGGGTGTCTGTAAGAGTTGAGAGCAACGTTTGTTGACAACCTGCAAGGGAACAGCGCCTTTTAGTCCTAGACCTTGAAGGAGCTGAATTCTGTCATCAACCTGAACAAGGCTGGAAGAAGACCCCAAGTTCCAGATGAGAACTGCAGGCTGGCCGACACCTTGCTTTCAGTCTGTGAGACCCTGAAGAGAGGACCTACTGGAGCCGTGTCTACATTCCCGACCCAAGGACACTAAAGATAGTACATTGAGGTTGTTTGAAACCTGTAATGTGGTAAGCTGTTAAAAAGCAAGAGGAGACTAATGCACATGATTTCCAACTTCCAATATTCTGCTGGAATGAAGGCCACAGAGCTGACAAGTGGCTGATGAAATAATTTTACCTGGGAAGTCTGACTGCAAAGTCTCCAGTCTTTTCCAGTTGAATTATTGCCTCCGAGTTAGAGGAACCAGCTATAAACAAATTCAGGAGAACTGCCATAGGCCCCTCATACTTTGGGTCAGGCCAGTGGGTGGTACCACTGCTATTAGAGAATTGTAGTTTTGTCTTTTGATAACCACATTTAAAGGTGAATTATTGATGGTTTAGAATTTAACCGAGTACTATGGTATGATTAGTTTTCTAACCTTTAGAAAGAATAAGAAAAAAAATGTCTAACCATTACTTTGATTATTTTAGGAAATATAGCTACATCTGAACCAGGCCTTTTAATCAGATACTCTTTTTATGCAAAATACAGTTTTCTGGTCTGAAATAGTAATACAGTATAAAGCCACAATAGATCTAAGATATTTCAAAGGGAATAAGTACCTATTAATGCCAGTTTTTCCAAATTTTATATCAAATACACTATGCCATTATTTGGTAAATGTGTAATTTTTTTGTTTGTGCTTATCTCATAGCTTTATCACAAATATATGGCTATGTATGTATATATTTACATAGATAAGTTGAAACAACTTTTTTTTGCCATATTCTCTGCTATAAGAAACATTATCTTTAGCTAATTTTAGGTATAAAAGCATCAGACTAACAAGCATCTATTTAGGGAAAAAAATTTCTCTAAATTATAAGTTCTTCTTCAAAGAGATGTATCTTTCATAGTATGAGGGCACAGATGGAAATTATTTGCCAAAGTAATACTTTTATGCTCATACAAATATGATGCAATCCTAATTATTATATGCATACTATTTTTAATATTTAGATATATGTATGTCTCTATGTACGATGCATATTGAAATTTTACTTAGACATATTGATTCATTTAACTCCAAGTGTTGTCTGTAAATATTTTAGATGATTCGAAGAACAGTCTTTATAATGAAAACCTGTCTATCACATGAGTGCCCAGATCGTAATCATTATGTATTCTTGTATTAGTCTATCCTCTCAACAAGAGTTCTTAATCAGTGTTCTTAATTGAGCCCTATAAATTGGGCTGAGAGTTATTTTTCTTGCTTTGTGTTCCAAAAATCCTCACTTTAGATCTTTCTAAGGATATAACAGCCGCTATAGAAGGCATAGTTTATCATCTAGCTTTTATACAGATGTGACATGAGCTCATTATATTTCTGCCACTTGATTTTATCACTTTAATAATACATTACAATATTTGCAGAATGGCATGATGAATCATTTTATATTTATCATATAATACAACAAATATCATGACATGCCAATAAATCACTCTATTTTACAGTGTTGAGATTATTCTTCCAAACTTACATCAAAATGATGAGTCAGCATATAGTCTTTACCAAATCTATAGTTTTGCACAAATTTGTACCTTAGAGTGTTTAATGTTTATGGAAATTCAAAATTATTTGTTTTTTAATCTTTTACTAAGGTAAGCTTACTTAGTGCAAAATTTTAGTTCCCAAAATAAAGCGTTTCTTATAAATGAGCTTTTGTGTTAGGAGTAATGCAAATCATCTAAGAGTAATAAAACTTTGTATTAAGCTAGGATTTCTGGTGAACATTTTTCCTTTTGCAAGAATGGATTGGAGGAAAATCTCTGTTTTTATAATTAGAGACCACAAAAAAGAAAGGAATAAAGAAATATTGTTTAACCTACCAATTATATAGACAAGGAAATGGGTTCACATATATTAAGGGATATAATTAGTTAGACTGACAAATAAGTGAGATCAGAAGTTCAATTTTCGCACACTTATTTGAGTGTTATTTTATACTAAATCCTTTTTTTTCTTTGAAATTCAGTTACTGAATTTTAAGGATTTAATATTTTATGTAAATATCAGATCAAGCTGATACATATGGTCAAACAAGTTAGACTAGATGGTGACAACATCTTTTGAAGTCCAAATGTCATTATATTGGAAATATATTTGAATAATCTCTGTTGTGTATGAGCCAATCAGTTCATGATAAACCAGACTTAATCAAGCAGCTTAGGGGATGCTTTAGTTTCTTTGGCTTTTCTAGCAATAGAGCAAACCAGAGCCTTGGCATTACTAAAAAACAAAACAAAACCCTAAACTAAAACAAAACTGTGGTTTACTTTGAATATCTATAAATACTTTAAGCTACATAAAAATTTACAAAAAAGATCCTCTTTTTGCTCATATTCTTCCTTGTCTTGAAATATTTAATTGTACTTGGTGTTAGAGCATTAAACATCTTCTAGAGGGCATAGTTTCTTCCAATTACGAAGTATGAAATATATCTTTCTTTTTTTTTTTAAAGATTTTATTTATTTATTTGACAGAGAGAGAGAGATCACAAGTAGGCAGAGAGGCAGGCAGGGGTCGGGGAAGCAGGCTCCCCGCTGAGCAGACAGCCCGATGCGGGGCTCGATCCCAGGACCCTGAGATCATGACCTGAGCCAAAGGCAGAGTCTCTAACCCACTGAGCCACCCAGGCGCCCCGAAATATATCTTTCTTTTACAGATCTTCACAAATGTTCCAGTTATCAAGATGTGCTGTGGCTTTCTATTCCTATTTTAAGAATAATGGAAAAATCAAAAGCTCTTCTAAAATGTACACACTTGTGTATTATTAAGCAGTATTACATATTTTTTTATTTTTGATTTTTTGAGTAGAGTTGACACACCATGTTATATTAGTTTCAGGTGTACACCAGAGTGATTCAACAAGTCTGTACATTATGCTGTGCTCACCACAGGTGTACCTACCATCTGTCACCTCACAATGCAGTTAGAGTACCACTGTCTATATTCTCTGTGCTGTTCCTTTTATTCCATGACTTATTCATTTTGTAACTGGAAACCTGTTTCTCCCATTCCCCTTCACCTATTTTGCACATCCCCCCACTCCCCTCCCCTATGGCAACCGTCAGTTTGGTCTCTGTTTATAAGTCTGATTCTGCTTTTTGTGTGTTTACTCATTTGTTTTGTTTTTTAGATTCCATGTGAAATCATATGGTATTTTTGTTTTTCTCTGTCAGACTTACTTCACTTACAGTAATACCCTCTAGGTCCATCCTGTTGTTGCAACTTTAAGCACAGTTATTAAGCACATAGTGTTTTAGGATTTTATTCTTATGTAGATTGAAAATTTTCAAAGGATTGAAAAGTCAGTCTTGGGGGTTAAGTCCTAAACTTTCATTTCTTTGATTGGTTTAACAAACTTAAAGAGAATTTAATATGCGACAGTCACTGATTTAGGTGCTATAGTAGTGATTTAGCTAATTTAGGGTAGAACAGGGAGCAATACAAAAAAATTGTGGTCTCTTTAGAACTTACCTTCTATTGTGGTAAGACAGTCTCAAAGAAAATAAAACACATAGTATGTCATAAGCTGATAAATGCTGAGGGGAAAATATATATGCATAGAGAGGGAGGGAGGGCGGGCATACAAATGGCAGTTTTAAATGGCATGGTCAAGGAAGGCCTCGCTAAGCAGGTGATACTTAAGCAAAAACCCAAAGAAAAAGAGGATAAGCCATGCAGCATAGCATAGTGCTTAAGGGCACAGCCTTTGCAGGTAGAAAATCTGCAGTGCCTGATATTTTCAAGGAAGGGCAAGGAGTTTTGTATCATTGGGCTATAGTGAGCAAGAGGCACAGTGAGAACACAAGGAAGTAGACAGATAATGGCGCCAGATTAGTCAGTTCCTTGTAGGCATTTGTAAACGTCTCAGGCTTTTACTTTGAGTGATATGGAAAGCCACTGGAGAGTGTTTAACTAGACTTGCGTCATGATCTGGGTTATACTGTAAAGTATCACTCTGGCTGTGGGCAGAGGTCTTGGGAGGTCAGCGGGTAGCCATAGGAAACACCAAGCCCTCCACTTGTGGGCTAGACCCTATCATCTCTCACCTAACCCGGGGACATTATTCCACAGTCTTTCCCCTTTTTCTGTATCATCAGTTCTCCTCTTTGCAATTAATGATTTTCTTCATATACAAATATGATACAATTATTCTTCTCTTAGAACACCTTTCCAGGTCATACAGCCCTCTCAAGGTCCTACCTCTTTTCTCTGGTCCCCAGATCTAAGCTGCTGTAGTAGTCTGTACCCATTGTAACAAAATCCTTTCCTCATAGCTTTTGGATATTCCACCCCAGTCTGTCTTCCCTTTGCTACTTTACAAAATGTGTGCTTTCCAAGGACAATCCCAACCTCCTAATTCCTCAACTCTCAGTCTTTTTCTTAGCATTTGATCATTCACTTCTTCAAGCATTTTCTTCGCTTGGTTTCTAGGACATTATAATCTTGGTTCTACCTACTGAATAAACTGTTGCTTCTTACGCTCCTTTGCTTGTCTCCCATCTTCCTGATTTCTGAATTGCAGCATGACAGAGCTACATTCTGACACTAATTTCTTCTATCCAAACTTAATCCCTTGTTGTTCTCATGCTTTAACTCTCATGCATATACTGCTAACTTCCAAATTTTTATTTCCAACTTCCAACATTCTGCTGAACTCCAGAATTGTATGTTCCAGTGCTTGGTTGATATTTTCACTTAAAATCTAATAAGTAACTCAACATTATTATTTGCAAAATTGACCCTCTGACCTTTCCTTCAAAACTTGGTACTCCTAAAATCTTGCCCATTTCGGTAAATAAATTCCATTGTTTAATTATTTAAACCAAAACCCATGGGGTAAATTCTTCAGTTATTTTTCTTTTGTTCCATACTTAAATCTGGAAATCCTGCAAGTCTACTTTTAAATTGAATAGATTCGAGATATTTTACACTGATACTACTCTCGTCTAAGCTGCCATCAGCTCTCAATGGAACGCTGTCATGGTCTCCTGTCATTTTGTCATTTGAATTTCTTTTTTTTTTTTAAAGATTTTATTTGTTTATTTGACAGAGAGAGAGAGAGAGATCACAAATAGGCAGAGAGTCAGGCAGAGAGAGAGGAGGAAGCAGACTCCCTGCTGAGCAGAGAGCCCGATGCGGGACTCCATCCCAGAACCCTGAGATCATGACCTGAGCCGAAGGCAGAGGCTTTAACCCGCTGAGCCACCCAGGTGCCCCCCAAAAAATCATTTGAAATTCTTTATCAAGAGCAGATGAAGCTAAATAGTGGGTTTGTTGCCAATTCTTTCTTTCTGAAATTATTATTATTAGGTGGTTCTTACATAATTGACTTGTAAATTAAGCTATCTCATCAAAAGTATCTGCACTATGTCCTTTGTGATTAAAAACATCCTTTACTAAAATCTTGAGAGAACTTTCTTCCCATGGCTGGTTTTCAATGGTGAGCTCTTGCTCAAGAACAAGGGCAAATTTTCTGAGGGTAATTTTAAACTGAATTCAAAGAGAAGAAAGTTGTTGCTCTATTAGGATCTGAAATTCGTTGGGAGTTTTAATATAGGAATGAGTAGATTTTGCATAAAGGGCACCTTACAAGTATCTCATTAGTCATTCAGTTTTTATAATACATCCAATTAAGTGTCACATTCCCTGAGTCAAAGTTAGCATTTTATGGTTCATAATTTCTACATTGGTAAAACTTTTAATTTGGTCGTAACATTTGATTGGTTTTGAGTCATAATTATATTTTTAGGACATGTAGTTTACTTGAGTTGATAATTTAATGTATTCAAAATATTCTGATAAATACCAACTGGTTCTCATAATTCTCTGGTTTTGTTTGTCTGAAATTGCTTTATCATGAAATCTTCCCTAAAATCTCATATTTGTCAAGGTTGTTCTTTAGATTATCATAAAATGCTTTTGTAATTTGAAATCCCCCATCATTTCACAGATAAGTGGAAGAACATAGAAATGAAATTGACCTCTTTGCTGCTTTGGCATCTTACTGAATTACTACCAAGTTTCCTATAAGAGCCATTAGCTCATTAGTAACTATATAATTTATAATATATTAAATATAAAATATTATGAACTAGTTAGGTTATCTGGTTTCAGGCTGTGTAATTGCCCTTTTAAATTTATGTCTCAGCTGGATTTATGAGCTCTGTAACATTTAGGATATATTCATATTTTTAATTATTTCTTATTTTAGTCAAGATTTGATTGTCTTCAAAAACAAGTTCTTGCCTTGATTTATATCAGCCTTGTGAGCAATTTGCTAATTTTCTAATGGAATTTTTGAGATCATAGATAAATTAAGGAATGATGTTACCATTTAAATTCACTAAGAGAGTTGGAAGACACTGATAGCGATACCAGTAATGATTTACAACTTTAGGAAAGAAAATAAAAGTGTTTAATAAATATGGTACAAAATGCATTTTTAATGAGTACAACTTTTTTATTAATGAAAAGATTGATTTTTAAAAATAGAAATAAATTTGAATTTGTAGATTTCTAATTTCAGACATGCCTCTGGTAGTTGAGCCTAGCTTTTTGTCCATTTTCTTCTTTGTGCAGCAAAAAAACCCCACAAAAAACAAAAACAAAACTATTTTGGAAAACATAATTCAGCGTTAAAGGAAGCCTGTTAATAGATGTCTCTATGGTTTATATTCTCAAATCCATGTTATACCACATCCTTTCGTACTTTATAAGCCAGTAGTTTAGGACATTAAAACACACACACACACACACACACACACACACACACACACACACACACACCAAAAAAAAGCAAAATAAAATTGATGTTTCTCAAATCACTTGTGATTTGTTCATATATGTTGTATTTTAGCATTCTAGCAGTGTTTTGGTGGATTTAAAGATTTGTTTGCTCTATAACACAATAATCTAAGGAAGTTTTTTTGGCTTTTAAATCTAATCTCTAAGGGTGGAATAACAGTCTTTCCCCCGCTCAAAAAAAATTTTCTTGAATTTTTTTTTACTTGAAGCACATCAAATTCTTAGTTCCTTTAGGATATATAGGAAAAGAGATTTAAAACATTGTGTAGGAACATTTTCATCTTTTCCCTCTGTTTTGTAGAGCAGTGTTTCAAAGGGTAGCTAGTACTGCATGTCTCAGCTGTTTTGTTTTGTTTTGTTTTATTTTTTTGTTTTTGGCTAGGATAAATATTAAAACTTAGATATATAATAACCAGTTATTTCAATAAGATGTTTCCTTTATAGAATGTTTCCTAGATAATTTTATTAATATATTTATATATTTTATTATTATATTTATATAATTTATTATAATATTTTATAATATAATAATATATAATTTATTATATTTATATACTTTATTAATATATTTATTAGTTTTTATTAATAAAAACAGAAAGACAACTTAGAAACTTGGTGCATAATCAGGAACTCCATAGAATTCCTATAAAACATATACATATAATTCTAGATGAGGTGAAAGTTTGGTTTTGTTTAAGATCCTTTGTCCTACCAACTCCCCTAGTATCTGAACACCTCATATTATGGTTTAAACTGCTATACAGAAATAATGCTCTTTCATATCATACACTGTTCTTTTTTTTTTTACAAGTCTGCACCATTTATTAGACCCTATTTTATAATATTTGAGGCATCCAATCGACAATAGATAATTTGGATCTCAAAATCAAAGTGAGCTTATTTTCAGTGCTCAGTTTCCTCATTTGTTATGTGAAATCAGCAATTGAATCTATATTCCAGGACTGATGATGTGATATATTAAACATACTTATACTTTGATACAGCAGTTTTTCAAAATTCCACTGTAGACCATTATTTTTGTAATTTGTGTTATTTTATTTTCCTTGTTCTTTTCTTAGCCACTTGAATTAGTTAACTATTGGGACCAGGATGATAGGGCTGATCTACTTATTGTTCCAATACCTTTGCTTAAATGTATTTTGAGATTATTCTCCCTAATTAAGTCTAGCATCTTTGTTTCAGATGCATGCCTTTAATATTTTTTTTTTTAAAGATTTTATTTATTTGACAGAGAGAAACACAGTGAGAGAGAGGGAACACAAGCAGAGGGAATGGTAGCGGGAGAAGCAGGCTTCCTGCTGAGGAAGGAGCCCGATGCGGGGCTCGATCCCAGGACGCTGGGATCATGACCTGGGCCGAAGGCAGACACTTAACGACTGAGCCACCCAGGCGCCCCTCATGCCTTTAATATTTTCAAAACATTTCAGATGTTTTAAAAACTAAACCTATCATTTATTTGTGAAATTTTTAGTATGAGAATTTTTCTTTATTAAAATATTAAATTGGGCGCCTGGGTGGCTCAGTAGTTAAGCGTCTGCCTTCGGCCCAGGTCATGATCCCAGCGTTCTGGGATCCAGCCCCGCATTGGGCTTTCTGCACAGCAGGGAGCCTGCTTCTCCCACTACCATTCCCTCTGCTTGTGTTCCCTCTCTCGCTGTGTTTCTCTCTATCAAATAAATAAAATCTTTTAAAAAAATTAAATTAACTGAAAAATTAAGCACATTAAAAAGAGGACATTTATACACAAACTGAATAATATTCAGTTAATTTGGAGCATAATCAAAGATCTGGGATATTAATCATTATAGGTGAGACTTGAATTAATACTAGTTCAAGGTAGTTTGAAAATTAAGAATCTTTGTATGTTATTATTTTATAAAAGTAAATCACATAGATGCTACTAGAGAGGTAAACAATGTCCTGACACATGTGAATAAACTTTCAGTTTTCAATACATTTCTATTTGGTACATTGCCTTGAACTTGTCCTCCAATATGGTTTCATGGTTTCTCTCTCTCTCTTTTTTTTTTTTTTGGTTTCTCTCTTGAAGACAGATAGATATGCAAAGTTGATGTTTAGGGCCCATGCATAGGACATTACTACCCTTCTAACTCATCAGATAATATATTGTGGGTTGTTTATTTTTTTAAACAATTTTTTTAAAGATCTTATTTATTTGTCAGAGAGAGAGCGAGAGTGAGAGAGTGAGATAGCACAAGCAGGGGGAGCGGCAGACAGAGGGAGAAGCAGGCTCCTTGCTGAGCAGGGAGCCTGATGTGGGACTCAATCCCAGGACCCTGGGATGATGACCTGAACCGAAGGCAGATGCTTAACTGACTGCCACCCAGGTGTCCCATATTATGGGTTGTTAAAGTCAAGCATTGGCTCAACATTTTGACTCTGCTGCATTGAGAAAGAAAATGCACCAAGGAGATAGCTTCTTAATTCACAATGTCAGGGAACATAAGAATGGGAAGGCCCTGTGGCTGCCCATGGTTTTTATTAACATATAATATATTATTTGTTTCAGGGGTACATGTCTGTGATTCATCAGTCTCACACAATTCACAGTACTTACCATAGCACATACCCTCCACATAGCCACCCCATCCCTCCCACCCCCCTCCATGCCAGCAACCCTCAGTTTGTTTCATGAGATTAAGAATCTCTTATGGTTAAGAGATACCCGCCTGGTGGTGGGTATTGAAGAGAGCATGTATTGCTTGGAGCACTGGGTGTGGTGCATGAACAATTAATCTTGTAGCACTGAAAAAAATAAAATAAACATATCTGGGGAAGAAAAAAAGAATTTCTTACAGTTTCTCTACCTCTCTGGTTTCATCTTGTTTCATTTTTCTCTCCCTTTCCCTATGATCCTCTGTCTTGTTTCTCAAATTCCTTATATCAGAGAGATCATGTAATAATTTTCTTTTTCTCATTGACTTATTTTACTTAGC
The DNA here is from genome assembly GCA_028646535.1 of Procyon lotor. Lineage (NCBI taxonomy): Eukaryota > Metazoa > Chordata > Mammalia > Carnivora > Procyonidae > Procyon > Procyon lotor. The sequence continues at coordinate 161,097,102 of CM053603.1, read as the reverse complement.
ATAATACCATCTAGTTCCATCCACATTGTTGCAAAAGACAAGATTTCGTTTTTTTGATGACTGGATAGTATTCCATTGTGTGTGTGTGTATACCACATCTTCTTTATCCATTCATCTGTTGATGAACATCTAGGCTCTTTCCATAGTTTGGCTATCGTGGACATTGCTGCTATAAATATTGGGGTGCATGTGCTCCTTCAGATCACTACATTTGTATCTTTAGGGTAAATACCCAGTAGTGCAATTGCTGGGTTGTATTTTCGACTTTTTGAGGAACCTCCGTACTGTTTTCTAGAGTGGCTACACCAGCTTGCATTCCCACCAACAGTGTATGAGGATTCCCCTTTCTCCGCATCCTTGCCAACATCATTTCTGGACTTGTTAATTTTAGCCATTCTGACTGGTGTGGGGTGGTATCTCATTGAGGTTTTGATTTGTATTTCCCTGATGCTGAGTGATGTTGAGCACTATTTCATGTATCTATTGGCCATTTGGATGTCTTCTTCACAGAAATGTCTGTTCATGTTTTCTGCCCATTTCTTGATTGTATTATTTGTTCTTTGGGTGTTGAGTTTGATACATTCTTTTTTTTTTTCCCAAATATGTTTATTTTATTTTTTCAGTGTTATAAGATTAATTGTTCATGTACCACACCCAGTGCTCCGTGCAATACGTGCCCTCCTCAATACCCATCACCAGGCTCACCCAGCCCCCCACCCCCACCCCTCCAAA
>CM053603.1:161031106-161096270 GCA_028646535.1 Procyon lotor | reverse complement strand
GTTTGATAAGTTCTTTATAAATATTGGATACTAGCCTTTATCTGATATGTCACGTGCAAATATCTTCTCCCATTCTGTTGGTTGTCTTTTGGTTTTGTTGACTATTTCCATTGCTGTGCAAAAGCTTTTGATCTTGATGAAGTCCTAATAGTTCATTTTTGCCCTTGCTTTCCTTGCCTTTGGCATGCCCATGGTTTTCTAATATGCGGTTTTTTAATAGCCTGACACTAGTTAATGGAGTCCATGTATTGGTCATATGTTAATCAATCAGATTAGTATTTCTTCTTTTAAGATGACTGACTAAAGAAACTTGAAAAGATGAATAGAGACACAGGAGCATATCTTCTTCCTTAATTTGTTGTTAGAAAAAATAGATGATTATGAGTAAAAAATGGGAGAATAAAGTTAAACTAATTAAGATGTACTAATAGATTAAATATTTGTTATAAAACTGGAGGAATTTGTATAAAATAACACATGAGACTTTCAAATAAAATAATTATGTTGATAATACACAAAAGGAAATAGCTCAAATTTGCTACTTTTTAAAATGGAAAAAAAAAATGCTCCATTTTAGGCATGGCCCTTTAAAGCATATGTAAAAAGAATACAAAAATAAGTTGAAGGCCAACAAAATGGTAAAACAGCAGCTGTAAGATTCTGAAAATAAGTTGCTACTTTAAGCAAAGGTTAATGAAATTATGCTAATTTTATATAATCAAAAATAATACATGACAATAGAGTTTTTCATATTCATTAGAAGTATAAATTTGGGAAGAGGGACCTAAACCAGAGGGAGTGAACATGAACAAAAATAGAAGAGACAAACACAGGGCTAATTATGAGCTTGGTCATGTTTATGCTACTGAATTCTTCATTGAAATGATGTGTCTTCCCTCTGCATTATCTTGCCCCCCCTCCAGCTGGAATCAGGCTCTGGTGGTGTGGAACTCTGTCATGCGTCTTTCTGTGCTGGTGTCATTTCCTGGTGGCTCATCTAGTATCAAAAATGAGTAGCTTCAGTGGCTGAGAATGACCAGGGCAGAAAGACGAATGTGGGTTTGTTAATCAGAGGACAGAGGGTATGGTTATATCTGTAGACTGAATGTGCCGAGATTGAGAGAAGAGAATATCTGAGCATTGTTTGCATGACTAGCAGCTTCTGAATGCTCTCCCTTTGCTTGTAATTCCTATCCAAAGTTAAGTGAGGGGCACAGTAAAAATGGATCTCTTAAGGACACTTCCTATCTCCTTGATAGGATTGCTGCCTTAGATATAACATGTATCGAAGAGCCTCTGCGTGCTACTTGGAAAACAAATTTATAATTTATTAGTAAGAATGAATTTAATATAATATTTTATATAATGTGATGACATTTTTAGCCAAATGCCACTCCCTTGCCTCAGTGATTCTCTGCCTGAGCCCAATAATGTTGACAAAAGAGCATCTAAAATCTAATCACTTCTCTACCCTCAGTGACTCCTCCATCAGTCCATGGAAAGGGAGTAAAATCAGAAGGAAAAGTACATTCATTCCATACTGATAAAGGCCAGCCTTAATGCCAAGGAATCCGTATTGTTGTTATGTTTAAGTTTGATAATAGCCCTATGAGACAACTGTTCTTATCCTTATTTAAAAATGAATGCTGAAACAGGATCAGAAAAGTTAAATAACTTGCCTTGGATTTTAATTAGCTGGTGGAAGGGCTGGGGATTCAGCTTTCAAACTGTCCAATTTTAAATTCTGTGCCAGTTCTAAATCCTTTACCAGTTAGGAAATACCTTGTATTGAAAACTTTTCACAAAGCAAGGAGATTATTTTTATTTATTTATTATTTTTATTTATTTATTTTTAATTTTTTTAAAGATTTTATTTACTTATTTGACAGAGAGAGAGATCACAAGTAGGCTCCCTGCCGAGCAGAGAGCCCCATGCGGGGCTCGATCCCAAGACCCTGAGATCATGACCTGAGCCGAAGGCAGAGGCTTTAACCTACTGAGCCACCCAGGCACCCCAAAGCAAGGAGATTATTGAGCTAATGTTTATATGTATATTTTAGCAGTAATATGTTGCCCTTTCTTATGCGATGACCATTTTACCCACATTGAGATGTTTTTTTCAGTATTGGTTATAGGTGTGGTTCGCATCTCCTTTACTGTTATTCAGCTTTCATTTGAGGTTAAATATGTTCATTTGCTGGATGATTAGCTTGGAGTTAATAAGTTGATACCCATGTATCAGATTCTTTTGTACTTGAATTGCTGTGCAGAAATAGCAGACCTATAAAGGGTTTTCACTAGTACAACCGTTTTTAGTCTTGAAACACCAGCAAATAAATCCTCTGTCCCTGTGGCCAAAAAAGGCCATGTTAGCCTACAGTTGACACCAGCTGGCATTGTAGAATCACACAAAGAATTGAGGTCATAAAGAATTGTACTGACATTTTACAGTATATGCATTCTTTTTATGGGGGGTGGAGGTGCTTCCTTTATGCATTCTAAGGAACAGAATTTGGCTACTAATTAAAAGTATTTAACCCACATAAAGTCTTTTATACAGGCCATAAAATTAATTTTATTACAGAAATTGCATTACACTTAACAGCTGATGACCTTATCTTACTGCAGTAATGTATTTTTTATTAAAATGAAACATTGTGTTTCAGAAGCAGGAGCCAAGAATCAGGCCTTGAATCGGAAAGGGCTGTATGTATCATGTACAGTCACTGTCTCCTAAAAGAGCATAAAACCTGGTGTTTCTCAGTTTATTATTGCATCAAGATGAGCAGATTTAAACTCTAATTAAAGAGATGTCATACATTTTCTTTTTACAACTTGGGTAACTTTAACTGTTGTACTGCCAAACCAGCCTCAGTAAATATTAGCTGTTTTTTGGTCTTTTATGTAAGTTCCGATGTGTAGGTTGAATTTATCATGAAGTCAGAGTATTGACTATCTTTCCGCTAGCCAATACATTTGTTTATTTCTGGCCACACCTAGGTACTGCAATGTTTTATTTGCTGGGAGTGCAAAGTGAATTTTATTTGCTTTTAGTTATTGCAGATCATTCAAAAGACATAATTTCTGTGGTACATGACAGATGCACTGGAGTGGGAACTTAAATAATTAATTATGTTCATGAATGGAGTAATGGTATTTTAAATATTTTCCATTATGTGTTGAAACGCAAAACATGCTAATAGGGATTAGGGTACTTTGAAGTCTTACATAGGTTTACTAATCCGTTTTAAAACCTCAATGAATTTTCAATATTGAGATCCTTCTTGAAAGACTAAATTGCATTACCTCATATAGTTTGGGTAGTATTTTTCCTGAGTTGTTATTATCATAAAATAGAAGTATTATACAGGTGAGTGACTAGGAAATCCATATATTATGAAACACTAAAATCTGAAGACATTTTAAACATAGGGACAAAAAGTGAGTAAATACTAAAATAACTTTAAATTTTGAGTTGTAATAAAAAAGGAAGTAGGATAAAATAGTCAAGAAAATGGATTGGCAGGAGAGAGAATAAATTTAAAGAGAGACTTTATTTGAAATCAAAGACCAACACTACTTACCAATTTCCACTGATAACTATTGTATAATCTCTCCACCAAAATAAAGCAAAATATTTTAATTTCTCCATTTCTTAGAATGAATGACCAGTGCAGATTTACTACTAATAACCTGCTCGCTATCTCTACTCACCTTTCTGGGAGTTCTACTTTATTCTGGAAATATTTTTCCTTAGCAGTAATGAGAAAAGAGTAGAAAGAAATACAATATTCATATTATAGAGTTTAATAGATAGAGCGCCATAACCACCTATATTTTCATTTTTCGTTGTGAATTGGGTCATTTTGTTGTTTTTGTTGTTAATGAATCTGATTTGATATTTTAAAATTGTTCCATTACTTAAATCAAAAGTTATTTATAGAAATAAATTTGAATGTATTTGGAGGTTTTGAGGTACTTTTTGGTAGAATGCTAGTGTTAATTCAGTGGCAATATTATTGGTTTATTTAATACTCAAACTGGTATAATACAATATTAAAGGATTAGAAAAGCAAAGAAAATAGTAAAAAGTTAGAAAAGATTATACATCTGGGAATATGTAGCTGGAGTAGACAATATATTCTGAAATAACTTTTAGTGTCCTATTTTTGAGATAAGTATTTACATATTTAATATCCAAATTGGAGACTTATTCACTATTTAAAATAATTGTATCCTAGAAATAAATGTTTTTCTTTAAAATCAGTATTTAGTAAAGTTCTACTGTAATTAGAAAAGTAGTTATGGGAATCATGTTTAATGAAATGAAACCATGAAGAGTTTATGGTAGACTATAAGTTGATCTAAATTCAGTGGTAGAGTTAAGGTTTGACCAAGAGTACTTAAATTATAAAGAAAGGACTAATATAAAAGACAGTTTCTACAAAAAGTCCTGAAAATTGGCTTCACCAAAAACATTGTCATCAGGAAAATAAGAGATGGAAAATGGGACCAATAAATGCTTGGTTGTTGCCCTCAAATATTTCACTTTAGGAATGTACTAGAATGCTGTAACAAAACTTGATCTTCATATTAACGTCATGTTTGAATGGTTTCTCTATGGTACAGAAACATGACACATTTTGATTTCTAATGTGTAGGGTGAGATAAAATCGAGATAGGGAAGAGCAAGTGACCAACAGTCAGTTTACAAGCAATTTACTGGAGATCAGCCATTCTAATTGAGGTGTGCAGGCCTTGGCCAGGTTGCTAATGGAAACTCCCTTGTCTAGCCAATAGGCCAATGTCCAGGGTATGCCCAGCATCAGAAAACAGGATCTGTTTTTGTATCAACATTTACTTTTCATGGTTGCTATTAAATATCCTAACATAGCAAGACATCCAAGGTATTTACTACTCAGTACTAATCTAAAATTCAAGCACCAGGGGCACCTGGGTGGCTCAAATCCTGGGTGGGTTAAAGCCTCTGCCTTTGGTTCAAGTCATGGTCTCAGGGTCCTGGGATGGAACCCCGCATCAGGCTCTCTGCTTAGCAGGGAGCCTGCTTCCCCCTCTCTCTCTGCCTACATCTCTGCCTACTTGTGATCTCTCTCTCTCTCTGTGTCAACTAAATAAATAAAATCTTAAAAAAATAAAATAAAATAAAATTCAAGCATGGGTGGTGCCTGGGCGGCTCAGTCATTAAGTGTCTTCCTTTGGCTCAGGTCATGGTCTCAGGGTCCTGGGATCCAGTCCCGCATTGGATTCTTTGCAGGAAGCCTGCCTCTCCCTCTCCCACTCTCCCTGCCTGTGTTCCCTCTCCTGCTGTGTCTCTGTCAAGTCAATAAATAAAATTTAAAAAAATAAAATAAAATTCAAGCACAGTTACTTTTAATGATCTCTAAAACTAACTGGTTCCTGGCTTTGCAGGGGGAAGGAGTCTAGATTATATCACAAAAACCAGTATCTTAGCCTTTGTGGTAGGGTGTATTTTCCTTAAAAATATATCACATTCTTTTTATTTCTGCAAAAGATGCTAATTTTGGCAAGCGTTGGATTTTAGAGCTACCCTGTTTGCTAATTGAATTACCCTAAAACTGCTCTGTGTAGTTGCTAATAGTTTTTGATCATATATATCTACTCACTGTCTATTCAAATGTCATATTTATAAGTGAAAATGTTTTAAGATGGAATGTCAGTCTTTATTTTCATCATTTCCACCTACTTGAAGGGCAAAATCCCTGTTAAATTTTGGTTTAACCATCTAGAATAGATCTAAGTATGCCAAGGATATGTAGGTAAGACATACAACTCTTTATGCAAACAAAACAGAAAATAGGACATTTTTTTTCTTTTGGATTAATGGAATTGCCATACTTAAAGCATCCATAGAGAATATTTCAAATCCCTTGCTTTTGCCAATATCACATGCAATTATAATATAGTTTTTCTTCTTAATATTCCTTTTAAAAATATTTTCTAGTGCTGGAAAGACTGGTTTGCTTATAGAAAAAAGTAGCAATTGATTGAAATTTATAACATTTATTTAAAAAAGAAAGCCTTTTTAGGACCCTATAGCAGAACCATATGCATTAACAGTCCATTCAAACCACTTTAAGTGCAAATTCATGAGAACTATTAAAAACTTGTTTTATACTTTTTATAAAAGAAATGAAATATATATGTATGATATACACTCCATGACATGTACAAACTGCAACCTTTCTTAAGATACATTACTCAGATACTTGCTGGATGGAGATTAACAATCTCTGTTTCCAAAGCATAGTGTACTTACTTAAATTTTATTCTGGCCTTGTTTCTTAATAAATACCTGAGTGGTCATGTAACTGAACCTATATGAACCTATTTTTTCTGTAAATGGGGAAAATTGTACCTCAATAAAGAGATATGGGAAAGAATAATATTTTACACTGTGAGCTTAGCTCAGCCTCACAAAGTGATCAATAAATGGTGATAATAATAATAATAAAAATAGATAATTCATTGTTTTAGTACTTCCTTATGCTTGAATATCTACCACAAAATTGGTTAAAAATGAGAACTTCATCTGTATTACAGACGCGTAAATGAACACTTCACATATACCTCACTCCACTCAGCCCCTATACAGAAATTTGCCATCAGGAAACAACCTAAATCTGAGGCTGCTAGAGCTTAAGTCCCCTTTTACATAGTTCTTTTTCTCATCTCTCCCAACTATGCTACCACAGAATAGAAAATGGTGCACAAACACACACACACACACACACACACACACCAGAAACACTGAAAGTAAACTGAAAGTAAAGATAAAAGAAAACCTCAAGAACAAAACTGTCAAAAGCAGAGGAATGCACAGCCATATAGAACATATTTCTTTTCCTAATAAATTTAGAATCAAGCCACAGATTTTTGTGGCTGGCAAAGATAGCTGACCTACCACAGCTTATATAGTTTTCTTCCTGTACCCAAGCTAATCGATTCAGTCAACAAACCTATAGCAACTATCTTAATCTGTTAAATGCTGTTTTATAACCTCAGATAAGGAAAAGTCAACTTTATTCTAAAAGTGAGACTGGTTAAAAAGATGAAGAGTTACAGTCCGTTTTGTGTTACATGCCTTGGCAAAATAGGTATATGAGATGGTGTGACTGTTGTTGCTACCATAAGTTAGGGAAGGCTGACCACAGGAGATGAATCCTTGAATGGTAAGCAGAAATTGATAGAGAAGTGGAAAACTCCTTTTTACATGAAAACAACAACAAAGAAACAAAGCAACTTGTATAAAGGCATAAAAGGGTATCATGTGTTCAGAGAGCAATGTGAGGTTTAGATAATGGGAGCATAGGAAGGGTAGTGGGGAGTGAGGAGCAAGGACTGAAAGGTAAATAGCCATGGTAAAGAAGGATGAGTTCAATGCCACAGGTGACAGAGATTTTTAAACAGAAGAGCTGCCTGGTTGAATCTTACCCTTATAAAATATAGCCCCTTTTTAACTGTGAGATTGTCCAGAGAAAGTGACAAGTTAGTAGAGACTGAGTAGAGTGGGAGGGAATGTTGAGGCTTTTGTCCTTACTTCCTTCAGGTGTCTATACAAATATTGGCACTTCATAGAAACAGACCCTGGTTACCTTATTTGTGTAACAGCCCCGGCACCTTTTACCCCCATTTTCTACTTTCTCTTTTTAAAAAAATATTTCATGAACAGCTGAATTATGATGTTCCCACTAGAATGTAGGCTTTATATTTATTGAGTTCATTACCATAGCCTCTGTGACTAGAATATTGCCTAGGACATAGTAGCTACTCAGCAAATACTTTTTTTAATTAAATGAGTGATTTTTCCAAATGTGAATATAGGAGGACCTGAACTAGCAATCACTATGGGCATGGAGTAGTGGACACAATAGACTGAAGAAGCTTTTCTAAATTAAAATCAATAAAACATATTTGGTGATATGGTAGATAAGAAAAAAAATGGAAGAGGGAGCTCCTTCACTCGAAGCATGAGAAACAGGATGAATTATGGTGATGAATTATGATCACCATGATAGAATGTAATAGGAAGAAGAAGTTTGGAATGGAGATAATGAAATCAGTATCAGACATATTGAACAACATTTATGTAGGCCAGTAGAATTATAGATGTGGAACTTGGGAGAAAGATCTGAGATTAAAGTAGAGATTTATAAATGATCAAAAAATGATGGCAGTGGAAGACATTAAGTACCAAGTCAAATAGCATAGGAAGAGAGTAGAAATACTATGAAGAGCATTGGGGAAAATATTAAGACCAAGAAGGAAACTGACAATTTTTATAGATTTGGAATTGAAGGAATCATTGGAAGTCTTTTAGATAGACCACCATTGATCATAGAGTTAAAGCACATTTCTTTTCTTTCTTTCTTTTTTTTTAAATAAATGATGGAGAGGAAAAAAATAACACTTTTTTTAATCAACATATTTTGTGGGGTTTTTTGCATTTTAAAGTAGAGAAATTATTAAGGTTTTGGATATCAAAATTGTGTAGGCTGGCAACTGAACTCAGTCTCTTTGGTGACCATAAGGTAATGGTGATATCTATATAGTGTTGGCATGTCCCTCCCCAGCTGACTGACAGGGCCAGCATCTGAAGGGGGTTCCTCCTGTTTCTAAAGCCTACACTTTCCATGGTTTTCTCTATATGCATTTATTTCCTGTTGAAAGACTGCCTGTGGTTCTCTATATGTTACAAAGCAGCGGTAATTGAATCGTTAATATCTCTTTAACTCATGTTAGCATGTAGCCTTTCTCTGGTGCATATCCTTTCTCTCTTCTTTAAATAGAGCACAAAAATTCCATTAAGAGCAATCTCTGCAGTGATGGCCATATATGATGGTTAGCACTTCTGAATCGCTTAGTAAAGGAGACTTTTGAAGCCACTATATATTGGTAAGCTTATTCTATCTAATACCTGTAAAACTATCCCTTCCTCACTCTCAGCATATTGTTTTTAAGGAGATTGGGAGTGATTACTGTCTTTGTGGAAAAAAAAATCCACAGTCAGTGACATGCAAGACTTTTGTTGGGGTTTCTGAGAAAAAGGCAGATACTTTTCTTTTTTATTCTATGCTGAGAAAATGTGAAGAACAGTTGCTGCCATCTTATAATCATAAAGGTAAGAACCTTAGTATGAAGCTAAATAGAAGACTATGAACCTAAGGAACAAAAAGAGAAAAAATAGTTGCTAATAAGTTCTTCATAAAACTCACATAGACTTTTCAGTTATATGAATTAAAAATTGCTATGTTACTTTGGCCATCTTGTTTGGTCTTTCTTTCTTCAGAGTCCTAATTAATACATAGATCACATGCCATTATTTGTGCCACACATTTTATAAACATTATATCATATGATCCTCACTACAATTCTATGAGGCAGTTATCAACATTTTATAGATGCAGAAGATGAAGAACAGAGGTGCAGATGCAGAATTTGAACCCCTACCCTATTTTAAATCCTGTAGTTAATTACACACCATATCACCCCATCTGTCTTGACCAGAATTTGGCTACGCATTACATTGGAATTTCCACTATAATACCTGGCTTAAATTTCCCTCCAAGATCTGTCTCATTCTAGTCCATCTCATTTTCATGTCCACAGAATAGTTTAGAAGTAAAGGGCTTATATTTCTATCTCTATCTATGTAAAGAGACTTTGTAAGAATTTCCATCTTACAGAAAGGAATCTCATTAATAATAGTCCTTGCTGCTCAAGAGGCAATTAGGATATTCTCCATGGACTCATCCAATCCAATCCCAGGTCCACATCTCATTCAGTGAAACATATGGAAACCTAGCTTAATTAAATTAATACAATAAAGTGAAGTACTTAAGAATTCAGAATGTGTCCAGGTTAATACCAGCTATATTACTTAGGTGATCTTTAGACATTTTTCTGTTAGGAAACTTCATATAACACCTGTGTGCTTGGAAATGCTGAGTGTACGCTTAAAACTTACCCATGATCTGCTTCAATGTTTGTCTAACACAAAGTCCCCAATACAGATATATTTGAATATATGTAAAAACATATATTTAGGGGTATTTCTAAAATTCTTAAGAACCATCAACTATACAAATAGATCTAACTATATTGAGTCATTTGGAGAATAATTTTTAAGTTGGCTCTGATAGGTGATTTGGCTAGTAATCTAGTGAGTTGCATGTACAAAAAATGGCAGAATAAACATGCAATAATGTTAACTAATATATACCCATTTACATATATATGTGTACATATATAATATTATATATATCACATGCATGAGTCTGTGTGATGCCAGAAGGGGGGAAAAACACCTATAGAGACATAAAGAATTAATCTGACTTCTCTTCAGAAACCATGCAAGCAAGAAGAGAACGAAATGAAACATATAAGTGATGAGAGATAAAACCCACCAACCTACCTAGAATTCTGTGCCATGTGAAATTACACTTCATAGGAAAGGAGAAATAAATATTTTCTTGGGAAAAAATAGGATCTTGGGAGAAGTGTTAAAATAAGTTCTTTAGAGAGAGAAATATGACATAGGTTAGAAACTTAGAACTACATAAAGAAAGGAAGAACATTTGAAAAAGAATAAATAGAGATAAAATAAAAACCTTTACTTTTTTTTTTTTTAAGATTTTATTTATTTGACACAGAGAGAGAGATGACAAGTAGGCAGAGAGGCAGGCAGAGAGAGAGGGGGAAGCAGGCTCCCCACTGAGCAGAGAGCCTGACGTAGGGCTTGATCCCAGGACCATGAGATCATGACCTGAGCCGAAGGCAGAGGCTTCAACCTGCTGAGCCACCCAGGTGCCCCAAAAACCTTTACTTTTCTTATTCTTAATCCATCAGATAACAGTTGTTCAAAAAATAATAGCCATGAAGTATTTGATTATTTATTCCAATATGTAAGTATTCATTTATATAAATGAATGAATTGAATAATGGCAATTATACAAAAGATGAGAGGAAAGAATTGGAAATATTTTTTGTTGTAAGGTACTCTTACTATACATGAAGTGGTATAGTATTATTTGAACGTGAACTTGGGTTAGATGCAAATATATATGGCGAACTCTAGGGCCATAACTGTAGGGCCAAAAAACTACAATAAAGTATAATATGTTGGGAAAGAAGAGAAAATGGAATCATATAAATGTTTGATTAAAACCATTAATGACAGACTTTTGGAAGAAAATATGGAAGAGAAAAAGGGAGAAAAAGAACAAAGGCAACAAATACAAAACAGCAATAAGTATGGTAGGTATTAATTCAATAATTTTAATAATCACCTTAAATATCAATGAACTAAATACAATAATTGTCAGAGCATATAAAAAAATAAGACCCAATTATATGTTATTTCCAAGAAACCTGCTTTAAATTGATGAAATAGACCAATTCCTTGGGAGACATGAGTTGCTATAACTCATACAAGAAGAAATAGACAACCTGAATGAGACTATAGCTATTAAAGAAATGACATCAGTAATTAATAACCATGCAGAACATAAAGCACCAGGACCAGATGTGCTGGTAAATTCCACCAAATCGATAAGGAAGAAATTACATCAATTTTTTAAGTTTTACTAGGAAGATTAAAACACACTCAGGTAATACTTTGTTATTCATCCTATGAAGCCAGTATTACCCTAATATCAAAGTTAGACAACGACATTATAAGAAAACGATAGACCAACATGTTTCACTAATATAGATGCAAAAACTCTCAACAAAATTTAACCCATGAATTCAATAATGCATAAAAAGAGTTATACAACATGACCAAATGAGATTTATCTGAAGTTTGCAAGCTTGGTTAAACATTCCGAAGTCAATTAGTATCATATCAACAGATTTAGATTTTTTTAAAAAAGAAAAAATCATATGATTGTATCAGTATATGCAGAAAAAGCTTTCGACAAAATTCAAACACAGTCATGATATAAACTCTCGATAAACTGGGTATAGAGGGAAATTTCCTTAACTTTGATAATGATTTTCTACAAAGAATCTACTACTAACATCATACTTACTGGTGAAAAGCTCAAAGCTTTTCCACTAAGATGGGGGATAAGTACAGGATGTCTCCTGCCACTATTGCTTTTTAACAATGTACTAGAATTCCTAGCTAATGCAATAAGACAAAGGAAATAAGAGGTATACATATTGGAGAGGAAGAAATAAGCATGTATTGCAGATAACATGACCATGTAGAAAACTGAAAAAAATCATTAACAACCCAAATCCTCTGGAACTAGTTAGTAAATGATTATAGAAAAGTTTCAGGATAAAAGGTTAACATATAAAAGTCAATTGCTTTCCTGTATACCAGAAACGCACAAGTGGGATTTGATTTTAAAAGCACATTGTCGGAGCACCTGGGTGGCTCAGTCGTTAAGCGTCTGCCTTCGGCTCAGGTCATGATCCCAGGGTCCTGGGATGGAGCCCCACGTCGGGCTCCCTGCTCGGCGGAAGCCTGCTTAAAAAAAAAAAGTACATTATCATTTATGTTAGTACCCCAAAGAAGATACGGAATATTTTACAGTATGTTTAGGAAGAACAAAATTGGAGGACTTGACACTACCTGCCTTCAAGACTTATTACAAACCTATGGTAGTCAAAAAAGTATGGTATTTGTATTAGAGAAAGAATAGACAGATAAATCAATGGAACAGAATAGATAACCCAGATATAGACCTTCATGATTATAGACAACATTACAGAACTTTTATCAGAGGAGTTAAGGCAATATGATGGAGCACAAATAGCCTTTACAACAAATCATGTTTTAAGAACCGGCCATCTACATGAAAAAAAAAGACTATTGACACAGACGTAATAACCTTCCCAAAAATCAACTAAAATAGATAATAGGCCCAAATGTGAAACATAAAATTCCTAGAAAGTTAGAGTAAAACCTAGATGACCTTGGGTATGGTGAGGACTTTTTAGCTGAAACACCAAAGGTGTGAAACATAGAAGAAATAATTAATAAGCTAGACTTCATTAAAATTAAAAACTTTTGGGAACGATATTGCCAAGAGAATGAGATGATAAGCCACAGACTGAAGGAAAATATTTGCAAAAACACATATGACAAAGGACTATTGGTCAAAATACACAAAGAACTCTTAAAACTCAACATTAAGGAAATGAACCAACTGATTTAAAAACGGGCAGATGACCCAAGCAGACACCACACAGAGATGTCAAATAAGCATAGGAAAAATACTCAAAAGATATTCAGCATCACATATTATTAGGGAATTGCAAATTAAAACAACAGTGAGGAACTACATACTGATAAGAATGATCCAAATCTGAAATACTAGCAATGCAAAATGCTGATAAGACTGTAGAGCACCAGGAACTCTCTCATTCATTGCTGGTGGCAATGCAAATTGGTATAGCTGCTTTGGAAGACAGTTCAGCAATTTCTTACAAAACTAAACATTTTCTTACCATACAGTCCAGCAGTATGTTCCTTGATATTTATCCAAAGGAGTTGAAAAATTATATCTATGCAAAATTTTCACAGATGTTTATAGTACTTTTATTTATGGTTGCAGTACCTTGGAAGTAACCAAGATGTCCTTCAGTAGGTGAATACTTTAATAAACTATGATATTTCCAGGCAATGGAATATTATTTAGCACAAAAAGAAATAGGGTATCAAGCCATGAAAAGATATGGGGGAAACTTAAATGCATATTACTAAGTGAAATAAGCCAATCTGAAAAGGCTTTCTACTGTAGGATTCCAACTTTATGAATTCTGGAAAGACAACAGAGACAGTAAAAAGATTGGTGATCGTCAGAGTGGGCAGAGAAGAGGGGAATAGATGGAACGCAGGATTTTTAGAGCAGTTAATCTATTCTATATATCCCACAATGGTGGATAAATGCCATTATACATTTGTCAAAATCCATAGAGTATATAATATCTAGAGTGAATCATAATGTAAACTCTGGATTTTGGGGAATAATGATGCGTCAGTGTAGGTTCATAAACCGTATCAAATGTACCACTTCTGGGAGATGTTGATATTGTAGGAACTTATGTATGTGTGTGGACAAGAAGTATATAGGAACTCTATACTTCCCACTCAATTTCACTGTGAATCTAAGACTTCTCTAAAAAACAGTTTTTAATTAAAATGTGTATATGTGTATAAATTTACTTTGAGTTATCCAAATTCATTTCACTGCTAGCTAGCTTGATGATAGAAGTGCATAAGTAAGGGGCACCTGGGTGACTCAGTCGGTTAAGCATCTGCCTTCAGCTCAGGTCATGATCCCAGGGTCCTGGGATTGAGCCCCACATCAGGCTCTCCGCTCAGTGGGAAGCCTGCTTCTCCTTCTCCCACTCCCCCTGCTCATGTCTCCTCTCTCACTGTGTCTCTGTCAAATAAATAAATAAAAATCTTTAAAAAAAAAGGTGCATAAGTAAGAAAATCCAGCTCCTCCTTTATTTTTCTGTCATTGATTCTAAGTAGCTATCTAATCTTTATGGAATCTGATAAACTCTTTTCTCTTTAATAGCTGTGTGATTCGATTTTTCAGATCAAAAGCAATGGCTAGTGCTTTAATTTCTATGCCCTTAATTAAAGAATTAGGAAATCTGACTTGTATTTTCTTAATGCGGTCATCTATTCTTTGCTAGAGTTTATCTAAATACCCCCAGGTACTTAGGTACCTGGTATGCGTATCAGGTACCTAATATGGTACCTGATCAGGTACCCATATGCGTATCCTTTGAACTTGAATTCTATAGGGCAGAAAATTGTGATGGATTAAGTGATCAACTTTATAAAATTTCATTTTAATGATATATCCTTTGTTTAAGAATACTTATAAGGTCATATTTAATCTTTGATACTATTTCCCAAAGAACTGATATTAAGAGTTCTTTGCCCATTTTGAAAATTAGAAAATGCAGACATAGTCAGTGACTCAGACAACTTTGACAAAAGAGCAATTTAGAGTATTTTCTAGATAAAAATCACTGAAGACTTTCATTTTTGCATTCTTAAAAACATCTTCCTCAAATCACGTTTTATTTATCATGCTACTTATGAAGGTATTTTGCATTGCAGCCCATATGTAGAAAACTTATTCCCCCTTTTCTGTTGAGTAAAACATGGTTGATTAAGCCTGTTTTGGGATACTTTTGAGATGTAAATTTGATTTGAACAAAGACAGTTGATTTGAGTTTTCTAGTCTTTATATTTGTCTCCTTGTGTAATCATCATTGTGTTTCTGTTGCCTTTATGTAAATGTTATAAATTCTGTCCATCATAAAATTTAGTATGTGGAAAGTCCCTGATGTCATCAGCTTACATACTCATTTGTTTTTATATGTGATCAATCTTGTATTTATGTGCCTTGTGTTCTGGGTGCCCTTTCTTCTCTATGACAAGTAGACATTAAAATAGCATTTTAAAATAAATTATCTTTGCCCCCCAAGAAGAGATTTCAGCATTGGTTAGTCACAAAATTTCCTTTCTGTCAGACATGTGTATGGCAAATATTTATTGAATACTCACACAGGCTAGTTTGAAAAATAATATTTATAATGTATCATATACCATATATTATGTATAATCATTATAGATGTACATGTAATATATAAGGCATAATATATTAGGATGTGTATCATTATATAGTTATATAAGCTTTTTATAATTTTTTTAAAAAAGATAAAGATCTTCCTTTATCATTCATCCCCAAAATTCAAATGGGAATTTTTTTTAACACTTAATGTTCTAAAATACCCAGCTGGGCCTTTCTCTCATGGTGGTTTTTCTATTTTAGTTAAAGGGAAAAAGCCATAAAATGTATTTTTATTTGTATGAATGTTTAAATTAGAGATATAAGTGACCACATAGGAGAACAATACAGTACAAAGAGTGATAGTGGTATATTTGGGGAAAAATGATAAACACTATTTTGTTTATCAATTTTTAAGATGAATTATCTCTTTCACAGATTATTTTGATCAGCTTCATGAGTATAAGAATTTACAATAGCATAGTTAGAAATATCAGTGGGGCTTTCTGGTTAAGAGACCAGCAATCGGGGGTCTTTGATTTTACTGCTCAGATTTGTGAAGAAATTTAAAAGTTATTGGTCAGGTATATGTCAGATACCAAAAAGAATTTTTAATAACCACAGACCTGTGGAAGCCCTGAGGAAGAATGGTAGAAATGCACTGAAAAATGTAAACACACACACTCACAGACATATACACAAATCTAAAGAAAGAAACAATCAAGAGGACCCTTAAAAAAAAAATCTGAAGGAGTTTTCTCAAAGTTGTCAACTCGGTGTACCTACCTTACAAGCGTAAGACTTTCAGTGATCAGATGAATGGAGCAAAGCACTCATAATCCTCAAGCAAGCAGTCTTTATTAACTCTTCTCTGGAACAATTCCTCCCAAACACAATGCCACTAAATAAAAAATATGTTGGGGATTTTTTTTATTTCCAAAGATGTAGAGTCGATAGTGAAAAAGAACTAGGCTGAAAAGATTCTTTTGTTTTATTTTATTTTTTCAGTGTTCCAAGATTCATTTTTTATGCACCACACCCAGTGCTCCATACAATACATGCCCTCCTTAGTACCCACCACCAGGCTCAACCATCATCCCTCCTCCACCCCTCCAAAACCCGTAGTTTGTTTCTCAGAGTCCACAATCTCTCATTCTTTGTCTCCCCCTCTGATTTACCCCAATTCACTTTTCCTTTCCTTCTCCTAATGTCCTCCATGTTATTCCTTATGCTCCAGAAGTAAGTGAAACCATATGGTAATTGATTTTCTCTGCTTGACTTATTTCACTCAGCATAATCTATTCTGGTCCTGTCCATGTTGATACAAAAGTTGGGTATTCTTCCTTTCTGATGGCTGTGTAATATTCTATTATATATGTACCATATCTTCTTTATCCATTTGTCTGTTGAAGGGCATCTCAGCTCTTGATACAGTTTGGCGACTGTGGCCACTGCTGCTATGAACATTGGGGTACATATGGCCCTTCTTTTCATGACACTTGTATCTTTGGGATAAATACCTAATGCAATTGCAGGGTCATAGAGTAGCTCTATTTTTAATTTTTTTGAGGACTCTCCACACTGTTTTCCAAAGTGGCTGCCCTAACTTTCATTCCCACCAACAGTATAAGAGGGTTCCCCTTTCTCCACATCCTCTCTAACACTTGTTATTTCCTGTCTTGTTAATTTTGGCCTTTCTAACTGGTGTAAGGTGGTATCTCAGTGTGATTTTGATCTGAATTTCCCTGATGGCTAATGATGATGAACATTTTTTCATGTGTCTTTTAGTCATTTGTATGTCTTCTTTGGGGATGTGTCTGTTCATGTCTTCTGCCCATTTTTTGACGTGATTATCTGTTTTTTGGGTGTTGAGTTTCAGGAGGTCCTTTTAGATCTTGGGTATCAGCCCTTTGTCTGTAGTGTCATTTGCGAATATCTTCTCACAAACAGGTGTTGCCTGTTTGTTTTGATGACTGTTTCCTTTGCTGTGCAGAAGCTTTTTATATTGATGAAGTCCCAGAAGTTCATTTTTGCTTTTGTTTCCTTTGCCTTTGGAGACGTGACTTGAAAGAAGTTCTTGTGGCTGATGTTGAAGAGGTTACTGCCTATGTTATCCTCCAGGATTTTTTTTTTCTCCTCCAGGATTTTGATAGATTCCTGCCTCACATTGAGGTCTTTCATCCATTTTGCGTTTATCTTTGTGTATGGTGTGAGAGAATGGTCAAGTTTCATTCTTCTATACATAGCTGTCCAATTTTCCCAGCACCATTTACTGAAGAGACTGTCTTTTTTCCACTGGATGTTTTTTCCTGCTTTATCAAAGATTATTTGACCATAGACTTGAGGGTCCATATCTGCACTCTCTACTCCATTCCCTTGGTCTATGTGCCTATTTTTGTGTAGGCTGAAAAGGTTCTTGGGAGAAGGATGCTCTATTTCTATCTAGTAAGAGAAATAAGTCTTCTCTAGACTGTCACATCATATCCATGGTATAATGAAGCCTACAAAATTCCACAAAGGAGAATCCATTTAGCTTCTGTTACCAAATAAGGAGATTGTATAAATATCGCTCATCTAAGAGTAAATAGGTGAGAAAGGGAAATTATAAATCAAGCAACATGCTTAAAAAATATAGCCTTCAAGATACTGAAGGAAATCCTTCTTCTGAAAATAAAGATAAATTATAGATGCTTTGTAATACCAATAAAATTCAGCTAAGTTGGAGTTCATGAAATAAAGTAGATGAAATAGACAACAGACTGATATAAAGGGAGCTGTCAGTTAGATGGTAGGAAAGATTATACAATGTAAACAATAATCATTTATGATTATTAATTAATCACATAATATAATTAATTATATAATATGTGATATATAATATATAATTAATTATAATATAATTGATTATTAATAATTAATTAATGTTACCACAAGAAGTAATAAGAAGTCGAATTAAACTGTAGGAAGAAGTATATAGTAGGCACACTTAATCTCTTCTGTAATGTAAGAGGAGTGAGGAAGAGACTAAAATGCAAAATGTGCAAAAGGAGAAGCTAATATGGTGGCCAGAGAAGAATGATCCAAACATATAGCTTTGTTTCTTAAGTTGACATCAAAACACATGAGATATAAGTAATAATTAAAGACACAATAGAATAAAACTTAATAAGCTGAGATGTATTATGATTTGTGAACAAAAAAAGACTCATTGTATAACAAAGAAAATTAATGAAGTACTGGAGAGAAACAAATGATTTTTTTTTGTTTTTTTTTTAATAATAAATACTTGTTACCAATGAAGAAAAATGAAAGACTAATTACAAAAGAAAAAATCAACATTTTTGGGAACATCCTTGTAACACTAAATTAGAAAAATAAGTGTATGTTGAGCTAAAATAATAAAAGAATCAAAATTCTGTGGTTTATTTGTGAAGGAAGCAATAATGTATTCTTTTTTAAAGGATTTTTATTTAAATTCCAGGTAGTTACCAGACAGTGTAATATTAGTTTTAGGTGTACAATATAGTGATTCAACACTTCCACACAACACCCAGTGCTCATCATAAGTACACTCCTTAATCCCCATTACCCATTGAGCCCATTCCCCCCACCCATCTCCCCACTGGGAACCATGGTTTGCTCTCTTTGGTTAATAGCCTGTTTGTTGGTTTATCTCTCACTCTCTCTCTTTTTTTCCCTTTTGCTCATTTGCTTTGTTTCTTAAATCCCACATATAAGTGAAATCTTATGGTATTGGTCTTTCTCTGACTGACTTATTTTACTTAGCATAATACTCTCTAGCTCCATCCAAGTCATTGCAAATGGCAAGATTTCATTCTATTTTATGCTAATATTCCACTGTGTGTGTATACATACAACATCTTCTTTATCCATCCATCAGCAATAATCTATTCTTTGCTATATAGGATCTCAGATAACAGGTTCACTGAGTATCAGATTTATGGGATAAAAATAAAACTCCATCTAGGGGTGCCTGGGTGGCTCAGTGGGTTAAAGCCTCTGCTTTTGGCTCAGGTCATGATCTCAGGGTCCTGGGATGAAGCCCCGCATTGGGGCTCTCTGCTCAGTGGGGAGCCTACTTCCCCCTCTCTCTCTGCTTGCCTCTCTGCCTACTTGTGATCTCTCTCCGCTCTGTTAAATAAATAAATAAAATATTAAAAAAAATAAAACTCCATCCAGAATATAGTGTATACACTGTCTATGCCATACTCCATGTATGTGTACCACAAATACACTATCAGTGATAGATAAGATACATAGTATGCTACACACACACAGACTCACTCGTGCATATTTTTAATTTTTATTCTTATTACTTTCAGAGTGAGGGAGAGAGGGAAAGCACACTTACATGCAAGTGAGGGGTGAGGGCAAAGGGAGAGGGGTAGAGGATCTTAAGCAGCTTCCATGCTCAGTGCAGAGCCTGATGGAGTACTTGATCTTGTAATCCTGAGATCATGACCTGAGCCAAAATCGAGAATCAGATTCTTAACCAACTGAGCCACCCAGTGGTGTACAAGACTCACTCATGTATAAACAAAAACAAGATAATCATCTGATAAATTTAATGAGAAAAAACCCATAAAAATACACATAAGCAAAATTAGGAATAGAGACTGAAGAAACAAAAATGTAGAATATAAGTTTGAAGATATTGATGGAATTTAATTATTTTCTAGAACAATAATTTGCCATACATTGAACTGAACATATATCAAATTGTGATACATAACTGAAGCTTTACTAGGTATTAAAGGAATGCCTTCATTCAATATAACAAATTTATCTTTGCCTCCAGGGAGGTAAAATGAACCCTTATTAACTGGTCTCCACAAGTAATTGTTTCCTCATGTGTGTAACACACATGGCTGCTATATTCATAGACAGGATTCTGAAAACCCTGTGAGCTGAGCAACGTTCCATTATAGATCTCAGGTTTACTTAGGCCACCTTTATAATTAATTACACTTTAAGAAGATCATTCTAACTCACATTTTCAAGCTAAATGACTCATTAATAACTTTGGGATTATAAATTAGCCAATATAAATCGGGCGATAAGAATATCCAACAGAAAAGCACTTGAAAAAAAAGCATTAGGCTAATCTTTTTAAAAAACTACCCCAAATGGATGTATTTTATGGGGAAATTGTTATTATTTCAGAAGGAGATAATACTATCTTATTAAATTACCCCCAACAAAAAGGTTACTAAACATATGAGAATTTTCAGCATGGTTTAGCAATGGAAACTAATATATTTGGGCATATTCATTTATTTACTTTTGGTTTCATTTATTTCTGATTTGTTTTAGATTTTTATCTATTCAATTTTCTATAGATTACTGATCATAACAGTAAAAATAATAATAGTTAACACTGCTTGAGCATTAAAAGTATGTTAGGCTCTGTGATAAGTGCTTCACAAGTATTGTATCATTTTATCCACGCAATTACCCTGCTAGGTATTATCCTCATTCTACAGAAAAGAAAACTGAGACATTTGTTTATATGACAATTCAGTTTGTGTCTCAGGTATCATTATAGAGACTAATCAACATTCAGTATGAATGAACATACAAACATCTCTACTTTTGCCATATTCACCCTTTAGCAAGAACCATGTTGGAAAAAATAGTTGTGTGTAGACACTTAATAAAACTCTTTCTCTGTAGCATGAGAATCTGACCTTGGGTTCCTACTCTAGTAGGTGTTCTGCTGAAATCTAATAAGCATAGATTATCAACAAAATTCAACAACATTACTTATGATGAAAAATGACCCCAAGTTAGGCAATTACATCTGGACTGGTAGGACATATGCAGCAGTTATCAGTGCATCATGAAAATGCCATATTTTGGGCTTTCCTGAGTGTGATGACTCTAGTGACTTTGTGCAATCCCTATGTACTGTGGTCATAGAGTTATTAAAAGAAATACTGGCTTCTTTCAGTTATGAGGCTGTTAGTTAGGAAAACCCTTGCCCCTCATCTCCTTGTACCCAAATGATCCCTAAACAGTGAAACTGTTCTAGGAATTGCTTCAAGGACTTTTGTGGAGAAAACTTTGTGATGCTACCTTGCTGGCCAACTGTGGTTCTTCAGCACCTTACAGCATAGCTGTGTTTCTGGTATGTCATGTGGTAGTCTAAATATTTAATCATAAGGAGCATCGTAATAGCCGAAAATGTGCATGTGGCATATGGTGATAAGTATTCTGATTAGGAGTGAAAGATAGGACATATCAGAGTGGAGGTTTAACAGTGGGAATTGAAACAAAATAAACAAACAAACAAATAAAAGGTTTCAAGGTGGATCTCACAAAGAAGGTAACCTCTAAATACTTGCTAAATATTAGCTTAAAAAATTAACAAAATTTTTCAAGCCGTTCTGGGTTTGGAAATTTAGAAGATGTGACTTAAGCTTGTTTTTATTTCCACAAGGACATCTTGGAAATCTGAACAACAACAATGAAAAATTCTCTAAAGTTCATCCATTGATATGTAGAAGAACATAGCACTATTTGACATGATGAAAGTTACCATTAGTTTGCCAAGGTGAGGTCATTGTTCAGTTCAGCATCTCTTTATATTCAAGAGTATGGTTCACTATCTTCATGTACATGTGTCTAGTCCAGTATCATTACACACATGTGAATGATTAATACCATAACAGTTGGTTCATTACAATATTCAGGATTAAAAAGAAACAGTCTCCAATTTTCTCCACAATTTTACATCAGATGTTTTGCCAATTTGAAATTGAATTTCTAGTTCTAGGAGCTTGAATTGAATTTCAAAACGTATTTTAAGAAATAGAGTGTATACTTCTATAGAGAATATTATTGATAAGCTAGGTAAATTTTCAAAAATACAAATTCACCAGAATGTCAAATATCTGCTTCTAGATTATTACATGTTATGAATATGATTTTTGGTATTTAGAACATGCAATTTTTAAATGCAATTCCTTTGCATATTTTAAAATCAGTATTATAGTAACCACTGATGACATAATAAATAAAATAATTATGCAAACCCACTTCCATATATATTTAAAGAGTTGTGCTAGGCCAAACATAGGTGTCCTATAGAGACTAGTAAGGTCATTAGTCTTGCTGATAAAATTGAAATCAAATAAAATATAAACAAATAATTCCCATCATGACCAATTCATAGTTTTCACACTGTTTGATATGTATATATAGAAGTTATCACTTAGGACATGTAATTTAGATGAAACAAGGGCATAATTTTGGTTTGAGAATTACTGACTTTTAACAAAGTAAACCTTATGATCTAAGAGGTAATGACTGCAAGTGGCTGCTTTAAATTCCATACCAGTAGGTTCATTATTTTTTGTGCATTAAATAATGATTTTAATAAAAGTTTCAAATCCATGTTCTGAAAGCTATTACCTTTTAGCTATTGCATATACTTCTTTGTCTAGAGGGCAAAGTGAACAACATCTCATATTTTTCTTAGGCGCGATATGAAAGCATTAATTTCCTTCTGCTGCTTTGATGGAACGCGGTGCTTTGGGGCAACTCAATGCAAAATGATCACATTTTCACTCGTAATCAATATAGTTGGCTGACAGTGGACATCTATTTTTCATTCCAGCATACAGTAAAGTAAAATGATATGTGGATTTTCTTCAGAGGTGCTTTTAGGAAACACAGATGAAATAGCAGTTTTAGCAAGCCACTGAGAAAGTTGGTTATTACTGCAACTCCTTGGCTGCAGAGACAGATGTGAGTCTGGCCTTTTCTTTTCTCCTCTTCTATCTCTTTCAATGGGATAATTTGAAAATCTGTAACTTTACTTAAGGAGTTGGCTATGAATCATAAATGACAGAATTAGTTTTTAAGGATAATATATTTAGTCCTTGTAGTGTCTCTGTGGACTCCTTGACTTCTAAACACCCATTATGTTTTATGTGAAGAGCATAGATCTGCATTTTCTGCTGAAAAAACGTAATTACCAAATTGCTGCAGGTCCATTTTTTTCTAAGTCATATATTTTCTACTCATGAGATTTTCTAAAATATGAATAAGCTAAATTATAGAAAATGTCTCAAATTGCAGTTAGCTGATTTTGACTGAAAAGCAGTGGATATTTGATGTTGAAGTTGAAATGTTAGAATGCTTGGAGAAAATGACTAACAATAAAAGAACTAACTTTTGTAAACTCTATACAATCCTTAGAATTTCATAGTCATACCAAAAATGTATATTTTACTTGTTTAAATTCTATAAAATTTTATTGTCTTTCTATAAATAAATTTTTGCATTTATTCAGATGGTTAGGAAAATGATTCACCAAGAACAGAATGCCAGGAAAGGAGGGAGGAAGATAAGGAAGGAGAAGTGGAGGGAGAGAGGCTCTTTAGGGCTGGCTGAGTCCATGGGCAGAAATTGCTTTGCTTCTGGAGCCTTTTGGTCATGTTGCTATGGAGTCTGTCACTGATATATTGGCCAAATTTTCAACAATCTTGTTAGGGTAGTTTTCAATTGTAGGTGAGGGAAAGGATTAAAGATGATGGTTCTTATTTTATTTCATAAGTGTCCAGATTGTATAGGTTTGCAAAAATCACTGGGCTCATGGGGTCATGACTGTACTTTAGCAACCAGAAAGAGTATTGAGAAGATCAACTGGAACAGATTTCTGTAACTGTTCATCATTCAGTTACTTGGAACCATGACTCCTTGGGCAATTCTTTCAACTTGATTTGTGTTAGTGTCTAGGAACTGACTGATGATATTGTGCATCTTGATTGATTTTAGAATACCAGTTTGGAGGAGAAACATCATGATTGATTTCCAATTCAATGGAACCACCATACTTTAAAACATTATCCTTTGTTGTTTTGAAATAATACATACACAAATCCATCATGCCAATAAAGGAATCAACTAAATAAGTGCCTATATGGAATTAAATGTGAAGACCACTGTTTATCTGCTTCCTGAAACCTTGAGACTCTCTAGAGTTAAATATATTTTCAGTATTGTGTTTACCTTTCATCCTATTCCTGTGTATTTTCAAACCTTTATATGAACACACAAAAGAGATCATGTAGTAACATGTTGTATTAAATTTCTATTGCTGCATAATAATAAATTACCACAAATATAGTGGCTTATAAGCACTCAAATTTATTACCTCAAACTTACATACATCTGAGATCTGGCATGGCTCAACTAGATTCTAACTTTTTGGTTTCACAAGGTTGGAATGAAGATGTTGGCTGGGCTTAGCTCTTACATGGAGACTTGGAGGAAGAATCTGTTTCTATGCTTATTCTAGAATCTCTTTCTATTCTGTTGGCAGAATCCAGTTCCTTGCAGCTGTAGATCTGTAATCCTTGTTTCCTTGCTGGCCACTGGCCAAGAACTGTCCTTAGCTACTGGAGGCTGCCATACTTTCTGATACAGCCCCTCTAACTTCAAAGCAGCAATGATAAGGGTATGTCAAGTTCATCTCATGCTTTAAATATCTCTGACTTCCCTTCTACCCTCAGCCAGGATGAAAGCTCTGCTTTTAAGAGTTTTTTTACATTGGACCCACATGGATAATTTGGAGGAATCCCTTTATTTTCAAGTCAGTTGATTAGATGTACTTATTACATCTGCAAAGGCCCCTTTGCCAGGTAAGGAAACATATTTGTGGGAGTAACACCTGGCAGAGGTGAACATGAAAGCTAAGATTCTACCATCACACTTCAGTTTGTGTGCAACTTGCTTTTTTCACTTAGCAGTATGTTTTTGAAATCTTTCTGTGGATCTAATGTTTCTGTGTTCCTCCCATTTGTATTTCTTTTATATGATGTCACTATATTCTTCCATGGCATGGAAATAGCATACAACTTTTAGTACTTTTCCTACTTGTGGAAATTTCAGTTGGAAGATGTTTAATATTATATATGGTAAGAGGCAATGTTAGATTAGTGGTTTAAAAAAATGAGGTTTCTGAAATCTAATGGCCTAGTCAATTAATGGCCCCACTACTTTTCTCAGTATGTGAATTGAGTCAGCCCTTTAACTTCTTTGGACTGTATTTTTTGTTTATTTGTAAAGGATGGGTAATAGTATTTATTTCACTGAGTTAGTAGGGAGATTAGGTAACATAATAGAGGTGAAATGGTTATCCTGGCAGAAAATATTCACTGAAGTAATGTGAATAATTTCTATGTTACACCAAGATGAATATTTCTATGGTGTAATTTCCTAGAATTAGGATTTAGATTGAAGAAATGTACTTTTTACATAGATAAGACGAAATTGCTTTATGGTAAATCCAACCCTGTAAAAAGACAATTTTCTGTTTTTTCCTAACCCTCTAATACTGGATTCGGTGCTCTTTATTTAACAAGTGTTTATTAAATACTTACGATATACCAGATACCTGCTAAGTATTGTGCAATACAATTGGGCAAAACAGGCATGGTTCTTACTTGTTGAATTTACAGTTTTATTATTTGTTAGTAAGTGAACAGGATAAATATTTTATTTTATTTTACTTTTTAAAATATATTTTAAAAAATATTTTGTTTATTTGAGAGAAAGAGAGAGATAGGGCACAAGCAGAGGGAGCATCAGAGGGAGGGGAGAAGCAGGCTCTCTGCTGAGTAGAAAGCCCGATCCCAGGACCCTAGGATCATGACCTGAGTCAAAGGCTGACGCTTAATTGATTGAGCCATCCAGATATATTTTACTTTTTAAAAGATTTATTTATTTTAGAGAGAGAAAGAGTATGAGCAGGAGAGACAGGGAGAGGGAGAGAGAATCTCAAGCAGACTGCACATAGCTTGGAGTCTGACTCAGGGCTTAACCTCACAACCTGAGACAAAACCAAGAGTCAGACACAACTGACTATGCCTTGCAGGCACCCTGATGATCATACATTTTAATTATAAATTGTGATTAGTGCTATGTAAAATGGATCAGAGAATTAAGGAAGCATATAACAAGGAACCAGATCTTGTCCAGGGAGTTAAGTAGCCGTCCTAGAGATAATATTAATTCAGGCTAGAATAGAAGAAAGATGTGATGATATTGCTTCTTAAAGGAAATAAAATTATCAAGGCTTACTATTAAGATGAAAGGCAGTTATCAGGATAGGTAAGTTTCTACTTTGCAAAAAACTATGTAGATAATAGTGGTACTCATTAAGATAAGGGAAGATGGAGGAAGTTTAAGTTGGGAGGGGAAGATCATGCTTTTGAACATAGGCACATTGAATTTGAGACACCCCAGGGGAGATGTCAAATATACAGTAAAATATATAGAATACAGAAGAGGTCTGGGCTGGACATAGATGTTTTAGAGTTTGTGTTTTGAAGTGGTAATTCAAACCATAAGGAAATATGATACCATGCACCTCTTTAAAGAACAGAGCTGAGCCATTCAATACAGGAACCACTAATGGCATGGGACTTCTATGCACTTGAAATATGGCTAGTCTGAAGCTAAAATTACACCAGATTTTGAAAATTCAGTAGGATACAAAGTATGTAGGATATCTCATTGATAATCGTTTATGTTGATTGCATGTTAAGATGATAATATTTTGGATATATTGAGTTATTAAAACTAGTCTCATCTGTTTCTTTTTACACTTTTGATGTAGCTTCTAGAATATATTTAAAATTATACATGTACCATTTATGACTCACATTATATTTCTATTGGATAGTGGTATACAGTGACAAAAAGTGCCTATATTTGATTTTCTTAAATTTCAAATTTGAACTTTAAGAAAATCAAATATTTAATATCTTGGTAGAGAATGTTCAGCTGCATAAGATGTTGCGAAAGAGTAGCTAGACTAGAAAGAGAAAAATAATACTTAAAAGCAAAGAAAAAGTATGTTTTGAAAGAAAATGTGCTTTATTGAATATTTTTCAGAGGTCAAAAAAGATATAGATTGTAATGTGTACATTAGATTTATGACTGGGGATTTTTATAAAGGCAGTGACATTTATTTCGGTGGAGAGGGATGAATTGAAGCCACCTTTCTGAATATTGATGAACAAACTGAATGTAAAGAATTAGAAATTGGGAGGGCAGACAAATCTATGAAATTTGGCTATAAAAGGGAAATAGGATAAAGTGACATGTTTTAATACAAAGGGATATTGGGAGGGGATATGAACAAAGGGATATGAACAAAGGGATATGAACATATTTAAAAAACAAGAGAATTATCCAGAAACTTAGGAAAGGTTTCAGATACCAGAGAAATTAGAAATATTGGATAGTATGTAGATTCTTCAAAGTAGAGTCAGAGAGAGAGACCTCCTACCAGAGCACTCATCACATGTTAAATAACTATGTGTTTATCCGTCTATATGTATCATTAGGCTATACCTCCAAGAAGATAAGAGCCATTTCTTCTTCCTTATCTAACTCTCAACACTTGCCTATGAAGTATTATATTCCTAATATAGCATCAAGGTGTATTTAGTATGTGAAGAAAACATGATTATTGAATATAAATATGCTTGCTATATAGATCATAATCACAAAGAACAGTTCTTGGATACCAGATTGTTGTTGAAGAAAAAAGAATTCTTGATGTTTACAATGTACAATGGGAGGAAAAAAAGAGAAGGCATTATATATTGATTGTTTTCATACTTGCAGTTTACACTGTAGACCCTGTGAATGGCTAGAACCACTGGAAGCTGGGAAGTTTAATAAAAATATATTCACATCAGGGTGGGACCTGCCACAGGGCCAATGAAAAATAAATGAATAAAACCCATGCCACCGTCCCCCTGCATGTCTTCAAGTCTAGGCAATTGGTATTACTGAGTTTCTTGATATCTATTATAACTTTATTCTAGGCTCTAAGTTAAATTATTTTGTAATGTTCCACTTTAATAATTCTTTTAGTCCAGTTGCTGCTGTTGAAACCATGTATATGCTGAGGTTGTTTGCCAGGACTAGGGTGTCTGTAAGTCATAGACTTATATGAATATATGAATATATGAATTCATTATATGAATATGAGAATAACCTAATGTTTGGGGATCCCTTAATGCTTGGATTTTTCTTGTTTTCTGCTTCCCTGGTGCTTTTCCTCTTTTCCTGGTAATATATCTTCTCTGTTGGTCTTAGATAGACATGGTGGGAACATACAAAGTCCAGGAACAGGGCTGTCTGAATAGTGGTCTCATTCTGTTCTAGATCAGTGTACCTATTATTTTCTAAAAAATGAATTTGGAGGAAATATGAGAAAACTCAAGGGATGCTGCATTTTGAATAGGTAACATTTAATGAGCACTAAAATTTTCCATAGATTGTTGAAACATTTGAGAGTATCAATTCAGTTAATCCTGAACCAGCTTTTGGGGTAGATACTGTCTTATTATTTTTATCAGCATTGTTACCATCTTCGTTTCATGAATGAGAAAGGAAGAACACAGACATTTTAAGTAACCAATCTAAACCCAAAGAGTTAATAAGTGCAAAGAAAGGGATTTGAGTCCGGCCACTGTGATTCTAAATTCCTACCTTGTATCTACCAAGTTATTTAGATTGGGTAAAGCCAGATGGAAATGAGCTCTTAATAGTTATACTCAAATAACAGCAGGAACTTGGTGATCTTATGAAGTGAGTTGAAAGCATTAATTTCTTTGTGTGTGTGTGTGTGTGTGTGTGTGTGTGTGTGTGTGTTTTAAGCTATGAAGGAAAGATGGGGCATTGCCTTGAGTTCCGGCCTTTTATGCAACTGTGGCTTTATCAACAAGTGAAAACCCCATTAGTCTCAGTGTCCTTCTTTGTAAAGTCAGTTGGTTAGACTAAAATTGTCAATAAAGTCATTTAGAACCATAGAATTATGATATTCTTGAATATTCTTGGAATATTCCAATTAATAGATTTCATGTTTAAAATAATCATCTTAGCAAGTAGGCTGCTAGATAGCAAATGATGAATATGTAAGTGGAAAAGGACAGTATTACACATTTTCAGTGAAATCTTTATGAGAGAAATCTCTTTAATTTTTCTTTTAAAACATTTTTAGCAAGGGTGATGGATGACTAATTAGATGTTAATTGTTCATGTCTACTGATTAGGAAATTTAGGAAGGGTTTTTATAGCGGTGATTTAATAAGGAATGACACTTGAATCTTACCCATAATTAGCTTATTACATTTGGCTGCTGTTTGAATCTGTGCTATGGGAATGATTTAAAGAGATTAATCTTTTTCAGGGACCATGTAAGTGCTGATACATTACCCTAGAACACCTTCCAAACTTGCTGGAACAATGATGACCCTATTTCTATGTAATATATTGATCCGCTTGTTAGGTTAGGGGGGAAAGCAAGAGATCTGGCTTTTGAGTAGATCCCAACTCTCAATATCAGTTATGAAAAGGTTACACAGTTAACAGCCTTATGCCTCCTTTAATGGGGGAATTTCACGGTACTAAACAATGGAAAATCCATTTTTCAACGTGTACATCAAAAAAGAAACTATTCTCTTTCTTGCCAAAACTTGTGTATAAACCCTCCTTTCATCCCAGATTGACAGAGAACTGCCAATAGCAGAGGAAAGAGAATAGAGTGAGAGTGCTCAGCTTAGATAAAGAAAACTGCAGAAATACTTCCAAGAATGAACTAATAAACACTTGTATGCCTGATATCCAGCTTAAGAAATGCAACATTGTGAACAATATTAAGTCTGAGTGTTACCTGAGGTTGGAGTACATAATTTTCAGGCATATCTTTATATTTTTACTACATATTTATGTATCTCTAGACAACATGCTTGTGTTTTTTTCATTGTTGGAATTTTATGAAGCTTAATAAATGACAGATTTTTTCTTTGCCTGGGTGCAGAACCAGTTGAGAAATAGAATTAGAAGTTAGGTAGCTAGAATCACTTGATAGCTAGCAAAGAGAGAGAGGCTTAGTTGTACACCAACAATGAACTCCTGAGATTTGAAGTCCAAAATTAGAGTTACCTTTTCATTGCTTAGAAAGACAGGATGATTGCAGACTTTCCTATATGGAGGTAAATCATACTACCCATAGAAGCAGATCAGAATACCTCTCTGTGAGTCCAGCTAACCCCCAATAAGAAAGAAGTGAGGAGCAGAGTATCTGCAGAAGCCAAGGAAAGAACACACACTCACCAAGGCTTCCTTTGCCCATAATTAGCAAGGGTTATCACTACCTATTTCCATAAGGAGGAAGGGAAGGTGTATTTAAAATCCCCATTGTGTAATAATTTTAGTTATTGCATAAATTTATGTATAACTTAAAGATCTAGTAGACAGAATTTTATTTCAGGGTACAAGCTTAATCATTATTCTTTCCCTTCTTCAGAAAATCCTAAATGAGAAGATCTCTTGAGATAGTGCTATGTCACTAGATTAAGTGGACTAAGTGGACCCTGTTTGGTTCATAGGGACAAGATTTATTAATCTGGAGTTGGAAAAGGCAAATGTGTAAGACTGCTTTAAACAATCTGTCCTACCTTACTTTACTACGCGCTCCTGTTGGATAACTCAGAGTCAATCATATTTATTCCTTGCCACAGAGCAATTCCACAGAAATAAAAGCAATATAATCTGTTTGAAAGTATGTATTTGTACATTAATTCACAGTAAGAAAATATGTATTTATACAGATTGTATGTTAATTCAATATAAGATATACACATTTAAAAATGTATATCTCAAATTTACCACTACATATATAGCTTTTGAGTATTCAGACAAATAAAAACTCATTTCTTATCCACAGTTTCCATGCCACACTCATAGTTTAATGGGGCTGCTAAAGAGTTTTGAATCGTGGCTTACTTAACTTGTATAGACAGATAAACTTTCTTCCTCGTCCTTAAATAATATCTTAAACTTGAAAATCCATTTCAAGGGGGCCTGGGTGGCTCAGTGGGTTAAAGCCTCTGCCTTCAGCTCTGGTCATGATCTCAGGGTCCTGGGATCGAGCCCCACATCGGGCTCTCTGCTCAGTAGGGAGCCTGCTTCCCCCTCTCTCTCTGCCTGCCTCTCTGCCTACTTGTGATCTCTCTCTGTGTCAAATAAATAAATAAAATCTTAAAAAAAAAGAAAATCCATTTCAAAATATAAATCAGATGAGAAAATGCAAGATGATCCAAACAAATCATAAGCATTTCAGGAAAACTAATAGCATTCACATTTTGGAAGACAAATTCACAATTTGTAAGACAATAACAGAATTTTTAACTCTTTGTAATTATTTTTGACTGACTTAGAGTAGATGGATAATAGGGCAATTTCTTGTTGTTTGAGGAATGGGGAAAGTGCCAAGGGACTAGCTATATTTCATGTATAGTTCATTCCTTGTTTGCTTTCTTAAGGGGAAAATCTGATGCTATTAAAGGCTATTCTTGGATATGATGTTTGAGAATCATCCAGTTAGAAGTCTCCTCTATGTGGCGGCAAGTATTCTTGGATACGTATTCAGTATTAAAAGACACAATACGTAATAGAAATAATCAAAAATCAAAATCAAATATCAGTAAATGGAAAAACTACCACATTATATCTGCATGTTTTCATAAACATTCTTTCATTTGTAGTTCACAATAAAAATGAGTAGATGTTAGTTATCCCATTTTACTGAGGAGGGAAGCTCACAGGGATTTATTCAAGTTGAAGTAGTTACTGTTATTGGCCCCATCATAGAGATGAACAAGCTAAGGTACAGAGACTTAAGTGATTTATTTAAGCTCACTCAGTTGGGAAGTGAGTTATAAACTCAGCTGGTCTGACTTTGGAGCCTGTGTGCATAACTAGTACACCATATGATAGAGGCAACAAGAAAGCAAACTTATTCATTTACCATTCTATTCAATACATAGGCTCAACTCTAAAAATAGCAATCTAGTGATTTTTCTCCTTAGGCTTCATTTTATTTAATTCCACTGAAGGATTTGATGCCTTTAGACTAATTCTCTTCTTAAAACTCTCTTCCTTTGGCTTTTATATTGGGAAATATTATCTTATATTTGCATAGTGTTTTACAGTTACTTTTACCAATGTCAAAAAAAATTTTATGTATATAGAGCTTGGGCTATGTTTGGAAAGTTTTGTGATAACCATTGTATGGATGAGGAAATTAATGCACAGAGATAGTCAGTGACTGGCTCACAGTTTGAATAAATTAATGCATAGAAATGGTCAATGACTAGTACTAAGTAGAGAAACCGCATCTAAAACTCCTACCTTTAGATTAACTGGTCTTGCACAATTTTCGTTAAAGAATATTGCTTCTTTGAAATTTGTTTCCCAACTGGATGAATTAGATACTTTTTTTTTTTAGAGAATTATTTATTCATTTACTATTTTAGAGAGAAAATACATGAGAGTGGGGGGAGGGGCAGAGGGAGAGAGAGAGAATCTCATGCAGACTCCCCACTGAATGTGGAGCCTCATGCAGGACTCGATCTCACCACCCTCACATCATGACTTGTACCAAAATCAAGAGTTGGTTGCTTAAGTGACCGAGCCACCCAGGTGCCCCTGGATACTCTTAAAGTTATGATTTCTCTTACTCATATTGGACAATCTCTAAATTTATTGATTATGACTAGGTTTTACTGATATTGGGTTTAGAATAATTGTTGCCATCTTAGAAAAATGTGTGTTTGTAGTGTTTAGGAATGTATCAATTACTGCCATGAAACCAAGCTATAGTGTAATGCAACCAGGGGATGTCATATCTGTATTAAAAATAATAGACTAATTTATTCATTAAATTCTCCATGTACATATGTGATATTGGTAATGTATAATTTATTTCTTAGGCTTCTTGATGTCTTTATAACAGCTTTACTGCCATCTACTGGGTTTTATTCAGAACTGTCCTGTTAATCACCAAATTAGAACTATAAGTTTTATGAGTTTCATATCTGAGAGCTTGATAATTGAGACTTCAGTGACTTTTAACCTCTTTTTTCCCATTATAGATTATGAAATTATGTAATGGAAAACTGGTTTAGTTTTTCTTATTTAGTATAATTTACCATTTCACTTCATAGGATGTTTGGAATTCAGATCTTTCCAATAAATTACCTTGAATATCATCACTATGATTTTGAGGTTCATATCAACTTCTTTATTTTGTTGTATTTAAAACTTAGATTTCATTCTGTAAAGTTTTATTAAAATTTTCTCATCATTTTGTATTTTGAATTATATATACTAGTCACTGCTCCTATTTAAACTGGAAGGTAAAGTTTTAAGATAGCCCAAGTCTCTGAAAATTATTCACAGCTAATGAAGAGGTAATGACAATAATATATTTTTTGCAGAAATAAATACAATTATAAGTAAACTTATAATTTTTGTATATTGAAACAAATTATTCCTTGGATACAGTTTATTATATTTTCAGTCATATGCTGTTGATAGAATTAAACTAACTTTAAGGTTGGAATTTTGTTTTTATTTATATTTTGTAAGTATTATTTTGTTTTTAAAATAAGACCAGAAGTCTGATTAGGCTTTATGGTTATTAATTTATTCACTGATTTCAGTTATATTAGATAATGTAATAGTAATTGTTACTACTTGCATGCATTATATTTTTCAAAGCACTTCTTTGTACCTTTTTTTTTAGCCTTCTTTCAAAAGTAATGACTGAATGGAGAAAATGTTTCCCCAAATCATTAATAATGCAGATACTGATTTTTAAATAGTTAGCAATATTGAAATTATTGCCAGAGGGTTTACTGATACAGAATAGAGTCCACAGTACAATAAACAATGATATAGGCAAGTACTTCATAAATGGATTTTATAATAATATCTTCCCAGATGAAATGCTTTTTTTCTTTTTTTTTTTTTTTAAGATTTTATTTATTTGACAGAGAGAAACACAGTGAGAGAGGGAACACAAGCAGAGGGAATGGTAGCGGGAGAAGCAGGCTTCCCGCAGAGCAGAGAGCCCGATACGGGGCTCCGATCCCAGGACTCTGGGATCTGACCTGAGCAGAAGGCAGACACTTAACGACTGAGCCACCCAGGCGCCCCAGCTTTTTTCTTTTTTTAAAAGATATTTATTTATTTAATTTTGAGAGGAAGAGAGAGAGAGAGCGCGACACTAGTGGGGGAAGGGGCATAGAGGGAGAGAGAGAATCTTAAGCAGATTCTCAGCTGAGTGTGGAGCAGATGTGGGCCTTGATCTCACGACCTTGGGATTGTGACCTCAGCTGAAATCAAGAGTCGGATACTTAATTGCCTAAGCCACCCAGGCGCCCTGAAAATGCTTTTTTCCAACGACTACATTAAAATGCTTCTCTGAGGTGCAGAGAAACCATGACTGTTCAGCAGGAACAAAACTGGGGGAAGAATGGAATAAAAATAATGAAAAAATTAAAATTATGGCATATGGGTTTAAAGATTTAGAAGGGTAAAGAAATGCAGTATTTCAGGTACTACTTATAATGCGACATGTGACGTGATTGATAAAATATGCATAAGAAAGGGTACTTCTTTTGCAGAAGCCTTGGAATCATCATTCATTTCTCCATCTCTCATTAACCCGACATGTGATCATTTACCAAGAATTGACTTGTGCCTCCTACTTTCTCTGCTTTCCATTTCTTCTTGCTAATGGCTCTTTATCTGGCTCCCTTCTCATGTTACTATTGATATTGCAGTAACTTTTTAATTGGTCTCCAGTCCTCCAGACATCTATTTCTCCAGTTCATGGTCCCCACCATCCAAAGCTGAAGTAGAAGAAGAGACGGGGGAAGGAGTTCGGTTTGAAAGCTTGTCATTTGCCAAATATTTCTCTGAACACTTTACCCCAATTTATTCAGCCTCCATGAAATAGACTAGTCCTAATTTGCAGGACATAAAATTGAGTACTGTAGAATTTCCATAGTTAGTCTAAGTTCACTGAGCTACTAAGTGTCAGAAACAGGATCCACTTCCAGTTTCCCATTCCATCTATCCTAAACCAGATACATGAGAAAGCTTTCTACAGGTGAGAGCATTGCCTTCTTTCAATGTCAGTTTATACTTTAATAGTAATAACAACAACAGTTTATATTACATAATGCTTTTCATATTACTGAGCATTCTTCTTAATGTTTAAAATGTATTCATATTTTACTGAGCATTCTTCTTAATGTTTAAAATGTATTCATCCATTTAATCTTAAAAATAACCCTACCGGGTAGTTATTATTATTACCACCTTTTTTATGATGAGAAAGTGGGGCATAGAAAGTTACATAGTCTGACCAGTATTACAAAGCAAGGATATAGGAGAGCAGGGATTTGAACCTATGCATTTTAGCTTCAGAGTCCATGTTCCTTTTTTTTTTTTTTTTTAGGATTTATGTATTTATTTATTTGAGAGAGAGAGAGAGAGAGAACAGGGTGAGAGGGAGCAGGAGAAGGAGAATCCTCTCGCAGACTCCTCACTGAATGTGATGCCCCACATTGCACTCGGTCACACAATCCTGAGATCATGACCCTCAGATCATGACCTGAGCCCGAAACCAAGAGTTGGTCACTTAATTGACTGAGCCACCCAGGTGACCCCAGAGTCCATGTCCTTAACTACCACATAAGACCTCATTGTTTCTTAGCAAAAATTTTTTTTCAAATATTTTATTTATTTATTTAATCAGATTGAGAGAGAGAGAGAGCACAATCAGGGGGAGCAGCAGGCAGAGCAGGTGGGAAGCAGGGGGAAGCAGGCTCCCACTGAGCAAGGAGCCTGATGTGGGACTCAATCCCAAGACCCTGGGATCATGACCAGAGCCCAAGGCAGATGCTTAACCAACTGAGCCACCCAAGCGTCTCACAAATACTTTTTGACTTGAAACATAGCAGTCTAATAATTGTGTATGGAAATAGATTTTATGAATTAAATGGAAAATGAAAATAAAAAGGGTATTGAGGTCCTAGAATTAAAAATCAAATAGAAAAATAAAATTTACCAGGTATGTATTTAAGAACTATGGAAACTTGAGAGCCTGAAGTCCTTGTTGACTTTCTCCTTAGTGTTGAATCAGGATAAACAAAAACATTGAAAACATAGGGAAAAGATAGGAATGGGAACAACAAAACGTGGCATGCTTAAGAAAATAGAATAGTGAAATAAAAATCAGTGATTGTAAGAACTGATCATTTCTTAGTCTTGATCATAAAAATGTATGTTTAAATCTTGCCCACTTCGATAAGCATTCAAACTTCACATTGTTTTATGACTTCTCAAACTTAGTTGAAGAAAAGTATTTAATTTAGTCTGCTATTAACAGAATGTTTGTGTCCCCCCAAATTCAAGTGTTGAAACTCTAATCCCCAATATGATATAGTATTTAGTGAGCCTAAATACTATAGCCAAAGGGGCCTTTGGGAATTGATTAGGTAATCAAGTCATTAGTGCCCTTATAAGAAGGATAGGAAAAGAGCATGCTTCCTTTCTCTCTCCACCAGGAAGAGTTCCCCTGCCCCCATTAGGAACTGCATCAGCCAGCACCTTAATCTTGAACTTCTTATCCCGCAGAACTGTGAGAGATAACTTTTGTTGTTTAAGCCACCTGGTCTAAGGTTGTTTTGTCTTAGCAGTCCTAACTGATGTAGACATAGTCTTCTAGCCAACCCAACTCTGACCGCTTGCAAGGAGACTGCTGGTTTTGCCAAAATTTTGGTTAAATTCTGTATTCCAAAATGATATATTGAAGTTTAACCCCTAATACCCCAGAATATGACTTTCTTTGGAAATAAGGTCATTGTAGGTGTTAATAGTTAAGATAGTTAAAGTCATACTGGAATAGGGTGGGTCCTTAATCAATATGACTATGTTGTTATAAGAAAAGGAGAGAGAAAGTCCGAGGGCAGACAGCCATGTGAAGACACACAGGGAGAACACTGTGACAGGCAGAGACTGGGGGGATATAACTACTAGCCAAGGAGTACCAAGCACTGATGGCCACTCCCAGAAGCCAGGAAGAGAAAAAGAAGAATTCTACCCTTAATCTCAGTGGAAGCATGGCCTTGTTGATACTGTGATTTCTGGACTTCTAGCTTTCAGGACTGCGAGAGAATACATTTCTGTTATATTAAGCCACCGGAAGTGTGGCACTTTGTTATGGCAGCCTGAGGAAACTAATATACTTAGCATCATTTCACACTCAGAGGGATGCTCTTGCTCCCATGCTAGCCAGCCAGCTCTAGAATCTCTTCCATCTGTGGGTTTTCTATTTCTATTCATTATAATTATGTGCAATTGCCCAGAATGGCTATATTCGGAACAGGAAAAGCCCCTTTCGAAAACATGTGGCACTTTTCAACACATAAAAGATTTAAGTCATCCTCTGTCCTGAAAAGACCCCCCCACCCGACACACACACACATGATTCACTTTGCAATTCTTTCCTTTCCCCACCTCAAGAGGAAAAGAGACGCACCTACTCCATCTGGAAATGTTAGCTAGAAGGGTATAGGAGGGCGGCAGCCCACACTCTCTCCCTGATTCAGTCAATTCATCGATAAATGAGCTGTCAAAAAGAAAAGACCTTACTGACTATGCAGTTTTGTAACCTGTCTGAAAACTATGCTTCTCAAAACTGGTGCAGATAGTGGTCTTATTACCCACAACAAACCCATCTATATCTCGAGTCACTTGAAATAGCTCCATCCTACCCTTAAGCTGTCACGATGAGCTGAGAACTCAAAACAGGTCTCTCATTCTTTCCAACTATAACATTGTAATCATAGCTCTCTTTACCTTTCTTTCTTTCTTTCTTCATCAGAACTCCAGGAATATTCATTTCCACATATTATCCTGTCTTTAGGGGGGTCCTCTTTTTCAAATATTGGACTGGAAACAATAAAACTTAACTGTTCTGTACCTTGATCACCAAAGTGATTTTTCCCCCATTGGTTTCAAGAATTTGGTAAAATATATTACTATTATCATAGGCAGATTGCCAAAATTTCAAAATTCACACTGATTCTCAAAATACAAATAACCTAGGGATATTGTTTCTATTCCTCTCATCAAATCTTGTAGAACTTCAGAAATCTTAATATTACCAGTTATTCTTGGGTTTGGGGCTTCTTTGTCCGTTTTCTTCTTAAATGAGAAATCCCTTTCCATGTCACTTTTCATCAATGGATAATGTATCTATTGAATTATAGTGAAACTATGGTTATGAAATTTAAGTGCAATACTCCTTAATATAATTTGCCTTTCAGAAAAACTCATCAGTCTAGATAATATTTTGGGTGTTCAATCCCTTCAGAGTTAGAAGGAGTCAAATTAGATTATTTCTAGTTCAGAAGCAAAATAAATTATTTTCAAATAATTTTTAAAATATAATATTTATTTGATCAAGATTTTATAATTTATTTTTGTACATCTATTTTTTTCTAGTTTTATAGTAAAATACCACTACCTTTTTATATGATATTTTTCTGACTATATTTAGCAAGCAAAATTATGATATGTGACTGAAAACTTTAAAATGTAAAATGATTTTTTTCCTTAATATTTTAAAAATAAATTTTCAGTTGACTATTATAGATTGACTTAAGGAATTTTCTATTGAATAAATGTATGTTCAGTGTGAATCTGTCAACACAATTAACAATTAACTTATATTAATCTCTAGTGGAATAATGCCCATAAATAAATTCAGTGCTATAGCTTTGCTGGGTTGCTATAGACTTAAAAATAAATGAGAGATAATAAGATAAATAATAAATTGTATTTACTCTTGATGGAAAAACAACATTATTAAAGATTTATACAATTATTCTTCATTATGTCCAATAAATAGATGGAAGGAAAAGATTTTAATGTAGATTTACTAAGGCCCAAAGCAGTTGAATTCTAAACATAGATCTGAAAAATCAGCTTTAAGACAGTAGTGAATGGTAATTTCAAATTGTTAAAACAAACAAACAAACAAACAAAAAAAACCCTTAGGGTTATGATTTAAGATCAAATCATGAAAAATCATTGAGACTATTATATAGAGATTATATAGAGATGATGAAAACACAAGCCTTTTTTGTTTAGGTCCTTGACACTTTTGTTGAAAGAACATGGAAACTTTGCAGAGAGAGAATTTTTAGAAATAAACGTGTGAGCAGACTTTCAGCAATAGCCCTTTATGCTTATCTGACCTTCAAAATTATGGTATACAATGGGAACTAAAAAATGAATGAAATACTGAGAATGAATACTTGCCATTTACCCACCATTTGAGCGTTACTATATGCTTCTAGGCTTTTTTTCCCCGAAGAATCATCCTTGTTGTTATTAAAATATTTTCGTCAACCAAGAGTTTACTTTTTAAATTTTTTTTTTTGTATTTTTTTCAACCAATGTGAAACTGCTGCAGTTATTATAATCAGAGGAGAATCGGTGCTTCTTTTAGTTTTTGTTATTGGTGAGTCATTGGAAGGTAGTGGATGGTCACTCCTGCCTCTACATACTCTACTCCCAGCTCAACCACACAAGGCAGTAAGTGCTGCTGCTACTACATTGAAAATCTGAGATACACACACACACACACACAAACACACACACACACTTTTGAATAATGAAGACCTTCCTTTGGGAGAAATAGGTAGAGTAAGTACTAATAAAAAGTTACATTCAGTGTGTGTTCCACTTTCCTCTGTAATTTCCCACCATGTCTGAAGGTAGGGCAGATACAAATGTTTATAAATTACTTGCTTTATTTGTTAACACATTACCAAAAAAATATATATATATGAGGAAAAAAAGGCTCAAATCCCTAAATGCCATTGTTTTGATGTATTCCTTTATGGTCATTAGTTCTAGGCTTCTTTTTATTTTAGTAATTATTTTTTTTTAAGATTTTGTTTATTCATTTAAGAGAGAGAAAGACCATGAACAGGAGAGAGAGGCAGGGGCAGATGTGAAAGCAGACTCCCTGCTGAGCAGAAAGCCCAACGTGGGGCTCCATCCCAGGACTCTGGGATCATGACCTGAGCTGAAGGCAGACGCTTAACCATCTGAGCCACTCAGGCACCCTTATTTCAGTAATTAAAATAATAATTTTATGCAGTTCTTTATCCTGCAGTTTCCAAATTGCTACTTGATTTTCATTAATTTTTCATTTGTTACAATGAATTGAATAACTGTGTCATAATAATGGATAAATGATAGACTTAGATAGACCATTCCTCTGTCATGGACTATTACATAAAATTCTAGAATGATTCTCTCTGTATAGACTTTTAAAGATTATTTGTTTAAATTTGACGTTGCTTAATTGATAAATCTATATGTAAAGATATTTAAGTCTTTTATTTTATTTTTTTATTTTTTTAAAGATTTTATTTATTTGACAGAGAGAAACACAGCGAGAGAGGGAACACAAGCAGGGGGAGTAGGAGAGGAAGAAGCAGGCTTCTCGCTGAGCAGGAAGCCTGATGCGGGGCTCGATCCCAGGACCCCGGGATCATGACCTAAGCCAAAGGCAGACGCTTAACGACTGAGCCACCCAGGCGCCCCTAAAGATATTTAAGTCTTTTAATACATAATGCCAAATTGCCACCCACAGTGGTGCTGCTGATTTTTAATAGGTGAGGTGGACTATCTTTTTGCTCATAACTCAAGAATTCAATTTCTTTGGCTGAATGTGAATGACACTGAGCAAAGAACTGAGGATACCTTATTTGATTAATTGCTCACAATTTATTTTTCTTCTTATAAAAAGGTATAGTTCTAATTTAAATTGAATTTTAAAGAAACTTTGTGTCCAGATGAAATTATCTTGGAGCCTGAGAATTTTATAAACATCTAAACTTTAAGCATTTGATGGCTTTTCATGAAATAAATACTTTGGGTATTACTAGTAGAATGAATGGATTCCATCCAGGAAAAATGTGTCACATTTTTGTGATCACTAGTTATAACCTTTCAGTGAAGGAGTCATGTTCATAAAAATATATTATGAATAATAGCAACCATACCAACACCAACTATTATTTAATGGCTGCTTATAATAGTCAGAATCCTTATTAAATTCTTTATGTATGTGATTTCATGGACTTCCTCGGAGCTTTTGAGATAATTATCACTATTTTGAAAAAGGAGGAGATTGATCCTTAAAATTAAGTGATATGACCAAGAGCACCCAACTAGTAAGAGATCAAGAGATCAAGTTGAAGTTAAGACCCAGAGAAGCTGGACTTCAGAGTGCATGTTATTTTCACTTTATTACACTACAGATTCATAATTTAGCTTCTGACAAGAGTAAGCAGCATGATTAGTGTATTCTTGGAAAAATAATTGCCCTTGCAGCATCAATTTTTATGAAATGTCATGATCATTTGTGAGTTCTATCACAGATACTGAAATATCTAAAGGCAAATTTCTTGGGCACTCAGAATATGACATTACTAGATGAGTTTTGTTGTTATGTGACTAAACAGGATAAGTTTCCATTCAGAGAGGTTATGATTTATGATAATTCATAGACTTTATTCAACTAGATTTTAAATGACTTGCTCTCTCAATGTGACACAGGCTTGTGTGGAACTAGTAGGTAATACTTCATGCTTCCAGCAAAGAATCAGTGTGCTTCTTTGGAGACTGTTGTTCCTGAACTAATAAGCAAACCTTCTGGATGACGTGAGTGTTGTAACCCATTTACCGAACAGTCTCTGTCCATGTGTTATGAACAACTGTCATATTAAATGCTGGTTATTGGAGTTTTCTGCTGTATAATGATGGATTACTACAATTATTAGTATTGGGAGTTTTAAATATCTCCACATGCTTTTTTTGTTAGCCAGTATTCCTTAAAAAGTAAATTTAGGATTCAAAATTTTTAAGAATTTCATCTTGAAAGAAAAGATTTCCCTGCAATAGCAATAAACTAAGAATTTTCATTAG
The DNA here is from genome assembly GCA_028646535.1 of Procyon lotor. Lineage (NCBI taxonomy): Eukaryota > Metazoa > Chordata > Mammalia > Carnivora > Procyonidae > Procyon > Procyon lotor. The sequence continues at coordinate 161,053,770 of CM053603.1, read as the reverse complement.
AAAACTCAACTTTAAATATATCACTGTAGTATATAAAGAGTAAGTACACAAAGTTTGAATTGTTACTTTCTCTGAAATGACACTAGCAGTATAGTTATGGTCTGTTTTATTCCTAGTCCCTGACATTAGCTTTTTGACTTCTGATAAGTCCACCCCTCTTGCACAATTATAGGCATCAATCACAAGTTAAAAATGACAATGGCAGATGAGAAAAATACAACCATTGGTTGTGATTTTTTTATATATTGCATTTTAATTACCTAAAATGTTTTCATCCTCATCACCATGGCTAATTCATTGTTTTATTTGTCATGGGGATGATGGAGTCTCAAGTAGACTTTTCGGGCAAAGATTTGGATTCAAATTCAGGTTCTATCATTTGCTAGCTGGTGAATTAAAAATCTGTATTTTCTTGCCCAGTTGTTTTGTGTGTAAAACTGATATAAAAATAGATCCCTCCATATGATTATTATAAGATGCAAATGCAATCACATATGTAAAATATTTAGCAAAGTGAATATGATGATTAGTATCATTAATATTAGTAAATCTAGCATTGCTCTGAAAATTTTTAAATAAATAAACAAGTTTTGATTGTTTCCCTAATGGTTCTCTGTAGCATTAGCCATGGGAAGTAGCTCTCGTGAAATTCAGTGCTTCTCTTCTTGCTCCCATGCCATCCACATGGACATCCTGTACGTGAGTTTCAGCAGCTATAGAAGATGACTGCCAATCTCTTTGACGTGACCCTGGAACAACAACATTGGATTGAAAGTATGCTATGCCTCATGGATTTCAAATTATGCCATTCCAAATGCCTCAAAATTTGTTGGAAATTCATACACAAAGTTTAATTTAGACTTTTTAAAGATCGTGTATGTTTGTCTCACTTAAATAACACTGTAAACTGGTTGTAACCAATATCCACAAATAAGTAGTGTTAGAACTAGGTCTAGATCTTAGGGAAGTGGAATAGCATGGGCTCTGGAGCTAGCAGCTTTTGTTCAAATCCTGCCCTAGCCCCTCTCCTACTAACTGACCTTGCTAATTTACTTAACCTCTCTGTGCCTGTCTTCCTTCAGAGTATCACTAGAATTAAATGAGGGGATTTTACATTAAATGTGTAGAGCAAGAGCTCCAGGTGCAGTGCATGTGCAAAATGCTATTTTCTGTTATTTCTTATCTTCAGTTAAGTAGTCCTTCTAGTTTCCTTTCCTTGCAGATGGTCTTAATAGAATCCTCAAACTGTCAGAGGGATAGAATGAATTAACATGTATAACTATTGCAGTAACTCTGCTATACTCTTTCTATACATTATTTCACTGAATATTAGTAGATTACTTCAGAGCTGTTAATGTCCATGGTTTCCTTTAAATTAGAGGGTTAGAGCCAGGAGGCAAATCTAGATCTTTTTCATTTCTAAGTTCATTCTATTTTTATGGCTTTATTTAAGTCTTATCATGCAGAAGATTTTAGCCTTCATTGTTTTTATAAATGTTTCAATTTTTCAGATCTTAATCCTTCTTGTTACTGGATTTGAACACTCATGACTAATATGCTAGCATTGACTTGACCTTCAGTTTCTTTAAGATTTATTTATTATTTATTTGAGAGTGAGTGAGAGTGTGAGTATGAGTTTGGGCAGAGGCAAAAGGAGAGGGAGAGAGAATTTCTTTAAGCAGACTCCTTGCTGAGTGTGGAGCCTGACCTGGGGCTTGATCCCGTGACCCTCAGGTCATGACCAAGAGTTGGCCACTGAACTGACTGAGCCACCCAGGAGCCCCTTGACCTTCAGTTTCTTTGATACCATAAACATTTGAGCAATGTCCATGAACTCTTTAAAATGGTTGTGCAGCTGTCATACTGTCATCAGCCAGAAGTTTCTACTAAGTTTTTTTTATGTGTATGTGCATGTACGCGTGAGCACAGCTACTTTCCTCACCCTTAATTTGGCTGCCATTTTTATTTTTTCTTTGATTTGAGTTACCTGTGAGTTTAGTGAAAATTTATAAAGCAAAAGCTTCTGGTGCAGATATTAAGGTTTTGCCCAAGGTAGGAAATCATCCTCCCTTTAGGTTTCTTCTACCAACCTCTAACGCTTATGTCAATATTCAAAAAAATCGAAAAGAGAAATAGGTTATGAAGTATGGGTTAATGAGCTACTTTAAAATACTGCTTTTAGAACTACTTTTTTGAAATGTTTACTAATAATTAGCTGAAAACCAAAACTTTTAAAAAAATCTGTAGTAGAGTAGGTATATAGTAGGTGTGTGATGTTGAGATAAATTTTTTAAATGTATAGCAAAGTTCTACAGGTAAGATCTAATGTCCCAGCACATTTTATGTATAGTAGAGTCAATTCTGGAAAGCTTTGGCTTATTCATTGTTTTATTTGTCATGGGGATAATGGCATACATTTTCTAGTCCATTATTATTACTATTTTAACAAACAATAAAATTGAAGGAACTGCCTAAAAGAGTTGGGCTCTTTCATGTCTCACTTTACTCATTTGAGAATATGGAAAATGTATTGAACTTAGCTGGGGTTAAACTGATATAGAGATTATAGAGAGTTTATGTTATTGTTTCTAAATAGAAGTTATGCGATACCAAGTTCAACAATACCTCTATAGGCACCACTGAAAGTCAACCAGTAATGATAAATATGGTGTGTGTATGTAAACTAGGCTAACAGCTGAGCACATTGATTAAATAGTATGTCTGTTCTTTATATGGAAATTTTTGTACTCTGTGGTTAAGGTATTTTGTTTTCCTCTTCTAGTAGTTTCATAATAGCTATCATTTCACAAACATAGATATACTAGGTTTTGCAGTTCAGGCGTAAGAAAATTATATGTTCCTTGCTCTCCTGAAATTTACATTCTTGTAGGGAGAAATCTCCAGCTAGGTTTATGGGTTTTCTCTTATAAGTTAAGGACTTCTTTTATCTTGCTGCTTTTAAGATTTTTTTCTTTATCACTGTATTTTGCAAATTTATTTACAATATGTCTTGGTGTTAGCCTGCTTTTGTTCATTTTGATGAAAGTTCTCTGCTCCTCATGGATCTGGATGTCTGTTTCATTCTTCAGATTAGGAAAGCTTTCTGTTGTTATTTCTTGGAAAGATTTTTCTACCCTCTTTTCTCTCTCTTCTTTTTCTGGGACTCCTATAGTATGAATGTTATTATGTTTGGTGGAGTCACTGAGTTCCCTAAATCTGTTCTTGTGTTGCTTAATTCTTCTTTCTCTCTTTTGTTCAGTTTCATTATTAACCATTATTCTGTCTTCTAGGTCATTGATTCCTTTGCTTCTTCCAGCCTGCTGTTCATTGCATCAAGCCCATTTTCAATATTGTTTATTGCTTTCTTCATCTCTGATTGATTCTTTTTTAAATTCTATCACTGTTGTAAGAGTTTCACTGATGTCTTCTATTTTATTCTCAAGAGAAGTATCCTCGGGATCATTGCTTTAAATTCTCCACCAGGCATACTGCTTGTATCTATTTCATTTAGATCTCTGGTTGTGGCCTTATCTTCTTTCATTTGGGATAATTTTCTCTGTCTTGGTATTTCGTCTAAGTCTTTGTCTTCTATGTATTAGAAAGCCAGTTATGTCTCCTGCTCCTGAAAGTAATGGCTTTCTGAAGAAGAGATCTGATAGTGTCAGAGAGTGCGTCAGGTGTGCGTTACATGGGCTCTGCTGTTGTGTTTTGGCTGCTGTATCTGTCAGACTTGTCATCTGCACAGACTTTCCTTGCCTGCTTTGAGCAGTGTTTGGTCCTTGGCTTGAATGTGGTGAGTTTTAGCTAGGTGTGCTCTGGTCTGCTTGTGAAATGAGACCTGATGCCAACTCCACTAGAACTGAGGCCCTGCAGAACTCTCTGGTCAGGAGATGTGGTATAGGCAGGGGCTTGTGCTGGTCCTCTAAGGGGATGGGGGGGCTAACACAATGGTACTGAAGCAAGTTTGATGGAAAGGCAGTACTGATAGAGCACAAGGGAGCTGGGGCTTTGTGTGAGCAAGTTAGGCAGCCAGTAACAGTGCTCGCTGCCTCCTGCCAGAGACTGTGATAATGCTGGTTGGGGGGGTGGGCAGGGAAAGAGATGGTGCCAGCCAGCTCTTTTGTCCCCAGAAAGGCATCTCCCTGAATACTGCCTCTCAGGGAAGCACACCTAGAATAGTGAATAATCTCCCCACTGTGTGCCCCAGGTGGTTTTCACATCAATCTTTTTAACACTGCCTGCTTCCAGCTTGTTAGTGGGAGAAAGAGGTCAAAGAGAAAGGTCTTTGATAAATTTTAAGTGAAAACTATAAGCATTTTATAAATTCCATAAATATATATGATAAGTACATTTTATTCTAAAAGATGGAAGTGACATAGTCTCAGTGGCCAGAGAAAGTTCCCCTGAGACTGAGACCTGAAAGAAGTATAGCAAGAGCAAAATATTTTTTTCATAAAAATAGTTAAATATAAAAAATGATGACCTTATTCACATTATACCAACTATGTAAGAAGTGAGAAATAGAGAGAAGGAGGGAGAGAAAGAAAGGGAGGGAGAGTTTTCAAGTGCAGAAAAATGGAATCCTGCTTGGAGAATCCTCCAGCAAATTTTATTCATTATTTGTAGCAGTGGTTCCCAACTGTTATCTTTTATGCATTCCTTTATAAATTATGGAAAGGACTCACTATAGTTAATTTGGGATTTTAAGAAGTATATAAAAATCTTGCTTTACTTTTTAGTGTTGGGAGAGGTCGGTTTCTTTTTTATAATATTTAAAAATTTTTCCTTTTTTAAAGATTTTATTTATGCATTTGTCAGACAGAGAGAGTGTGAGAGAAAGAGAGCACAAGCAGGGGCAGTGGCAGGCAGAGGAAGAAGCAGGCTCCCCACTGAGCAAGGATCTGGATATGAAACTTGATCCCAGTACACTGGGATCATGGCCTGAGTCCTAGGCACCCCCGGGTGCCCGTGGTTTTTGTTTTTGTTTGTTTTGTTTTGTTTTTTGGAATTTTTTTAAAGGTATATTTATTTGAGGGAGAGAAAGAGAGAGCAAGGGGCAGAGGAAGAGAATCTTTAAGCAGACTCCCCTTAGAGCGCAGAGCTTGGAGCTTAATGAGATCATGACCTGAGCCAAAATGAAGAGTTGGATGCTTAACCACCTGAGCCACTCAGGTGCCCCAAGAATTCTATCTCTTGAAAGAGCCCTTTCAGATGCTTAATACGAAGGTTCATACAGTGTTTCCCCAAATGAGAAGGATGGATTAAAATTGGATGGAAATGAAATTTTCAGTTTCTTTCCCCTCAGAGATTTTCAGATGAGGAATTATGGTAAAACTTGAGAACACCAAGGATTGTAGTAGAACCTCTCTAACTTTTGAATCATACTTGACCCAGATAGTTACATGTGATGCACAGTTAAGATTGTAGCAAAGAAGGAGACATTCCATTTGTTCATCTTTAGGAAGTTTATTTGTCTGTTGCTCTTAACTCTTCCCACATAAAACTGTATGTGTTTCTGAAAAATGTAACTCATTTTAGCAAAAAGAATTTATGACATTTAAAGAGTTATCAAGAACAAATACTATTACTATTAGTACTTCTAGTGCTATCATTGGTAACAATAGCTTTGTCAAAATGGTCCCCTAGAACTGAAAAAAAATGGTGTCAGTTTCTATGCCATGTAGAGAATGCCAGATTTCTTTGTTCTTTCAAAATATAGAGTAGAAACTGTTTATGTTAGCAAACTTTTTTGCATGGAAAATCATGTCTGTAGGGAATATAAAAGAGAATCTCCTTCAGATGCTTTTTTTAAAGCAACTGCTCTTGGGAAATGAATATAATATGGGGATGTAGTGGTTAGAGAGAGAAAAATAATGTATATAAATTGTTTCTCACCATGTATACCTGAACAAATGAACTGTGTTAAATTGCTTATGTAAAGTAGGAGGACTGTTGTCATTCATGAATAAATAGCATTTATAACATTGCTGTTCTAAAGTAATAAATGAATTTGCTGGTGGCTCATGCACCAAATCAATTTTGGATGGGTCAAATGAACTAGATATTACACTATTATAATGGCTTGTTCCCTCTTCAATTCAAAGAGAAACAATAGAGAAAATATTTTGTGCTGTGAATCACTTACGTAAAAATTTTTGACTATAGTTCATTTTGTTAACAATTATTTCTTGATCTTTATCATGAGAATGACAAGATTACAAATATTTCTAAAATTTTTCATCATTTTCTTCAAATTATGAAATTAAGTTTATCTTGTCAGAGTTATAGGTTCATTAACATATATACTTTGTTAGTGACCCCATAGAATATTAAAGGTTTCATATTATTATTGAGTTAATAGTCAAAGAATTTAGAGGAAAGCTTGGGGTTAATGTTCTAACAAGCCATTGGACTTTTAACATTTGCAAAATATCATATTATTATGGAAAAAATGATATTCAACATAGGAGCCAACTTTCTTTTATATCAGTATACTCTCTGAGAATCTTCACTAGATCATCAGTCACAGAGTCTTTTAAAGACTATATACACCCTACCTTTTTTTTCTTTTTCTTTTTGTACCTTTAATATTGATACTTACTACTGTCAGATCTCATCACTGGTGCTCCCTGACACCTATTTGAGTGGTGGGACAAGATCAAACTTATGTTTACAGAATCACATAATCCTATTAATTTTATGATGGTTATTTAATAAGCGTAATTCTCTTACCTCTGTAAGTTATTTTTATATGGCTTAAAATATACTTCACAATTTTTTTTAAATTTTATTTATTTATTTGACAGAGAGAGAGGGATCACAAACAGGCAGAGAGGCAGGCAGAGAGAGAGGGGGGATGCAGGCTCCCCACTGAGCAGAGAGCCCAATGCCGGGCTCGATCCCAGGACCCTGAGATCATGACCTTGGCTGAAGGCAGAGGCTTTAACCCACTGAGCCACCCAGGAGCCCCTACTTCACAATTTTTTAAATTCTCATTTGAAGTACTTACATAGTTTAATTAACGTATGGCTGAATGTCTCTTTTCCTCTGTGACTCTAGTATGGGGGATCACTTTACCCTGAGGAATAACCACATATTAATTGTATGGGGAGCATTTTTTATATACTTGTAGGATGACAAATTTTACCTGCTTTTGCATCTCCTAAACAAAATATCTTGTCACTTTGAAACCATGAGAAATTTCTGTAATACTCCTAAGGTATGTAAAGCATTGTATAACATTCTTTTTGCAGTATTCTCTTGCTTTTTCCTCTTTGTATTTTTCTCATTCTCCATCCAAGCCAGAGAAATACTTACCTGTGATAGAAATAATTGTGTTTCCTGGAAGATATTATGCTGAGTGAAATAAGTCAAGCAGAGAGAGTCAATTATCTTATGGTCTCACTTATGTGTGGAGCATAAGGAAAAACATGGAGGGCATTGTGAGAAGGAAGAGAAGGGGGAATGGGGGGAAATCGAAGGGGATGATGAACCATAAGAGACTGTGGACTCTGAGCAACAAACTGAGGATTTTGGAGGGGAGGGGGTAAGGGGTTGGGCGAGCCTGGTGGTGGGTATTGAGTATGGCACATATCGCTTGGAGTACTGGGTGTGGTGCATGAACAATTAATCTTGTAACACTGAAAAAATAAAATAAATATATTTGGAGAAAAAAAAACAAGAAATAGTTGTGTTTCCTGTAGCACCTACCAGATTGATGGCCACATTGGAAATAACCTAAAGTTCTTGGAGAAGTCAAACTAAAGAGAGTGCAGCAGGGATAGAGGAGATGGACAAGAATATGATGGAACATTTTATCATTAGATATCTATTCCAGGGATAAAAGACAAGCTATGAAATTCTTGCAACTCCAAAAGAGAAAGATGGTGGTTACTCCACTAAGGGTCAAGTAAACCATTTAATGAGAGCAGCAATTTCACAATCAATGGAACAGAGTACATATGGTAGAATTATTTCCCCAGCAGTAGCAATTTGGGTGATTACTGTCTTTAATATGTTGGCTTACATTTACCTTTCCTTGTTCAATTTTTAGGTTCAGCATAATAAAGAAATATTATTGGATAGTAAGGAAGGAGAAGGAAAATAGTTGTTTAACTGTAAATAGCAAAGCATCTGTGTGATTCATTTCCAAATTCTTTATAATCACAGAAAATAATTACAGTACTCGGTTCTAAAAATGGTACAGAAATAATTATTAGGCAGATGTACAGCTATTTGTCATTGAGGTTGGACAATTTCATTTATAAACTAACGTGTTTATGTAACAGCTCTGGATCAAACCTACACCATCTGTGTTGGTTAAAAAAGCTTATTTGGGACATGTGCTGCCTACAGTACTGAAACAATTCTTTTGTTTCACTAACAATTGGGGATGTTGTTCTGTGTGATTGGAACCCTGGCATTTTACTCTTCATTTACCCTGGGGGAAAACTCATCTGAATAGTTATCCTATTATCCACATGTAATTCACTGAGGGCCATACAATATTCTGTTATAAATTATTTAAACATCATGTCATGAGCACTAAGGTATGTGTCTTACAGAACTCTAGAACTAGACCTTGGAGGCAGACTACATCTGAAGTGTGGCTAAGGCTACAGCCAACCAGACTCTCTGGATTCAGATTCTGGCTTGGATATTTAGACAAGTTGGAAACATTATTGAACTCTCAGGGCCTCAATTTATTTTCCTTTAAATTAGGCATAGTGATTTTTTTTTTTTATTTGACAGAGAGAGAGAGAGGGGACAGAGGCGGGCATGAGGGGGAAGCAGACTCTCTGCTGAGCAGAGAGCCCGATGTGGGGCTCGATCCCAGGACCCTGAGATCATGACCTGAGCCTGAGGCAGAGGCTTAACCCACTGAGCTACCCAGGTGCCCCGGCATAGTGATTTTTAACTCATAGAATTGATGTGAGGATTAAACATTAATGCATGGAAAAAAACTTAAGTAACCCTATATGCTCTGTTGTAAGCAGTCAAATACCAGCTCTTATTTTCTAATTTAGCTCCCTCATTTTACAGATAAAGGAAGCAAGGCCCTGATGCTTTGGAAGGCGTTGATGCCAAATGTAAAAAGAACAAATTTGGTGTCAATCAACTGAGTTTAAATTCGACTCCTGCCTTTACTATCTATGTGGCTATTACCTCAAATGTTACCAATGTACTATGAGGGAAGCAATTCTGTATTCTTACCAGATGATTTGTTGATAGTGTCCAGGAAGATACTTAGGGTATCCTTGTTTTTATTTTTTGTATATTTTTCAGCCTTGTGTGGAATTTTCTCTATGATCCAAGAAGAGGTTTTTTTTTTCAGAAGTTTTTTGTTGTTGTTGTTATTATTACCTTCAGAGTGATAAGAGAATGCATGCTATCTTTTTTTTTTTAATGCATGCTATCTTTTGCTACTTTTTAGAATTTATTAAATTTTTTGTGGCCTAAAACATTTCTATTTTTTATAAACAATCAATGGATGTTCAAGAGTAGACTGTGTTCTGTTTCCTTTTCAAGATACAGAGCTTGGTGTATACTATTAGATGTTTCTTAGTTACGTTTTTTTGGTTTTACTTATTTTTATCTCTTTAATTTTCATGGACGGAGAGACGAGATTAATGCATTTGTCTTTTTTCCTTATGTGTTCTCTCCAGTTTGCCTTTTGCCTGTTGATACTGTGGCATTATTGGCATAGATGTTCATTGTGAACTGCAACTTACAACAATAAAAAAATACCCTCTTCAATTAGTTTTGTGTCCTGACTTAATGTTTGCCTGAAAAAAGATTTCGATCCCGGATTTCTTTTTGTGATGAATCTTTTGTATACTTTGACATCTTCTTTTTAGCTTTTCTAAATTACATTGTTAATGTCTATTTTTTGTAGAGCCTAGAGTTAGGTATTACTCTAGGCAAACACATAGGGAAGTCTTTTATTTATTGTATGATAGTTTGATCTTAGTTCTAGCCTGCTATTTTGTGTCTTATAGTATTTTTAATTTCAGTTTCTGTTTTTCTATTTATAGTTATAATTCTGTTCTGATGTTCAACTTTGTCACCATAATTTTATAGAACTCTATGTAATATTGTTAATCTCCTATTTTTAGATAATCCCTTATTATCCAATCATTGATAAAAATTAGTATATTTATCCTTCTTTGTCACCTTTTCCTCCTCTGTCACCTAATTTTAGTGGATTTATTAGCTTTCTTAGTGTCTACATTTATAATGGTGAATATACTTATACATCCATTGCTTGTTAACTTTTATAATATGTTGTTACTTCAGTTACTAAAGATTCGGGGATCAGTGAACTGACTTTCCTTCCACCTTGCTTCCACATTCCTCCTCTCATTTTTTGTTATGCCATTTCTGAAATGCCAGTGGATAAAACATTTACATTCTGTTCTGAAACCCTACACCCCACATTTCTTTCAATTATGGTAGTTCAGTTAAAAGATTCAACTTTCACAAGTACTTTTCACCTTTTGAAAGTAAGTAGAGGATACCCACTTAAATTTGATTTTCAAATAAATACAGAATAATCTTTTAAGGATAAGCATGTTTCATGAAATATTAGGAATATTAGACATCTTGTTATTTTATCTGGTCATCCCATGCGGAGTTCTTTCACCAAAGATTTTTAGTTGTTCCTAGAGTGTGTGGAGTTTGGTCTCTAGCAGAGCCCTAAAAAATGACTCAGCAACAGTGTGCAAGTTCAAACTGTGCCTGGTAACTTTGTACTTGGAAACCAGGTCAGCTATGTAAAAACAGTCTTCTTAACACTTTGGGTTTTTTTTTTTTTAATTTTGTAGAAGTTTTCTCACTAATGAGATGTTTTCTCACTAACCAGGATGATGTTGAATAACCTGAGACCAATCAGATTTTTCCTTCTGTCATAAGATTTTGTATTTTCCCTTTCTACACAAAGCATCTTTCATTTAAATTTATACACCTTTACTAGGATTCATTCCATTGAGTATTCTGTGTCATTCGTACGTAGAGTAAAATGTCCTCTTTTAATTTTAGAAGTCTTGTCTTTTGTTTCTGAAAATTTTCTTGTATTTTTATATTTTTCTTATGTTCTATTATTTTGATTTTCTTTTTTAGAGAGATCAACCAAGCTTATGCTAAATTTCCTTTGATTTTTTTCTATGCCTGTCATTTTAATTCATTTTTTCTTTTTTAAAAATTTGTGTTCATTTTAAGTATTTCTATTTCCTATTCTTTTTCAATTTCTGTACTCTTTGTTCCTCAGTATTTAGTCATTCATATTTGTTCTTGTGCTCCTCTAAGATTCACTTTATTTCTATGATATTTTAATATTTTATTCCATTTCTTATGAACACACCAGCTCAACTTTTAAAGCACTCTCAATTGTTTTGTCATTTATTCCCTGAACTCTTGGTCTTCTGCCTTGTGTTCTCGATTAATTGAAGCAATTACTCTTTTTAACTCATGGTGAAAATATATGGTCACAATTTTTATCTTCTCCCTAGTAACAATTTTTCTGTTGGGAATTTTTCATTTTCTGTACATGTTTTCTCTCTTCTTTTACTCCTTTAAAAATTTTTTTTGCATATCTTTTTCAAGGTATTTTTTTCAGTTAATTGTCATTGAAGGGACAGTATTTTCATGTGTCACCTATTGTTCAGGCAAGGTGTTAAGGCTGGATTCAAGTCTAATTGCAGTTACAATACTGAATTCCTTCTGTGTAAGTTCAACTGTTCCTTACTTTTCCCCATCCAATGAGTTAGGTAACTTCATGGGATTTTTGTTGTTGTTGTTGTTGTTATTTTTTTGTTATTACTGTTTGTTTAATTGCTTTTTTATTTATTTCATTTTATTTTTTTAGACGGTAGACATTTTCTTCTGCAGTCACTATGACAAGCTGGTTAACTGGTTTCTGCAAGATGACTTAACTATTAATTTTCCTTTTTTTTTTTTTTTTTTTTAAAGATTTTGTTTATTTGACAGAGAGAAACACAGCGAGAGAGGGAACACAAGCAGAGGGAATGGTAGCGGGAGAAGCAGGCTTCCTGCCGAGCAAGGAGCCCGATGCGGGGCTCGATCCCAGGACCCTGGGAACATGACCTGAGCCAAAGGCAGACGCTTAACGACTGAGCCACCCAGGCGCCCCGATTAACTATTAATTTTCTATTTAGCTTTATTTCCTCTGTTTCTTAGATATAAACTGAATTCGGTACTCTCCTGCTACTACGTTGCATCATCCTGTTCTCACTTTTAAAAAAGAGGATTCTGAGTTTGTTTCTCCAGGAGTGGCCCTCATCTTGAAGACGTTCATTTTGCTTCCTCTGAGATGCTTCATACTCAGTTTGTATTCTCTGATATATAAGCTTTTTCCTATACCTTTTCCTACTTGATCCTTATTGCTTTGCCCTCATTTCTACCTATGGAGGTGGGGGTGGGCATTACATGTTTCCTAGTTTTGTCAGGATACAAAATAATTTTGTTGTTGTTGTTGTTGCCCTCTTGGTTTTTGGGTAACTTTATAGAAATCCTTATTTTGGGGGCGCCTGGGTGGCTCAGTCGTTAAGGTCTGCCTTCGGCTCAGGTCGTGATCCCAGAGTCCTAGGATCGAGCCCCGCATCGGGCTCCCTGCTTGGCGGGAAGCCTGCTTCTCCCACTACCATTCCCTCTGCTTGGGTTCCCTCTCTAGCTGTGTTTCTCTCTGTCAAATAAATAAAATCTTTAAAAAAAAAAAAAAAGAAATCCTTATTTTGTGCTAAATGTTTAATCCTATATATTCACTGTTGTACCTTTTAGCAAAGACTTATTCAGTGAAGAAAAATATTTGCTAACTTAGTAAGATTTGTCTTAAAAATAATGAAGTATTTTTTTCCTTGTTTAACCAAACTGGATTAAAGTCAAAGACATATAAGAAAATCACGTTTAAAGCTAAAAGTTGTTTTTTTTGAAAACAAAACAAAACAAATTACTTAATTGAAAAATGCAGACACTATTCAAGGAAGCCAAGTAACGTTGTTCCGGTTTTGAAGAGCTTCTCTAACTAGTATCTAATTAGTGTTTCTGCTATCTTCTTTGTTTCAAGAAAATATTTTTATTTTGTTAGCTTGAATGGCATTTACAACTGATTATTGAGATCCACTGGGATTATTTATCTTATGATAATTCTTAGTACTTCTTTGATGATAAGTCCATCCAGTATTCTGTACTCCTACTGTCCTAAGATTTGCTTTTTATAACTAATTCTATGCTAAGGTACTTGTCATAAAAACATCAGGGCAAATTCACAGCCTATCCTATACATTAAATTGGGGACCAGAATAACACTTACCCAACATTTTCACACTCATTATTTGATATAACATTCAGGGGACAGCAGAGTCAATGGAAAAAAAATTTTTTTCTATATAACGTTTTTCAACTTCTCTGAAGTCCATTGATAAATAGAAAATTTTTTTCTATACATTGTTTTTCAGCTTCTCTGAAATCCATTGATGAACAGTGTTAACTCTTCTTTAGTGTCAGATAGAAGTCTATGCCATGAGATTTTAGTAAGACATACAGGTCTTTAGTAAGATATACCATACTAACTTGGTATGTCTTGACACCAAAATAGGGTCAAGGTGAATTCTTTTCTCAAATGAACCTAGAAAAATATTTCACAATTAAAACTAAGTATCTAATTTTATATTTTTTTTCTGACCTGAAGAAAAATTTGTAAATAATTTGTAATAAAATTCTCTCTAAACACAGCAACATTTTTAAGTTGGGATTGCAATTTCTATCTGGGTCTTATACTCTGTAACATCACAAGTGTTCTGCTTTTTTGTCCTTCATAAGCTTAGGTATTCAATTAAACTAAGTTTTTTTTTTTTTTACTGTAAAGTACAGTGTCTTAGACCATCAAGATAATTTTATTTTTTTATTTTTATTTTTTATCAAGATAATTATAAAGAGGAAAATAGCTTTGTCAGCATTTAACACCAAGAAAAAGGAGTAAAGCAGGCTGTTTGTTTTTAAGTTTAAAAAGTGTGATTATCTGTCACACAAATAATAATTTGAGAGTGAGTAGGAGTGTCAACATAGGACAATCTGCTAATTTGCAATTGTTACAAAAATTATACTTCAAAACAGGAAACGATTTAAAATTTTTCATTAACATATTTATTGAAAAGGCAGTACCTTCATGACTTATTAAACTAAGTTTAAGTGAGGAATATAGAAATAGAAATATAATTCTCATCTTCTATGGAGTTAGGAACCACAATCTCCTTACTTTTGAGGGAACATAATATTGCATGCAAATTATCCCTAAATTTAGATCTCCTCTTAGATATTTATTATCAGTAAGCCCTATTACTTGCTTGCTATTTATAGATAGAAAGTAAAAGGTGTTCATGGTTAACACCTAGAATGGTGGAAGCATATTAATCTCCATCTGGCTTCACTAGCTTGGGAAAACAAAAGACTCATGCGGCACTGCGCATCTGTTTAATAAATTGTTGTGAGATGGCCAGCCACATGTTCTTTCCCTATTGTCAGATAACTGTTGATATATGATTAAGGGTAAATGAAGGAGGGACTCTGTCGTGGCCAAATTCTATCATCAAAGATTCTTAGTCATAGTGAGAGAGCTTAGATACTCAGAACTTCATGAAGCAAAGCTTTTCCTTAAAGACAATATGCCACTATGATTTCATGAGTACTTGTGGGAGAAATCACCAGACTTTGGGAAGTTTCAGATTGATTCACTTATACCAACCTCAATGCCAGATACATCTTTATCAGCAGTGGCTTTCAAGGCCATTTCGAGAAGCTGAAAAATCTACATGCTGAACTTTTCACCAAGTTAAATCCCATTTTATCCTTTCAGAGTTGTCAAATTAATAATCATTGCTCATTTTGTAGGAGAACTCTTTTTTGAGGCATGTTTAACTTTTTTAAAAAATGAGCAACACGTTATTTATTACTACATTGAAAGGATTTGTGTAAATTGTCACTAAATTGAATGCCTTAAAACAAATAGACTGGACAGTGGGACATAACTATTATCTAATATGTATAGTTTTATGAAATATAAACATTTGAACAATTTGACTACTGTGGTACAGTTGGACAAGTTCATATGGAAAAAAATGAATATTTCCTATTCTACAAGCAAATAGCTACAGGCTCTCTTAAATATGACTTGAAATAAAAATGAACAAGTAAAATCCACTGAAAACATGATACCAAGATAGTAAGTTGAAATAAATAGAAGAAAACCAATGGATGAACGTGGTCCATTATCAAAGTGCCTTCTACACATTTTTTAGGACCGTGACTTCATATAGATTTTAATGCAAATTGCCATATTTGATCAATAGCAAATCTGTTTTATAATATAAATATATTTTTATATTTAAAAATTATGTTTAAAAATATTTTATGTATAAAAATATAAATATGTTTTATAATATAAATACATCTGAAGCCCGGGTACTTTCAAAAGCAGAGGGCAAAATGATCATTAAAGAAGTGTGTGTTTTAAAACATTCTTACTAGGTAAAGTAGCAACGCTGAAGTGTCATTTACATACAATATGCAAGTTGTGTTTGATTATTTAGGCTTAATAGAAAACGTGGCTCTCACGGCAAACAGTTCTTCAGGCTTCTCTTTTGAAAAAGATGACATGAAAAGCATGATACTAAACCCAGAACTGCTCAGTTTCTAGCCTTTGGAGGAAGAGCACATAAATCTTTCCTCTCAAACCAGTGACATTATATTAATTTACAGTAACTGTTTTCCAATTTAAAATCTACGTTTGAGAAACCTTTTAGGAAATTATCTTGCCTAGCTGAAAAGATGAGATCTCTAATAACTAGCCATGGTGTCTAAAGAAAGTTGATTTACAGGCCATTCTTTCCCTGAAGGAAAGGTTAACCCCAAGGGTGTGTGTGTGTGTGTGTGTGTGTGTGTGTGTGTGTGTGTGTGAAAGAGAGAGAGAGAAAGAGAGAGAGTTTGTGTTTATATGGATTCTCTGGAAGAGAATCTTAGTTGTACAGGAAATTTACATACAGCTATGTTGCTTGGGTGATCTGGGTCAAAACTTCTTCACTTCCTGACATGTAGTCAAGGGTTATAGACTGCTGCTTCACTATTGCATTGTACATTATTGAAATAAAAATAAAAGAGAATTTTAAAAATACTCATCCAGTGCTTCATCCTTGGAAATAATTTGCATTATTTTCTCACAGAAAAGGCATGACAATGGTGATTGTGATTCAAGAGTTTGCATGTACAGCAAAAATTTGTGAATAATCATGGTTTGTAGTTATTGTTTTTCTGAACTTGAGAGCACTCAGAGATAGCAAGAAATTCGTTGCTGTAAGGTTATACTCTATGAAAATACAGAACAGAATAAAACAAAAGATTTGTCATTTCAAAAAAAAATTCTCTAGATCTGGGGACTTTTTTCTTATTGAAATTTGCAAGTGTGATTTCCATAGTTGCATTTTTTGTGACTTTGGCAAGGATAACCTAGTTCACATTTCCATCTATTGAGGACCAAAGCCTCTGTTCAAATGATGTGAGAAATACTCTCTGGCATCAATAGCACCAAAGTAAAAAGCAAACAATTTACTGCTACACGCTAGGGAATGAGATGGCATACACTTTAAGGAAATTAAACTCTCATTTTATACAGGGTAATTCCAGGGTGGATTTTGTTTCAGTATTCATAATCTTAAAAGAAATGTGTTCACATCTTATATTCAGATATGTATTTGTAATCAGAGGCCACTTGAAATACACTACTCAATCTCCTCGAATTTAACTCCAGTAACACTAGGTAATGAAGATAATTCCTTACATTTGTACAGTGCTTTAGAATACACATGGGTGCTTTCACATTTATAGCTTTATATTTAGGACTGGACTCAGTTTAGGAAGGAGAATTCTTATCATATGCACTTGAAAACTGGTTAAACGTGCCCAGTGAGGCACTATGACTGCTAAATCTAGTACCTAGAGAGGTTTATGTGCTAAAAAGCATGTTTCTTTTGTAAGAGCTGGAAAGAAAAACCTAAAATATTTAAAACTGAGTCTCTTGAGTCAGTAACCTTGATGACTTAAGTCATTACTCAAATGCTTGGAAGTTTTCTAGAGTGTCGATTTAATTCTCCTTGATATCAATTGACAGAGTTAGTTCTTGAACCTTGTCCTACCACAAGAATATTTTTGTATCTTCTGCCTTACCTCTAAATTATTCTGATGTATTTTAGTTGCAAGTCTCTCTTATGCTAAAAGACCTAATGTATCTGAAGTGTAAAAATAACATTAACAAAAAGGAATTTTGAAACAAACATATAAGAATGTTCTCAGCTGCTAGCATTGGAGAATATATTACAATGACAGTGAAATACTATCTTTACCCTTCATATTGAAAAAGATAAATTAAGTCTGACAGTACTAATTTTGGAAAGGTTGTGGAGATATGGTACCTTCATATATGCTTGCTAGGAGTACAGAGTAGTATAGCTCTGATAAGCCAATTGCCAGTATCTAGAAAATACATGGACATGTATATAGATTATGCCCTAGAAATCCCATACTAGAAATTCTTGTCCACAAGAACAAGGTTTAGATTTGGATTTATTTCAGTATCGTTTATAATAGTAAAACCATTGAAACTATGCTTATGCTTGTATTGTTATAATTTTATTTGATAGAATGTTTCTCAGTTGAATGGAAATATAGCTACATAAAAATTTGAGGAAATATAAAAGATGTATGTTACAGAGGATATGATATAATTTATGTAAATTTAAAGAACTTACTATATATACATATACATTTGTATATACATACACATGCACACGTATGTATTTATGCATACACACAAGTATATATATGTACATATATACTTGTATATATATGTATACATATGTGCATATTGTGTGTATGTATATACACACATATATATAGTTGACCCTTGAACAGTTCAGTTTTAGAGGCACTGATCTCTATACAGTTGAAAATCTGCATATAATTTTTTGATTCACCCAAAACTTAACTATTAATAGCCTACTGTTGACTGGAAATCCTACTGATAACCTGAGCAGTCAATTCACA
The DNA here is from genome assembly GCA_028646535.1 of Procyon lotor. Taxonomy (NCBI): domain Eukaryota; kingdom Metazoa; phylum Chordata; class Mammalia; order Carnivora; family Procyonidae; genus Procyon; species Procyon lotor. Next base: position 161,035,662 of record CM053603.1, on the reverse strand, counting down.
CATATTTTATATGTGTTACATACATTTATTTTTTTTATTTTTTTATTTTTTTTAAAGATTTTATTTATTTGACAGAGAGAAACACAGCGAGAGAGGGAACACAAGCAGAGGGAATGGTAGCGGGAGAAGCAGGCTTCCCGCAGAGCAGAGAGCCTGATGCGGGGCTCGATCCCAGGCCCCTGGGATCTGACCTGGGCCGAAGGCAGACGCTTAACGACTGAGCCACCCAGGCGCCCCTGTTACATACATTTATACATACATACATTTATAACACTGTACTGTAAAAAAAAATCCGTGAATAAGTGGACCTGTGAGTTTAACCTCCTATTATTCAAAAGTCAACTGTGCATTCTGCATTCAGGGAAGGAAGTCAAAGAAGTAAAACTATTAGCTCTTCTGCTGATATTTCTTTACCTTTTATTGGCCACAAACAGGCCACATGGTAATCACGAATCACTAATTACAAAAGAGCCTGGAAAATCATTTTCTGAAGAGGAAGAGGGTTATTGTCATTGGCTGGTACTAGTCATGAAATTTGCTTATGTTCCAAACAAAATGAGCATTTTGTAGGCAAAAAAGAAAGACTTAAGCAACCAATAGTATCTGGCACCTAGTACATCACACTGCTGAATGCAGTTTCTAATTTTTTAGTTTTTACTGATGTATATAACCCTTGAATCCTCTCTTGATTTCAAGCTCTTTCTGCAGAGATCCTATATTTAATGTTTTTCTCATATTCCTAGAACATTCAGTGATGGCATATGGAAAGCACTTAAAAAATACTTGTTGATTAAATAAGCATTAAAAGAGGAGGATTACTATCTTGCAAATGAGAAATTTACCTTACTATTTGACAGATATTTTTTGGACTGCAATTGTCATATTTAAAAAAAATTATATAATTCATTTATATAATATATTACATTATTTGTGCTAAAATTTAAAAGGTAATTTTTACTATTTCTTTTGCATAATTGCTTGGGATTGAAAAATCTGCCTATGATATGCTATTAGATTGCAGCATAATATCTATTTGTTACAGTTGAATTTATGAAAGGAGGATCATGTTTTGGCTTACCAATTCTTAAATTAGAACTTCTTTTATAAATTGAAAGACATTTTGAAGATCCAGGTAGACTGTTTCCCTTAGAAATTTAACAGATTTTATATATTATGGCTTTTCCTTAAGTTAGGTTTCCTGAAAAAAGAAATCTGAGGTAGGGACTTGTTTGCAGGAAGTTACTGGGGAATAAACTGAGAATAAAACCCATATGGAAGTGAGGGTAGCAGGATTGGGCAGGGTGAAAAATTGAAGGACCATATGTGGTGAGGCAGTGTTACCTTTGGTAAGGGTAGTTCCAAGGGAGGGGAGAGAATGTGGGCAGAGGGCTACAACCTTTTCTGTAAATGTAGTTTCCCTGGCCACTTTTAGCAAATACCCAACACAAAAGGCAGATGATACTAATACTTTCTCACTGATTTTATATTCATTTTGATATAATGTTTATCCATACTTCACATTCTTTCAAGCATGGTTGTAACAAAATTCTATTTTTCCCAATTTAGTTATTCTATGCACAAAGTTTTATAAGTTGCACTGATTAATAATTATTTTATAATCGTCTATCAAATAAAATGTCCTTATTGATTAAGGATTACAGTGTTTCCAATCAGGAAAATTAAGGCACAGGGATACATAACCATATTATCACTAACAAACTTGAAAAAATAACTAAATAAAAGCAACTATGACAACGAGGACCTTATGCAAACTCTTATGATCTCTTATACAGAGAGTCCCCAGGACAAGTCACTGGGAGGCATCACCAGGACTGTTTCATGACACCAAAGGGACACACTGCACAAAATGTTGACTTTACCAGGGAAAGGCATTAGAGAGTCAGTGTACAAGTTCTTTTTCTTATTTTTTTAATGTTTTTTCCAACATATTTAATCATTAGATTTTTCTTTCATTCTTTCTTTATTAGACTTTATGTTCTTAGAGAAGTTTTAGGTTCACAGCAAAATTGAGGGTAAGGTACAGAGATTTCCCATATACCACCTATCCCCACACATATACATAACCTACCCTGTAACCAACATCCTTCACAAAAGTGGTACATTTTTTATAATCGATGAACTTACCCTCATACATCATAATACCCCAAAGGCTATAATTTACAATATGATTCACTCTTGGTGCCCTTGAGTTTGGACAAATGTTTAATGATATGTATTCATCATTATGTTATAATACGGATTATTTCCACTGTCTCAAAAATCCTCCATTCTCTATGTATGCATCCCTCCACCCAACCACCCACTGGCAACCATTGATGTTTTTACTGTATAGTTTTGCCTTTTCCAGAACTCTTATAGAGAAATAAGAGACTATGTAGCCTTTTTTAGATTAACTTTTTTCACTTACTAATATGCATTGATATTCTTCCATGTCTTTTCATGGCTTCATTGCTCTTTTTTTTTTTTTTAATGGTGAGCAATATTCCTTTATCCAGGTGTACCACAATTTATCCATCACCTACTGAAGGATATCTTGGTTGCTTCCAAGTTTGGCAGTTATGAATAAAACTGCTATAACATTTATGTGGAGGTTTAGACATGTGTTTCCATTCATTTGAAAAGGGCATGATTGCTGTAGACATGTTTTCCATTAATTTGCAAGGCACATGATTGCTGTATTATATGATAAGAGTATGTTTAGGGGCAACTGGGTGGCTCAGTCATTAAGCGTCTGCCTTCGGCTCAGGTCATGATCCCAGGGGCCTGGGATCGAGCCCCGCATCGGGCTCCCTGCTCGGCAGAAAGCCTGCTTCTCCCGCTACCATTCCCTCTGCTTGTGTTCCCTCTCTCACTGTGTTTCTCTCTGTCAAATAAATCAAATCTTTAAAAAAAAAAAAAAAGAGTATGTTTAATTTTGTAAGAAACTACCAAATTACCTTACAAAGGGACACCATCAGCAATGAATGAAAGTTTCCTTTGCTTCACTTCTTTATCAGCATTTGGTACTGCCAATGTTCCATATTTTGGACATTCTAATAGATATACAGTGGCATCTCATTATTTATATTGCATTTCCTGGTTGACATATGATTGAAGCATCTTTCAAAAAAATCTTTCAAAGTTATTGCCATACCCAAGGTCATCTCGGTTATTTCCTCTGTTGTCTCCTAGAAATTTCAGTTTTGTATTTTGTATTTAGGTATGTGACCCATTTTGAGTTCAGTTTTGTCAGGGGTGTATGATTTATGTCTAGATTCTTTTTATTTTTTAATTTTTAAAATTTATTTATTTTTTGCATGTTGATGTTCAGATGTTCCAACGTCATTTGTCAAGAAGAATATCTTAGTTCCATTCTATTGCCTAGGCTCCTTTGTCAAAGATCAGGTGATTATACTTATGTGGATCTCTTCTGTGTACTCTCTTCTGTTCCATTTATGTCTACATTTTTGCTAATATTGCAGTATATTGATTACTAGACTTTTATAGTATGTCTTAAAGTCGGTAGTGTCAGTCCTCAAATTTTTTGGCCAGTTTGTGTGTTTTACCTCACCATATAAACTTTAGACTAATTAGTTTATTGATATCTATAAAATAACTTCATGGGATTTGATTAGGATTGCACTGAATCTCTAGATAGAGATGGGAAGAGCTGACATCTTGACGGTATTGATCCTTCCCATCCAGGAACATGGAAATTTTCTTCACTTATTTAGTTCTCTTTATTCATCAGGGTTTTACATTTTTATTCATATAGATTTTCTGTATATTTTGTTAGACATACATCTCTATATTTCCTATTTTTGCATGCTAATATCAATGATACTGTGTTTTTAATTTCAAATTTCACTTGCTTGTTACTGGTATATGGCAAAGCATTTGACTTTTGTATATTAGTTTTGTATTCTGCAACTGCTATAATTGCAAAATAGATCCACAAGTTTTGCTCTTGATGTTCTCAGTTCTTTCAGATTTTCTGCATAGATAATCATGTCATCGGTGAACAAAGGCAATTTTCTTTCTTCGCAGTCTGTATAGCCTTTATTTCTTTTTCTCATCTCACGGAACTAGCTAGAACTTTCAGTATGATGTTGGAAAGGAGTGTAGAGAGGGGATATCCTCACCATTTATCTGATCTTAGAGGGAAAGTTTGTAGTCTCTTATCATTAAGTGTGATGTTAGCTCTAGGCTTTTTGTATATGTTCTTTACCAAGTTGAGGAAGTTCCCCTTTATACCTAGTTTACTGAGAATTTTTATCATAAATTAGTGTTGCATTTTATCAAATCCATTTTCTGCATCCATTGATACAATCATATGCTTTTTTTTTCTTAGTTTTTTTTTAATCTTAGTCTGATTAGAAGCTTAGAGATTTTACTGGTATTTTCAAAGAACCAGCTTTTGGTTTTGTTGATTTTCTTTATTGATTTTCGGTTTTCCATTTCATTGATATCTGCTCTAGTTCTTTCTCTTTCTTTCTCTCTCTCTCTTCTCTTTTCTTTCTTTCTTTCTTTCTTTCTTTCTTTCTTTCTTTCTTTCT
>CM053603.1:161018977-161031006 GCA_028646535.1 Procyon lotor | reverse complement strand
AGTTTAATTCCATTGTGATCTGAAAGCAGATATTGTATTATTTCTATTATTATAAATTGGTTAAGGTGTGTTTTATGACTCCGAACATGGTATATCTTGGTGAATGTTCCAGATGAACTTGAGGAAAAATGTGTATTCTTCTGGTTTTGAATGAAGTCTGTAGATGTTCATTATATCCAGTCATTGATGGTATAACTGAATTCAACTATATTCTTACTGATTTTCTGCCTACTGAATCCGTCCATTTCTGATAGAGTAGTGTTGAAGTTTCCAACTATGTTAGATAGTCACCATCTGTTTCTTTTTGCAATTCTGTTATTCTAATTTTTATTTTTTAATTTTTTTTGCTTCACACATTTTGGCACTCTTTTGTTAGGTGTATACATTATAAGGATTGTTATGTGTTCTTAGAGAATTGACCCCTTTATTTCTACATAATGCACTTCTTTATTTCTGCTAACTTCCCTTGCTTTGAAAACTTCTCTGTTTGAAATTAGTATAGCTGCTCCTGCTTTCTTTTGATTTATGTGAAGATGATATATTTTTCTCCATCCATTTGTTCTTAGTCTATATGTCTTCACATTTGAAATAGAGCTCTTTTTTTTTTTTAAGATTTTATTTATTTATTTATTTGACATAGAGAGAGAGAGATCACAAGTAGGCAGAGATGCAGGCAGAGAGAGAGGGGGAAGCAGACTCCCTGCAGAGCAGAGAGCCTGATGCCGGGCTCGATCCCAGGACCCTGAGATCATGACCTGAGCTAAAGGCAGAGACTTTAACCCACTGAACCACCCAGGTGCCCCCTTAAAATAGAGCTCTTATAGAATGTGGCATACACACACAAACAGAAAGAGAGAGAATGGAAAATGATTCAAGTGCAGAAAGGATTAGATTGTGCCATTTGAGGCAACATGGATGGACCTAGAGGGCATTATAGTTAAGTGAAATAAGTCAGACTGAGAAAGACAGATACCACATAATTTCTCTCATTTGTGGAATCTGAAAAAACAAAACAAAACAATAAATGAATAAACAAAAAGCAGAATCAGACTTGTAAATATGGAGAACAAACTAATGGTTGCTAGAGAGGAAGGGGGTGGAAGGATGGGCAAATAGATGAAGAAGAGTGGGAGATACAGGCTTTCGTTTATGGAATGAATAAATCACAGGGATAAAAGGCACAACATAAGAAATATAGTCAATGATATTGTAATAGCACTGTATGGTGACAGAGGATGAGATAGCATAACCAACAGAGTTATGGAATCATGAAGTTGTACACTTGAAACTAATGTAACATTGTGTGTCAATAAGACTCAAATAAAATGGGGCGCCTGGGTGGCTCAGTGGGTTAAAGCCTCTGCCTTCGGCTCAGGTCATGATCTTAGGGTCCTGGGATCGAGCCCTGCATCGGACTCTCTGCTCAGCTGAGAGCCTGCTTCCCCCTCTCCCTCTCTGCCTGCCTCTCTGCCTACTTGTCATCTCTCTCTCTCTGTGTCAAATAAATAAATAAAATCTTTAAAAAAAAAGACTCAAATAAAAAAATGAAAAAAATAAAAATAGAGCTCTTATAAACAACATATAGTTGGGGCTTGTTTATGAATCCATTCTGACAGTCTTTATCTTTTAATTGGTCTATTTTGATCATTGTTACTCAAAGTGATTATTGATACAGTTGGATTAATAGATGCCATTTTGGTTACTGTGTTTTATTTGTTGCCCATGTTCTTCGTTCCTGTTTTTGTCTTCCACTATTTTTCTGCTTATGTTCCAGGTTTTTATTTGGCCTGTTCACAGAGGCACTCTCTGCCTTGCATGTACCCAAATTCCAAGATAACAGAAAGAAAGCAGATGTTTGGCATAAACCACATTGTACAAACACTTTAGGCACAATAAACCACACTTATTAGTTAGGGAGTGATTAGTCAGACCTTGTGGAACTGGGAACTTCTGAAATGCAAGTTCCAAGATGCCAGGCAAGGGCCAGATTTGCAGGCAGGTCTTTATAAGAATAGCAGTTAGATCAGCTGTGTTAACTCTTTTCTGATAACTTCCAATGCTTTATTAGTATACAGGCATTTTATTATAATACTATGGGAGGTCTGCCCCTGGATTTTGACCCTCTTCTAAAATGTGTAGGCTGTTTACATTATTCTCTGACTAATGTTGTCACTTTTCTTATGCCAAATGAGAAGCCACCAAATAAATATTTCCTGAAAATTATAGGAAATATGACTTTGTCCTCTTTTTCCTTCTGTCTGGATTGGGGGGGCGGGTCAAGGGAAGGGGCTTCAGAAGTCAGGCATATGCAGTATTGGAAGCAGGTGAGCTGGGAAAACAGACACCACAATGTGTGGGTTAAAAGCACAGACATTGAAGACAGTCCAGTTACAACATTTATTTTGTTGGGGCCTCCATTTCCTTATCTGGAAAATGGGGTTACAAACAGTTCATGCTTTATATATTACTTTTTGGAAATAAGTTGTTTTGCTTATATATTTAAAAAATGCCTAGGATATAGGTCAGTACTCTGTAAAACAAAATTAAATGATATAAGATAACTAAAATTCACCTCTTTAAAACAGTAGTGTAAAATATGGCCTAGTTAAGCTTCTTAGTCTAGATTATAAAAAGATGATGTTGAAAAGGCCAGTAACAGAAAATATGAAAAAGAAATTGCACAACCAAATTTCAGTTAAGATTTCATTTTTCCCCTCTATTTTTTTCTTTTCCTAAAGAGCACTATAAACTTCCTAAAAAAATAATCAGATTTACTCTGGTCTTTCCCACTCAAATATAAATTTTTCTAGAAAATGAAGGTTTTTTGGTAAGTTAACAAAGAAGCTATGTAACTTTTCTGACCTCTAGTTCACCCATTCTTTTCAATGACTTTTAAATAATGCAGACAGAAAATCTCTATCAAGATCAAGATCATTTAAAAATTCAAATGTAACAAAATACCTAAATAATAAATGTTTATATTGTCATATTTACGTCATTCTATTTTAATTCATACATTTGCTATTTCATGCTATTTTGTGGCTCTTTGTAGTCTTTCTAGGTCATTGAAAGTAGTTCTAATCTCTTTCCAATACTCGCTACATAAATTGGTACAGTTTCGTTGTTAAAATTTTTAGAATTGAACTATTTCAGATCTCTTTAAAGGTGAAGCATAATATTTATATAGATAGAACTAATATGGTACTTCTGTGTAATTTGTTTTAAGAAATTCTTTAGGTATCTATTGATGATTCATTAATATATTCAAAATATAGATTTACTCAATCAAAGACAGGTGTTAGGAGTTTGGACACAAAACATGTATGATGTATCGCATTTACCCATGAGAAGATAACCCATAAAGAAGTCACCATTGTTCTCATTTTTTTCAGAAAACAGATCAGTAGTAGACAATATTTTTTTCTTTTTTTTTTTTAAGATTTTATTTATTTATTTGAGAGAGATAACAAGTAGGCAAAAAGGCAGACAGAGAGAGAGGGGGAAGCAGGCTCCCCACTGAGCAGAGAGCCTGATGCGGGGCTCCATCCCAGGACCTGAGATCATGACCTGAGCTGAAGGCAGAGGCTTTAACCCACTGAGCCACCCAGGTGCCCTGACAATATTTTTTTCTTGCAAAGTTAACATGTCTTATAGTAATTCAGACTAGAACTTAAGCCTCATGACTTCTGAGTTAATTTTCTCCTAGTGACTAGGAGTTTATGTTTTGTAAGGTGTTGCACTGTCTCTTAAATAGCACCTTAGTAGCGTTCAATTTGAATAGTATATTCCAATATAACAAATACCAGGGATTAATTTTACATATGTTAAAGGGAAAATATTACTTTGCAGATATCTCCAACTGGTGTTGTTTATGAATACATTTATATTATATATATATATAACATAAATATATATACTATATGTACTATTATATATATATATACTAGAGGACAATATTATTTACAAAAACAATACTATAATGTAAAATTTAAAATGTGGAACTGATATCTGGTTTGATATTTATATAGCTCAGTTTTAAAATCACTGGAATAAGAAGTGACAAATTTACACTTTGTCATTTGCCACCTAGATGCCTTAGAAAATAAGTTAAAATATTATGAGTTTTAGTGTTCTTATATATTAATTGGGACTCATACTTTCTTGACAGCATTGTTGAGAAGTCATTTTGAAATAATACTTATTGGTGGCTTACACAGAGTTTATTTGTATTTAAAATTTTTTTATTTATTTCATGTATTCATTTACAAGGAGAGAAGCAGGGGGCAGGGGCAGAGGGAGAGGGAAAAGCAGGCTTCCTGATTACCAGGGAGTCTGACATGGGGCTCAACATGGGGCTCAATCCCAGCACCCTAGGATCATCACCTGAGTTGAAGGCAAGAGCTTAACCATCGGAGCCAGCCAGGCGCCCTGCTTACACAAAGTTTAAATATTAGCTTCCCTATCGCTAAAGTTGGCAGTGCTGTAAGAAGGAAACAATTGTTTTTCTGCCTCTTTGGGATCCTGGGATTTCAAAAGAAGCTTCCTTCCATGTTTTAATATCATGCCCCAGTCTAAACAATTCTACTGATAGAAAACGGCTTAAGATGAAAATTACTCAGAGACCAGTAGCAATGAGGAAAATGAAGGAGGAAAAAAAAACCCTTGATAGTGATTGTAAAATGAATAAACTCACTTTTATCTCTTTTGTGATTTTCTTAATTTAGGGTAAGTTTGGAAGAGTGAGAAGGGAAAGAAAATGTCTAAAAAGATGTCAAATATTATAAAAGGAGTGGAGAAAGAGGAGATAAGTCTATTGCATATATTGCATATTAGTGTATATCCATTCATAATATATAATTTTATATTTATACCTCATGAAGGTTTCATGATGACTTAAAAAATTTTAGTATATACTAAAACGAGTAGTTGAGGAAGAATAAGACAAAGGGATGAGAAGATTGGATAACAGTAGTTAAATCCAGTAGTAAATTTAGTATAGCGAATGACTGCAGAAAAGCCTTATCAGTAAAGTATATGAGAAACAGGCTAAAATTATGCTCCAACTTTCTAGCCACCAGCCCAAAAATGATCAGTTATAAAGTCAGTGTAATAAAAGCTCCTTCCTCTACCCAAATCTGTAATATAGGAAAAAAGCAAGTCTATAAGTAGATGTAGTAATTGGTTCTCATAGAAAGAAGTGGGCGACTCCTTCTTGCCACTTGCTGTGCCGGCCGCGCGCTCCCCTGCCCCCTCCGCAGCCATGCCTCGCAAAATTGAGGAAATCAAGGACTTTCTGTTCATGGCCAGGCGAAAGGACTCCAAATCAGTCAAGATCAAGAAAAATAAGGATAATGTGAAGTTTAAAGTTTGGTGCAGCAGATACCTTTACACCTTGGTCATCACGGACAAGGAGAAGGCAGAGAAACTGAAGCAGTCCCTGCCCCCAGGTTTGGCAGTGAAGGAGCTGAAGTGAACCTGGCCCACTTTAGATATCCTTTAGATATTCCTTTAGATAATTTTAAAAATTCTAAAAAAAAAAAAGAAAGAAAGAAAGAAAGAAGTTGGCAAACATTTAATAATTTGGGGGAAAATGCAAAACTGATTTTGTGTTAGTTTTCTATTACTGCTAGAACAAATTACCTCAACTTCAGTGGCTTAAAATATATAAGTGAATTAATAAATCAGTTCTGGAGGTGAAAAGTATAACATGGGTCTCACCATTTTACGACTGAAGTGTTGGAACTTGTTTCTGGAGGTTCTAGGAGACAACGTGTATGCTGCCTTCTTCAAGTTCTAGAAGCTGCTTGCATTCTTTGGTTCATGGTGTCCTTCATCTTCAGAGCAGTGTAAGCCAGTTCTTCTTCTCCTTCCATCCTTCTGATCCCTTTGTCTTTACTGCTTTCTCTCTAACTAAAACCAGGGTGGATTCTCCATTTTTAAGAGCTAGATTGGGACCAGAGCTACTGAGTGGCTTGGTGCACCTGGGTGGCTCAGTTGGTTAAGCATCTCCCTTCGGCTCAGGTCATCATTCCAGGTCCTAGGATCAAGCCTGACGTCAGGCTCTGCATTGGGCTCTCTGCTCAGCCAGGAGTTGGCTTCTTCCTCTCCCTCTGTGATTTCTCTTGCTTTAGCTCTCTCTCAAATAAATAAATATTTGCAAAATCTTTTGCAGATATCATTATGCATTATGTAAAATCTTTTGCATAATACAATGATTATGATTAATATTCATATGTCAGAGGATAAGGGCATAAACATCTTTGGGGCCATTATTCTGTCTACCACAAAAAACATGACTATCTCTCATCATGTCATTGATCATAGATGATTCAGGAAAAGATAAAAAGATTTTAGTTTTTTAAATTTTTTTTTTTTTTTTTTTTATTTGACAGAGAGAAACACAGCGAGAGAGGGAACACAAGCAGAGGGAATGGTAGCAGGAGAAGCAGGCCCCCTGCAGAGCAGAGAGCCCGATGTGGGGCTCGATCCCAGGGCCCTGGGACCTGACCTGGGCCGAAGGCAGACGCTTAACGACTGAGCCACCCAGGCGCCCCAAGATTTTAGTTTTTTATAAAGAACTATAATTAATTGAAAATGCCAAAGACCCATGAAGATGTGTGATACCCAAATAACTGAATTTTTAAATTGCCTACAAGACAAATAGAAGTGTGGCAAAAGCACTTTTGTTTCATGCATCGTACAGTCATATTATTTTATTACTTACAAACGTGGAAAACAAAAACAATAGAAGCTATATATATACTTATGGAGTTTGAGCTAGAACATAAAAAGTATTTTATAAAATACAGATGTATAGTGAACTTGATTCAAAATATATATACTTGTGTCATATAAATGAAAAGAGAAATAACTTATAAGAATGTAAAATGCAAGAAACGAGAGATGTATTGTCCTTTAAAAGGGAATCTGATGTCTAGGATGATATGATGGGCTAAAATTTTCAGTAAGATTATCTGAAAGTTGAGATGTGGGCACCTCTTTTGTAATGTTCCTGGAAACTTACTTCAGGCAGTTCAAGCTTTTTCAATCAAGGGGGACATTAACACATTAGACAATGAGACACTTTGTTCCTTTGCATAAGCTATCTAGTATCTACTAGTTTTTCTCAGAATCTAATTATTTGTAGTATTATAGTGCAATCATGTAAGAACTCAGAGTTTATCCTTATTATAATTCTTTCCTATATTTGAATGGCATTTTCATTACAAATTATAGTCTTTATAGCATATCAGATGCATCTATTTTTTAGAATTTTCAGATAAAGTTTTCAAAGTTCAGTAAAGCAGAATTACCTGAAAGAAAAATCCTTTAATTGATCAGTGGTCCACCTGGGTAAACAAATTTACTTATATGGAATTTGCTCCAAGAATGAGCCACAAGAGAATGTTTTGGCAAGAAATGAGGCTTGCCTCTGATTTCCGATAAAGATTTGAGTTGAAACAGTGTGTGTTCACTTAATCTTGTTAAATGTAGCACAAAACACTAAGTGTATTAGAGCGTGTATTTAAATGATAACAAACCCTGCTGTTAAAGCTAATAGGAAACAGTTCTGTTCTCATTGAGTTTCCACATTCAAGCATTCCTTTAGATATCATCATTTACTATGACTTCTTATGGTTGACTACAATATGCTTTTGAGATGCATTTTTAAGCCTTTGTCTTTCCTTATTGCTAAGCAACAGTTTCTTTTTTTGTTAAAGTGATAAAATTTGGGACAACACTCTATTCAGAGGAATATCTACTGTGAAATGCACAAATATTTAAACCTAGTTAGATCATTATGATTGAAAAATAATAACTTGCTAATGATGACAGTAATAGACATTCCAATATTGAGACTTTTTCTATCAAGGTTTATTTTCTGTATTTAAATTAATCATTACATCTGAAGCTTGGTATGCCTCAGTTAAAATACAAAAATTAGAGTAGCTTTGCTCTTGTGTGTATACCCTTACTGAAGTGGGTTTGGTTTTGTGGGAGCAGGCATAAGGGGTTGAGGAGGGTAGTCCTACAGAAGAGTAGTGGAATACTTAAATTCTTCATCTTTTTCCTTTAGGAGACTTTAGGTTCACTCTGCCTTAAGGCAGGGTGATGACCTCTCAGGATCCCTACCAGCCTCAGGCACCTGTGAAGTAAAAAGCATTTATAAAAACTTTAGAACACCTCTTGAAATATATAGTTATAAAAGGTAAAGAGTCCCTGAAGTATATTCTGCACTGAAAAACCAATATTGTTTATTACCTGTCTGTTAAATTTAACAAGAAAAATGTCAGGTAAAACATCAAGAAGTTTGTTTCCAAGTAATGGGAATGGCCATATTCTCCCAAGCATCAGCTGGATATGTATCAAAGGCTTAAGAGCTTGTTATAAAACTACCATCATTGAATCTTTTTCATGGTCGTTACAGAGTCAAATGCCATATGTCTGTCTTGTTAAATTTCATTCTAATTTATTTGATTAATAAAACTGACATAAATAGCCAACTTATGGCACCATTTTGGCTTTTTCTTCCTAATAATAATGGATATGGGCTATATTTTATTGTGCCTTAATCAGGCAACTTTTTACTATATCAACTGACAGTAATGAAATAAAAGTAAGCCTTACAGACAATCTCAATTTGGAGAACATAAGTGAGAGATGAAGTGTGTTTCCATAGAGCAATTATGACATGGTTGAATGTAAAATATTTGGAATAACTTAAACCGATATTCATATTACTGCAATAGAATATAGGAGCTGAATAAATAGTCTATGACCAACTACACTATTTCCAGTTTTTTGGGTGGTAAAAAAATAAACAAAAGTTAAGGATAATAATAGCTAGGTTGCTATGTTCCAGACACTATTTCGTTTGCTTTATTTTCATTAAGTAATTAAATCTTCATGCTATCTTGTTATTATCTTCATTTTACTGATGTAAAAGTAAGCCCAAAATGGTGAAATTGCTGAGGTGACACTAATAGTAAGTGGTAAAATCTAGGCTCAAAAACTTTTGTCACTTTGTTATGTCCGGATTGAGACCCTCCAAAAGAACCCACAAAAGGCGGGCTCGATGCAACAGCAAGAGGATTTATTTCCAGCTAGCTGAGGCTCCCACTGGCACATACTACGCAGCGCAGTGCTAAGGCGAGAAGCACCACCTCTCCCTTTCCCAGCGTTTTTATGCACTCGAGTAAACAAGCACATACATCACTACACACGTAGGTGAGTTCCTTATTCTTTATATGGCAATTACCTAAGTCTATGCATTTCATTAGTGCATTTGAACAACTCAGGGGCTGGGCGTCACACAGGGAAGTGGAAGAATCTAAATTCCAGGAATAGTTTCACGCCCATACCCTAGGCCTGTCTTTTTCTGACTTAAAATGAAGCCTGTCATGGAGGAATGTTAATCTACACTAATTTACGGTTAGAATTAATTCCTTAAAACTGAACTCCACAACTTTGGAGCCCACCCTCCAAAATTCCATCTCATATACATCCTGTCAGTAATAACCTGTGTCTTTCCTCAGACTCTTCTCTGTTAACAGGATGTCTTCCTCCGCAGTTCTACATGTTGAAAAGTCTGTCCAAAGTTAAAGAATTAGTTAGCGGTGATCCTAGGGAGAATACTTAGATTTTTTTTTTTTTTTACCTTATAATCTCATTATATTTCCTATTGAGTTTTAGCACGTCTAGATGCCCGTTCTAGTTTGAGGGTGGGAGAAAAGAAAGGTTGATGAACTGATATTTTGATTATGATATCATATTTTCATTACTGGTCTTTATATAAGGACTTTATGGAATGTACTGTAGAAGAAACAATAGTAAGAACTGTTGTAATGGGAGGGGGGTAAGATTATTACTAAAACAATTAAATCCTCAAATTTAACTCAAAAATTGATCCATATATGTATATATGGATCTTGTCAATTTTTATATATATATGGATCTTGTGTGTGTATATATATATGTGTGTGTATATATATATATTCCAGACATTAAAAAAGACATTCCTCTGTATTTACTGACCATGAAATGATTTATAACACAAGTGATAACCAATTTTCCCTTAAAAATATGTATAATTCTGACAGAATTCTAATCACAGGGAGTTTTGTGGAAAAGCAAAAAATAAAACAAAAACAAAACAAAGTACACACACACAAAACAAACAAAACAAAAAAACTTGGGGAAAGGCAACTATTAAGGATTAATAAAAGCACAAGATAGAGGAAGAGACTTTAGTAGAAAATAATTTGAGAGATGCCTGGGTGGCTCAGTCAGTTAAGTGGCTGCCTTTGGCTCAGATCAGGATCCCAGTGTCCTGGGATTGAACCCTGCATCAGGCTCCTTGCTCAACAGGGAGCCTGCTTCTCCCCTGCCAGCCATTCCCCATGCTTGTGCTTGCTCTTTGTCTCTCTTTCTCTCACTCACTCTGTCAAATAAATAAAATCTTTTTTTGACACAGAGAGAGAGAGAGAGATAGAGAGAGAGAGAGAGATCACAAGTAGGCAGAGAGCCAGACAGAAAGAAGGAGGGAAGCATGCTCCCCACTGGACAGAGAGCCTGAAGCAGGGCTCAATCCCAGGACCCTGAGATAATGACCTGAGCTGAAGGCAGAGGCTTAACCCACTGAACCACCCAGGTACCCCAAATAAGTAAAATCTTAAATAATAATAATAATAATAATAATAATAATTTGAAAAGCTAGTTAACTTATATCCAATTACGTCTAATTTTAGAAATTAAGGCAAATTATTTAGGCTCTGTGGAATAAGGAGGAGATTGTACTAGATTTTCAGAGCTAAGTGGAATCTGAGTCCCAATAGAGAGACCAGCTGTGGCTAAATGAAACATCTCAACATTGGTTTTGTTACGGAACCTGGACTGGATCCTGATGGAAGAACCAAGTGGTACTCAGAGACTTTGGAGGATCGGAGGTTTATTTAACACTGGTGGGCTCAGAGGAGACCGTTCTCCAAAGATCTGACCCCCGAGTACAAGCAGGGAGGGTAATTTATACCCTTCTATTTCCGCATACTTGGTACTTTTGGTGTGCTTGGGAAATGGAGTAGGAAAGAAGAACCCAGAAGGCTTTGAGACAGGGACTGGAATTCCCTTGCTGGTTTGGTCAGCCATCTTAGAGTACAGTTTTTTCCTTATTAGTTTGGGTGGGAGTAGGAGGAGAGTAGCTTTGTCCAATTTAGGTTTTTCATGAAGGATGTTACTTTCAGCAAATAAATAAAATAATTGAGTGTGAATTAAACTCCTTGAGAATTTGAATTCAACATTTTACTCTGAGGGCAGGGCTATTATGAATTTTGCCAACTCTTGTATCCTCAGCCCCTGAAGGTGTACCTCTTCCATAGAAGGCACTGATACACATTGGTTAAATGAACGACTAAGAAGGTCAAAAGTTTTAAGCACTACATAAAGCATACTGAAATTGGAAGGGTGTCAACCATTTAGTAGCTGAGAGGATCAGACATAAGATAAAGTAGAGTAACAAATGGGTTGGGCAAAATGTTCAGAAAAGAGACCCTGGGAAGATGTTATAAAATGCCCATTTCTACTGGATGGTTGTTCTTAATAAGACACATAATAGGCACTCAATAAATAGTGAGTGAATTAAGAAATAAAATGAAAGCTGCTCCAAAAAATCAGCAATCACATTGTTAAGTGTGGCTTAAGAGGATTAGTGTGGTTAAAGTGGAAGGGGAATTCGGTGTGGCAGAAGATAACCCAGGCAATGAGAGTAATTAGGTGTCCATTGAATGTCCCAGGGGAAACCACCCAGGAGGGATTGGCAGGGTAGGACCCACAGAATTTGACAACTAATTGAATGTGGAGATGAGAGCAAGGTAGAGATCTGATGTTCAATTGAGTTAAAGAGGACCATGTCGATGCCAATAACTAAATAAGGGAAGAGTAAACTTGCTGGGAAAGAAAGAGGTGCATTCTGTTTTTAATATGCTGAGCTGAGGCCGTTGTGGGACATCTGTGGATAAATTGGCAACCAGAAA
>CM053603.1:160981617-161018877 GCA_028646535.1 Procyon lotor | reverse complement strand
GGGATTTATCAGACTGTAAAAGAATTTGACTCTGAAAAAGTACAAAAAATAGATTTGTACTTATCACTAAGCTCGTGGGCCCATTTCTACCAGATATATAAGGAAACTAAGGTAAAGCCATTTTACTCAGACTGGTTGATGCATTCCTACATGAATTAATTAAAGGATTTAGACACAATTAAATTTTTAACATTCATCTTCATTGTTGGAGATCTTTAGTTTATGGGAAAGAAAATGAATAATTCCTTGGGTGGTCGTATTTATTGACATACTTGCAGTTAATTTACTTCACAGGTCAGCCACCCGCACTGAAGAGCAGTCATGTTTTCATTTTCAGGGTTTTTAACCTGTGGAATTGATGGAGTTCCTTTGGGCCCCAGGACTCTCTGGAAACCAGACACAAAATGTTGAATATACGTACATTTTTATAGGGAAAAGCTTCTTGGCTTTCATCAGGATCCCACACTGCCCATCAGTTTTCTTGTTGAGATGAGCATTATCTAGTTACAGCTGGCTTTCAAAAGTAGTAATTTTTAGTGCATCTTTAACTTGGTGAAAATGACCTTGTCATACAGCTGTGGCTTAAAAATAAATTTATTTTCATTTTCTACAGCACAATTTTGTTCCAAAATACCTCTCTTTATTTTTAAAATCAAAGCAGCCCTACAATTCCTGTGGTAGATGATTTGAGGTGCTTTGATTTGGTAACTTGTAAGGAAGAGAAAAACTGGCTTTGAAATCATAAGGTTTTTATTTGGAGAGCTGGTGAAAAAATGATTTTCCCTATGTAATAAGCAAAAGAACTTTCTAACCTTAGAATCTTTTTTTTCTATTCCACATGCTAGAAATAGCAATTTCTAAGTTCTTATAAGCCTTTATAAGTTTTTGTGAATTGTTAATTTATAAATACAGGCATAAGAGAGAGCAGCTGTATCGGAATATATAACCTGTGGGCTCTGAACCTCATTGTTCTCATCAGATACAATGATGTTCAGCTGAAGAGCCACTGAGATATTATCTAGATCAGGTGAAAACTTTGAAGGAGACTGGTCAGATTAGTGATGTGTCATGACCCCAATGAATTGACTAGTCAGTATTTTGCCTCAATGTTTGTAATTAGCTGTATTTTTTACAGCAATATAAAATTGATGTTTATGTAAAAGAGACAAAAATGGTTGCTTTCATCCCCACCCCTCAAAGAAAATAAATAAACGTACTCTGTGGCTATTTGTAATCATTTTTGCAAAAACATTTTTAAAAACTATCTCACCTCTTGTTTTTCCTTCTCATTTCCCATTCTCTCACTTTCCTATCCTTGCCTACTCTGTCATAATCTTGGCAATAATCTGCAATGCAATTTTTAAAAGTTCTTTATTGCGGCACTTGGGTGGCTCAGTGGATTAAAGCCTCCGCCTTTGGCTCAGGTCGTGATATCGGGGTCCTGGGAGTGAGCCCCGCATTGGGCTCTCTGCTCAGCAGGGAGCCTGCTTCCCCCTCTCTCTCTGCCTGCCTCTCTGCCTCTTTGTCAAATTTCTGTCTCTCTGTCAAATAAATAAATAAAAGTTCTTTATTCTTTCTCAATATTTGTTAGTATGAAAATGAAATAAAACAGATTATTTATGTATGGAAGTATTTCATGAAAGCTTTGATCCTGTCAAGGAAATCAGTGGAAACAGGATTATAGATTTATAGGGGTGAAAATGGGTGAACAAATCTTTATTAATACATGTTCTATAAACACACTACATTTTGACCCAGGCAAATGATGGAAGAGGGGGAGAAACAGGAAAAGTAAGATCAGAAGCAAGAGGCTGAGGAACTGCCAAGGATGAACAGATTCTAGCAGATAAAGCCCTTCCTGGGTGTGGCCGGTGTTCAAGCACTGCAATGCTTTTTTTCTTTTCCTTTTGTACAATTAAAGGCTGAAGAAGTCTGTAATTCATGGAAATTTATCAAAAAGAAAATAGTGCTTACTTCAGACTTCTTCATAGAGGCATGGATTATCTTATACTGTCATTAGACTTTCATGAATTCTTAGATGTCAAACAATGCTGTTTAATTTTTACTGTTCATTATGGATTAGAGTCAAGTTGCATTTGTACATAGCCTATTTCTACATCAAGGAATTTCTCTAAAGGAAAGGCAATAGCACTGGATTGCAGGCTGCTTGGATTTTAGTTTTTGTCTTGCTATTATATGTTCAGGACATCTTTAATCATTTTAACTATAATAGCTATCATATAACTCTGAAATTGTGTTGTGCAAGAGGCAGTGAAGGTGGTTGTTAAGAGACAGACTCTGGAACAGGATCCCTGACCCCCAGTTTTAAATCCCAACTCTACTCTGGGTAAAATGGGCTCATAAAATACCAGGTTCATAAAACTGATAGAGGTTCAAACAAGCTGATAAATGGAATAGACTCATGGAACATGAAGCTACTATAAATAATCAAATGTTAACTATGATTGTAATTCCTACCTGGCTGAATGCTGGTACTATTTTAAATACTTACAGGGTCTAACAGTGTATCTTTATATGAGAATTAGATTTGTAATCATCCATTTTTGATACTGAGATTTGGTTCAGTGCGTATATTTAAAGTGCTGTAAAGTTGTTGATGGAAGATAGGATTACAATTAGTGGTGGCTGCTTCTGGCCATTTCCATGAAGGACACATACATGTTTTCCAGGTATGTGTGTTCCCAAGTGTGATGTAGCCTTTCTGGGAATTGATATCTAATTTTGGGCCAATTTCTCTTTAGCAAAGATGGCAGTTAAAATATATTTTTTAAAGATTTATTTATTTATTTCGAGGGGAGGGGCAGAGAGAGAGTCTTAAAGAGACTCACTGTAGAGCCCATGTGGGATTTGATCTCATGACCCTGAGATCATCACCTGAGCAGAAACCAAGAGTTGGATACTCAACTGACTGAGCCACCCATGTGCCCCAAGGCAAAAATAAAAATATTATGGCTGAGTTTCTAACAATTTAGGAAAACATTTGATTTTGATTCTCAGTTAATCAGTTTTGCTTTGTGACTAAAAGCCACAAATTATGTTTGAGTCTCTCGTGTGTTAGACATTATTATGTATTTCTTTTTGGTATCCTGCCCTTCCCATTGGTAAATATGGCTAATGAAAAAAATATATAGCCTGAATATTAACTTTTCATCATTTATTTTATTATGGAGTAGAAAAATTTAATTAGACTATATATTCATTCAATAGAGAATGCTCCAAATAGCAAAACTTAAGCTTAAGTTTACTTAGCAAGTTTGATCTGTACTGAAAAATACCAAAGGGAATAAAGAATAGATTTGGAATTTTATTAGCAGAAAATAAAAATTTATAAAAATGTTCACAAGTAGGGGCGCCTGGGTGGCTCAGTCGTTAAGGTTCTGCCTTCGGCTCAGGTCATGATCCCAGGGTCTTGGGATCGAGTCCCACATCGGGCTCCCTGCTCAGCAGGAAGCCTGCTTTTCCCGCTACCATTCCCTCTACTTGTGTTCCCTCTGTCGCTGTGTTTCTCGCTGTCAAATAAATAAAATCTTTAAAAAAAAAAAGTTCACATGTAGGGAGTCAGATAGAAACATATCTTCATAAATGCTATTCGTAATGAGATAAGCACATGTCAGAAATACCTAATAAATTTTGTAATACATACATATAAAGAAGAATTCAGACGCTGCTATCAATAATTTGTAGTTACAAATGTCAAATTAGAAACTAAGAGTTAAGGGGTTCCTTAACTCTTAGGGTGGCTCAGTCTGTTAAACATCTGACTTTGGCTCAGGTCATGATCTCAAGGTCCTGGGATCACCCTAATACAGGCTCTGCACTCAGTCTACTTGACCCTCTCCCTCTGCCCCTCCCCCATCTCAGGCTCTGTCTTCCTCTTGCGAATAAATAAAGTCTTAAAAAAAAAAGGAAAGAAACTAAGAGTTAAAATCAGTAAGAGAAGAAGCTCAACTTCTCACTCTAATCCTGTTGTAGATAGAAATCAAACTATAAGTCAGCTTTAATAGCTTTTGTGCTTTCTCTAAGGCAGAAATACAGAAAACATCTTTTTTTCCTGGAAACAAAAATATATATATATATTTTTCTGCAGCATCTTGACTCATTTCTCTATCTGCTGTCATTTTCAGAGCTCGATATTACTTATTTCAATTTAAAGATATATAGGAAAATACTTGGATATTTCCAGATTGTACCTCAACAGGAAAATCTCTTTTTCCCCCTTCAAATAAAGAAAAAAAAAACCCAAACTAGATATATACAGATATATATTAGGAATTATTTTGGCTAATTTTGCAACTCAAATGTGATTTGTTGTTTTTATTATTTATTTATTTATTTATTTATTTACATTAAAAAGAGCTCAGATAGGCTGCTGGGTTTGGTTTAACAGTGTCTCAATGGCAGAGTGGATGTCTCAGATTTTCTGAGACTGGACAATATTTGCTTATCTGGGATGCATAGTGGCTACTACACCACCATTGGAAAAGGGGGTAAACAAAAAGGAAGCTCCAGACACAAACCCTTTTATGGAAAAAGCAAGTGCTTTCCCAGAAATCTCTTTAGCACTCTTCCCCTTGAATCTCCTAAGCCAGACTGTTATATATGGTATATTAGCTTGCTAGGAATGCTATAACAAAATACCACAGACTGAGTGGCTTAAACAACACAAGTTTATTTTCTTACAGTCTGGATATCAGAATTCCAAATCAGGATGCCATCAGGATTGGTTCCTGGCTTGCAGATGCCATTATATCCTCATGTGGTCTTTCCTCTGTATGCACACACAGGGAGAGAATAGGGTCAGGGTTCCAAACCTCATGATCTCATTTAATCTTTTTTTTTTTTTTAATAAAGATTTTTATTTATTTATTTGACAGAGAGAGAGAGATCACAGGCAGGCAGAGACAGGAGAGGGAAGCAGGCTTCCTGCTGAGCAGCGAGCCCAATGTGGGGCTTGATCCCAGGCCCTGAGATCATGACCTGAGCTGAAGGCAGAGGTTTTAACCACTGAGCCACCCAGTCACCCCATCATTTAATCTTAATTACCTCTCTTATGGCCCTATTTCCAAATATAGTTTCATTTGGGATTAGGGTTTCAACATAAAAAATTTTGAAGGAATAGAATTTGGTTCATAATGTGGTTATGAACCATATCATCTTTAAAGGAGGTTGGATATTGGAGATCAGAATTGTCAGGTGCAGCTCAGAATAGGGTTTCTTATTTGGGATTGGATAATTGTGGACATTTTCCTGTGCACTTTTTGATGTTTAGCAGCATTCGTGGCCTCTGCCTCTAGTAGATGAAAATAGCAAGCTAGCAAGCTCACTTACCTGCTCCCCCTTCTAAACTTGGGACAACTAAACATGCCTCTAAACATTGCCAAATATATCCATGGAGTGAGTCAAAATCACATCCCCATTCCCCCAGTTGAGAACCACTGGCCCCTGAACAAAATAAGGGATCTGCTAGTTACAACGTTAATATATTATGAGGAACAGATTTTGAGGGAAAGCTGTAGGATAGACAATTAATAGAACCTGCCACAGGATTTCCTGTGTCTTCTATAATCTCAGTTTGTTATCCCAATGCTGGCTCGAACTCCTGATGTCAATGTCAACCCTACAGTCTGTCCCAGTGGAAGCTGTTGCCCTTTTCCCCCTTGTTACCTCAGGGCTGGAGATAGCATAGATGTCTGCCTTTTTACACTCGTACTCAAGTAGTCCTACTGGAAAAATTGTTTGAACTAATTGGAACTTCAATTCCTTTGATTCCACTATTTCTTTCTCTTGGCCCATCAACTTTAATCCTGGTTTATAACGTACATAGTTTAGATTTCCATCCTTATAATCAATCTCTTACAGTTCCTCTTGCTTACCTTTTTCTCCTTCATCTTACTACATGCTGCCCCAACTCCAACTCTGGATCTACCCAAACTCTTATTTTTCCATAACTATAACTTAACAGTAAAAAAAAAAAAATTGCTTTAATGCAATTAATAAGATTGATTGCTTTCACTTTAAAAATTTATGATCACAAACCTGAAATGTTATTTTTTTTTGCAGGTTCACATTTTCCATCCTCGTGGCAACTATTTCACATCTTTTCTTTATTCAGATTTGCTTTCTGAAAATCGGATTCTGTCATCAGCAAAATCCCCTGTATCTCCACTTTGTTCTCAGGGTCCTCTAAGTTCCAGCTCTGAATGAATTCTTTTTGCTGGCCAGTTCCTTAATCTGGAGTGTCTCCTGCTTCAAGTATTTTTGACCACTGTTATAGAATTTACCTGATTAGACCAGTCCTGCATAGATAATCCTCTTTGGATTAGTTTAAACTCAATTTATTAGAGATTTAAATACTTCTTCAAAATCTCTTTTACCTTTGCCTTAACAGGGTAACCTAATGGGAGTAATATCCCATCTCATTCATAGTCTGCATTCCCATTCAAGAGGAAGGGATGACATAGGGTGTATATATGGTGGGAGCAGAAACTTTTTTTTTTTGTTGTTAACATATAATGTATTGTTTTTTTCAGAGGTTGACAGGTCTGGAATTCATCAGTCTTAAACAGTTCATAGCACTCACCATAGAATATACCCTACCCATTATCCATTACCCAGCCACCATGTCCTCCCACCCACCTCCACTCCAGCAACCCTCAGTTTGTTTCCTGAGATTGAGTCTCTTATGGTTTGTCTCCCTCTCTGGTTTTGTCTTGGTTTCATTTTTTTCCCTTTCTTTCCATATGATCTTCTGCCTTCTTTCTTAAATTCCACATTCAGTGAGATCATATGATGATTGGCTTTCTCTGACTGACTTATTTAGCTTAGCATAATACCTTCCAGTTCCATCCACGTCATTGCAAATGGCAAGATTTCACTTTTTCAATGGCTGCATAATATTCCATTGTATGTATGTATATGTATATATACATATATATCCTGGTTTATACATATACATACATACACATACATATATACGTATATATACATATACATACATACACATACATATACCACATCTTCTTTATCCATTCATGTTGATGAACATCTAGGCTCTTTCCATAGTTTGGCTATTGTGGACATTGCTGCTATAAACATTGGGGTGCCATGTGCCCCTTCAGATCAGCACATTTGTATCTTTGGGTAAATACCCAGTAGTGCAATTGCTGGGTCATAGGGTAGCTCTATTTTCAACTTTTTGAGGAACCTCCATATTGTTTTCCAGAGTGGCTGCACCAGCTTGCATTCCCACCAAAAATATAGGAGGATTCCCCTTTCTCCACATTCTTGTCGACATCTGTTGTTTCCTGACTTGCTCATTTTAGCCATTCTGATTGGTGTAAGCTCGTATCTCATTGAGGTTTTGATTCATATTTCCCTGATGGTGTAATGTTGAGCATTTTTTCATGTGTCTGTTGGCCATTTGGATGTCTTCTTTGCTGAAATGTCTGTTCATGTCTTCTGTCCATTTCTTGATTGGATTATTCTTTGGGTGTTGAGTTTGATAAGTTCTTCATAGATTTGGATACTAGTCATCTGATATGTCATTTGTGAATATGTCATTTGTGAATATGTCATTTGTGAATATCTTCTCCCATTCTGTCAGTTGTCTTTTGATTTTGTTGACTGTTTCCTTTGCTGTGCAAAAGCTTTTGTTCTTGATGAAGTCCCAATAATTCATTTTTCCCTTGCTTCCTTTGCCTTTGGTGATGTTTCTAGGAAGAAGGTGCTATGGCTGAGATTGAAGAGGTTGCTGCCTGTGTTCTCCTCAAGGATTTTGATGGATTCCTGTCTCACATTGAAGTCTTTCATCCATTTTGAGTCTATTTTTGTGTATGGTGTAAGGAAATGAATGGTCCAGTTTCATTCTTCTGCATGTGGCTGTCTAATTTTCCAGACACCATTTTTTGAAAAGACTGTCTTTTTTCCACTGGACATTCTTTTCTCCTTTCTTGAAGATTAGTTGACCATAGAGTTGAAGGTCCATTTCTGGCCTCTCTGTTCTGTTCCATTTATCTCTGTGTCTGTTTTTGTGCCAGTACCATACTGTCCTGATGATTACAGCTTTGTAATAGTCTGGAATTGTGATGCCACCAGCTTTGGTTTTCTTTTGCAACAGCCTGTTAGAGGTCTTTTCTGGTTCCATACAAATTTTAGGATTATTTGTCCATTTCTTTGAAAAAGTTGATGGTATTTTGATAGGGATTGCATTTAATGTGTAGATTGTTCTAATACAGACATTTTAACAGTATTTGTTATTCTAATCCATAAGCATGGAATGTTTTTCCATTTCTTTGTGTATTCCTCAATTTCTTTCATGAGAATTCTATAGTTTTCTGAGTACAGATTCTTTGCTTCTTTGGTTAGATTTATTCCTAGGTATCTCGGACGCTTGGGTGGTCAGTTGGTTAAGTGGCTGCCTTCAGCTCAGGTCATGATCCTGGGGTCCTGGGATCAAGTCCCACATGGGGCTCCTTGCCTGGCAGGGAGCCTGCTTCTCCCTCTGACACTGCCTGCCACTCTGCCTGCTTGTGTGCTCTCTCTTTCTGACAAATAAATAAATAAAATCTTAAAAAAAAGATTTATTCCTAGGTATCTTATGGCTTTAGGTGCAGTTGTAAATGGGACTGACTCCTTAATTTCTCTTTTTTTGGTCTTGTTATTGGTGTATAGAAATGCAAATGGTTTCTGTGCATTGATTTCATTTCCTGAATTCCTGTATGAGTTCTAGCAGTTTTGGAGTGGAGTCTTGGGTTTTCCACATAAAGTATCATATCATCTGCAAGAATGAGAGTTTGACTTCTTTACTGATTCAGATGCCTTTTATTTCTTTTTGTTGTCTGATTGCTGAGGCTAGGATTTCTAGTACTATGTTGAATAGCAGTGGTGATAGTGGACATCCCCGCCATGTTTCTCACCTTAGGGGAAAAGCTCTCAGATATTCTCAAATATCTTTTTGAGATATCAAATATCATTGAGAATCATATTTGCTGTGGGGTATTCATAGATGGCTTTTATGATATTGAAGTATGTAGCCCTACACTGTAAAGAGTTTTGATCAAGAAAGGATGGTGTCCTTTGTCAAATGCTTTTTCTGCATATATTGAGAGTATCTTATGGTTCTTGTTCTTTCTTTTATTAATGTATCATATCACATTAATTGATTTGCAATGTTGAACCAAAATTTGCAGACTAGGAATAAATCCCACTTGGTCATGGTAAATAATCCTTTTAATGTACTGTTGGATCCTATTGGCTAGTATTTTGGTGAGAATTTTTGCATCTGTGTTCATCAGGGATATTGGTTTGTACTTCTTTTTGATGGGGTCTTTGTCTGGTTTTGGGATCAAGGTAATGTTGGCCTCATAAAATGAGTTTGGAAGTTTTCCTTCCATTTCTATTTTTTGGAACAATTTCAGGAGAATAGGTATTAATTCTTCCTTAAATGTTAGGTAGAATTCGGCATGCCTGGGTGGCTCAGTGGGTTAAAACCTCTGCCTTCGGCTCAGGTCATGATCTCAGGGTCTTGGGATCAAGACCCGCATCGGGCTCTCTGATCAGCAGGGAGCCTGCTTCCCCCTCTCAATCTCCCTGCTTCTCTTCCCAATTGTGATCTCTCTCTCTGTCAAATAAATAAATAAAATACTTTAATAAATGGTAGAATTCACCTGGGAAGCCATCTGGCCCTGGGCTCTTGTTTGTTGGGAGATTTGTGATGACTGCTTCAGTCTCCTGACAGTTTATGGGTCTGTTCAGGTTTTCTATTTATTCCTGATTCAGTTTTGGCAGTTTATAGCCATCTAAGAATGCATGGCAATCTTCCAGATTGTCAAATTTGCTTGTGTAGTTGCTCATAATATGTTATTATAATTGTTCATATTTCTTTAGTGTTGGTTGTAATCGCTCCTCTTTCACTCATGATTTTATTAATTTGGGTCCTTTCTCTTTTCTTTTTGGTAAGTCTGGCTAGGGGCTTATCAAAGTTATTAGTTCTTTTAAAGAATCAGCTCCTACTTTCGTTGATTTTTTCTACTGTTCTTTTGGTTTCTATTTCATTGATTTTTGCTCTGATCTTTATTATTTCTCTTCTCCTGCTGGGTTTAGACTTTCTTTGCTGTTCTTTCTCCAGCTCCTTTACATGTATGGTTAGGTTGTGTGTTTGAGACCTTTCTCATTTCTTCAGAAAGACTTGTATTGCTTATATGCTTTCCTCTCAGGACCTCCTTTGCTGCATCCCAAAGATATTGAACAGTTGTGTTTTCATTTTCATTTGTTTCTATGATTTTTAAAAATTATTCTTTAATTTCCTGGTTGACCTGTTCATTCTTTAGTAAGATGCTCTTTAGTCTCTATGTATTTGAGTTCTTTCCAACTTTCCTCTTGTGATTGAGTTCTAGTTTCAAACCATTGTGGTCTCAAAATATGCAAGGAATGATTCTAATCTTTTGGTACCTGTTGAGATCTGATTTGTGTACCAGGATGTGATCTATTCTGGATAATGTTCCATGTGCACTCAAGAAGAATTTGTATTCTGTTGCTTTGGGGTGGAATGTTCTGAATGTGTCTGTGAAGTCCCATCTGGTCTAGTATGTCATTTAATCCTTAATTTCCTTGTTGATCTTTTGCTTAGATGATTTGTCCATTTCAGTGAGGGAGGTGGTGTTAACGACCTCTATTATTATTATATTATTGTCCATATGTTTCTTTGATTTTGTTATTAGTTGGTTTATATAATTGGCTCCTCCCATGTTAGGGGCATAGATATTTAAAATTATTAGATTTTCTTGTTGGATAGACCCTTTAAGTATGGTATAATATCCTTCCTCACCTCTTATTGTAGTCCTTGGTTTAAAATCCAATTTGTCTGATATAAAGATTGTCACCCCAGCTTTTTTAATTTTTTTTAACCCCAGCTTTCTTTTGATGTCCATTAGCATAGTAAATGGTTTTCAAGCCCCTCATTTTAAACCTGGAAGGAATCTTTGTGTCTAAAATAAGTCTCTTGCAGACATAATATCAATGGGTCTTGTTTTTTTTTATCCAATCTAATACCTTGTGTCTTTTGATTGGGGCATTTAGCCCATTTACATTCAGGGTAACTATTGAAAGTTAAGAATTTAGTACCATTGGATTGCCTGTAAGGTGACTGTTACTATATATTTTCTCTGTTCCTTTATAGTCTATGTTACGTTTAGACTCTCTCTTTGCTTACAGAACCCCTTTCAATATTTCCTGTAGGGCTGATTTGGTGTTTGCAAATTCTTTTTGTTTTTGTTTGTCTTGGGAGCTTTTTATCTCTCCTTCTCTTTTCAGTGACAACCTAGCTGGATATAGTATTCTTGGCTGCACATTTTTCTTGTTTAGTGCTTTGAACATATCATGCCAGTCCTTTCTGTCCTGCCTGTTTTCTGTGGATAGGTCTGCTGCCAGTCTAGTGTTTCTATCATTATAGATTACAGATCTCTTGTCCCAAGCTGATTGCAGGATTGTTCTCTTTGTCTGTTAGACTTGTAAGTTTTACTATTAGATGATGGGGTGTAGACCTATTTTTATTGATTTTGAGGGGTGTTTTCTGTGCCTCCTGGATTTTGATGCCTGTTTCCTTCCCCAAATTAGGGAAGTTCTCTACTATAATTTACTCCAATATACGTTCTGCCCCTCTCTCTTTCTTCTTCTTCTGGGATCCCAGTTATTCTAATATTGTTTTGTCTTATGGTATCACCTATCTCTCTGAATCTCCCCTAATGATCCAGTAATTGTTTATCTCTCATTTTCTCAGCTTCTTTATTCTCCATCATTTGGTCTTCTATATCACTAATTCTCTCTTCTTCCTTGTTTATCCTAACAGAGACTCCATTTTTTATTGCGCCTAATTAATAGCCTTTTTGATTTCAACTTGGTTAGATTCTAGTTCATTTATTTCTCCAGAAAGCGATTCTCTAGTATCTACTATGCTTTTTTCAAGCCCAACTGGTATCTTTAGAATCATCATTCGGAACTCTGGTCCCGACAACTTACTAATATCCATATTGATTAGGTACCCGGCAGTCGGTCCTGCTTCTTGTTCTTTTTTTCTTGAGGCGAGTTTTCCATCTTTTCATTTGTCCAGAGAAGAATAGATGAACAAAATGCTAAAAGAGTAAAAATGACACTGGAGAAATATACACTAAACAAATCAGAAGAGACCCAAAACCAGGGGGAAAAGAAAGGAAAAAAAATTAAAAAAGAATATGATCAGGCTGGTGAATAGAACAGAGCCACACACTAGATTTTGGGTGTATTTTGGTCTGTTAGAAGGAACTCTTATCAAAATTTTAAAGATTTTTTTTTTTTTTATTTGACAGAGAGAAACACAGCGAGAGAGGGAACACAAGCAGGGGGAGTGGTAGCGGGAGAAGCAGGCTTCCCGCCAAGCAAGGAGCCCGATGTGGGGCTCGATCCCAGGACCCTGGGATCATGACCTGGGCCGAAGGCAGATGCTTAATGACTGAGCCACCCAGGTGCCCCTCAAAATTTTAAAGAAAGAAAAACTTACATATATATACAAAAATAAAGGTAAGGAAAATGAAGGGTTGAAATATAACTCTAAAGGTGAAAATTTAAAAAGATTAAAAAAAATTGATAATATAAGAAGTTGGTTGAAAAAAGAAAGAAGAAAAAAAAGGAGAGAATGTGATCAAGTGGGAGACTAGAACACAGCCATACACTAGATTTAGAGTATATTTTGGTCTGTTAAAAGAATATATATTCCAAAATTTTAAAGAAAAAAAAATACACACACACACACACACACACACAAATAGGGTTAGAAACAATGAAGGTATAGACTATGACCATAAAAATGAAAGTTAAAAAAGATTTTAAAAAAGGAATTGCTAAGATGTTGGTTGAAAAAGGAAAGATGAAAAATTAAAAAAAAAAGAAAAAGAAAAAATAACAAAAATTGTGAAAAATTAGCTTTGAGAGACTAAAGAATCATGGGGGAAAAGCCGTGAATTCAATGTGTTATATTCCCCTA
Organism: Procyon lotor; assembly: GCA_028646535.1. Lineage (NCBI taxonomy): Eukaryota > Metazoa > Chordata > Mammalia > Carnivora > Procyonidae > Procyon > Procyon lotor. The sequence continues at coordinate 161,005,841 of CM053603.1, read as the reverse complement.
ATGCTGGAGTTTTCTAGTTTTCATTGATCATAAACTTGAATTTGGCTGGATATTCTTGTGAGTCTTCTGGGGCAGGGGCCTGTTGTGGTGATTTTTAAATGTCTTTGCCTGAGGTGGTATTGCACCACCCTTCCCAGGGGCTAGGCTAAGAAATCTGCTTCGGTTTGCTTTTGGTAGCTTTTGTTCCCAGAAAGCTTTTTGTACAGCTTTGGAGGAGAAGAATGAAAATGGTGGCTTTCCAATCTCTGTCCCCAGATGAACCAAGAACTTGGGGCGCCATTCCTCAGTGTGCCCTCAGAGAAAAGCAGTCAATTACTCCTGTCTCCCTGGTCTCTGGCCACACTCCAGGCTCACCTGGCTCGTCTCCCAGTGTTTCTGTCTCTGGCACATGAGTCCGTTTGGAGTTCCCAAACTTGTGCCACTACTCTTGGGGGGAGGAAGGGAGTCCCCAGATCTGCTGCTTGCTGGGTCCCTGCTCAAAGAGTAGTGGCCCAACTGTGATACAGATCATGGTTTATGGTAAACCTGAGCTGAAGGCCCGCTCCTCAGCTCCCTCTTTGCAGCTGGCTTTTCCGCTCTGATACCTGGGAGCTCTACCACACTTATGTACCCCCAGTCTTTCTGTGACCCTGAGGGTCCTGAGACCACACTCTCCTAGTGAGGGTTCCAGCCCCCACTTAGCCACTGGAGCAACATCCCTGTATGGAGCAGACTAATAAAAGTTCTGATTTTGTGCTCCTCTGCTCTCTCACTTGCTGGTAGTGGGTTGATGGAGGCTCCCTCCCCCCATGGTCTGTCATCCCAGATATCATCTCAGATTCACTTCTCCACACATCCTGCCTTCCGGAAAGTGGTAGCTTTATTTATCCATAGAGTTGCTGCAATTCTTTTCTTTGATCTCTTATTGAGTTTGTAGGTGTTCAGAATGGTTTAATAATCATCTAGCTGAATTCCTGGGGCCAGACAAAATTTAAGTCTTCTGCTCTACCATCTTGCTCCTCCTCTGCTGGGAGCAGAATCTTGGTACAATCTGAGAATTCTGTCCTTACCACAGACACCCATTGGTCAACATAAAGATAGAAAATTTGAGTAAAAAAATAATTATAGTTAACTGAAACTACTGAGTCTGCATCATGAATTCATAATGCACACTGAAATTTAAAAGTTGCAGGATACAGAGGCACCTGGGTGGCTCAGCTGGTTAAGCATCTGCCTTCAGCTTGGGTCATGATCTCAGGGTCCTCAGGCGGAGCCCTGAGTCAGGCTCTCTGTTCAGTGGGGAGTCTGCTTCCTCTGCTCCTTCTGCCCCTCCCCGACTCATGCTCACTCATACTTTCTCTCTTTCTCTCTCCTCTCTCAAATAAATAAATAAAATCTTTAAAAAAAAGTTGCAGGATACATAGAGGTATCATGATGTAAACATAAGTGAATATAATGAATACGTTAAACTTTTTATTTTAATAAACAAAGGGGTGTGTGTGTGTTTGTGTGTATGTTTATTTTGTTTCCTCAGTCTTTGAGTGTTTATAAAGTACAAATATATCTTATGTTCTTGTAATTAGAAAAAAACTTTCAGAAAGAATTGTTTTACATCTTCTATCTTATGAAGCATTCACCAACACCCAGTTCTGCTCACATTTCATAATCTTGCTTCTTTCCTCACTGCAAAAATACAATTAATCCAGAGAAAATGGACTCCACCCTCTAAAACACGCAAAAAAACAAACACAAATAAACTATAGCTACCTACCTTTCTATGGCTATTCTGTCCCTGTTCCTTCTGAGGGATACTTCTTCCATATGGAGAATCTGTCTCATCCTGTACTGTCTGCAGGAAGAGTTTTGCCCCTTTAATTACCTCATATCTACTTTATATCATACTTCTCTTTGTATAGATTAAGTTCTTTAGCCTGCCAGCATGATGTAATGTCTCCTGACATAAACAAAAAGCAACAACAAAAAGTAACCTTTCCCTTACATTGTACTCCTCTATTTCTCTGTTTCCTTTTATAGAAAATTTCCCAAAAGTGTACAAAATACTATCTTGTCCACTTTTTCAGTTTTATTCTTTAGCTTAACCCAATCAGACTTTTATCCCCATCAACTTTCTAAAGCCTCCCTTTCTGGTTACTAAGAACCTTCATATTGACATATCCCAATATTTTATTCTCAGCCTTATTTTATTTGAACTTACTGCCTTATTTAAATAAGGGAGTAAAGAGTTGATTCCTCTCTTCTAGGAAGTATATCCTTCACTTGAACTTCAAGATGCGTCACGTCATTATCTTATTTCCTCCCATACCCATGGTTTTCCTAATTCCTTCACTGTATCCTACTCCTTGCTTCTGATTGCTGCAAGCTGATTTCCTCTAAGGTTTAGTGCCTGGCTTTCTTCTCACTTCCTTATGCTCACTCTCTAAATTATCTTACTGAGTCACCTACTTTTATTTTGTATATACCATTTATCTGCTGATGGCACCCATATTCGTCTCTCAGCCCTGAGCTCCGGTTTTAACACATCCAAAATGGAACTCTTGATTCTCTGTCCCCTCAAAACTGTTTTTTCCATTCCTTTATTGGCCATCAAAATTCATTCAATTTCTTGTGAATTCAATTTCTTCTCTTCTTTTTCTCTCATTATATATCTAATGTATCAGGAAATTTGTCAATTCTCCTTTAAAGAGAACCTGAATATGATAAACAATCTCATCCTCCATAAATGCCCTCCTAATCCAATCCCACTTACCTGTCCTCCTCAGGGCATTTAAAATGTAAATCAGAATATTATCACTGCCTGCTTAAACCCCGAAAGACTGCCTTTGTGACTTTAGCAGCTCTCTCTCTTCTCCTTGCTCACTTTGATTTTGAGCACATAGAGGGCATGCCTACCTTTGCCTTTGCACTAGCTGTTACATCCATCTGAAACACACATCCTCTAGGTCTCCACATGGATAATTCCTCTTTTCTTCAGGTAGCTGCTCAAATATCACCTCATCAGGAAAAATTTTCCCAACCATATGTTAAAATACCACTTTCTCCTGAGATCACACTGTAGCCTTTCACCAGTTTTGATTTTTTCTTCATGATGCTTTTACCTTACTTGTCATCTTATTATATCTTAATCAGTTTACTCATTTGTGATGTGTCTTCATAATTAGAATGGAAGTCTATGAATGTGTCTTGTCTTCACTGAGTTTCCATACCATAGGAGACTGCCTGGCTCATGGTAGGTACTCTGTAAGTATTTGTTGAATGAATGAATGAATAATAGAATTTAACATAACATATAATATGAAATTACTTTGACTTGAAAGTCATACAGCCATTATTCCTAAAAATTCAAGGCCATATTCCTCTAAGGTTCCTGAATTTCACCATGTTGCTGGGTCAGCTTTCCCCTTTTCTGCATCTTCTCCTTTCTCCATTTTTCTTCTTCCTTTCCTCTCTGCTGTAGTCAGAGAAAAACTGCATAATCCCCACAACCTTATTAGACAATTATTTGCAATATCAGAATAGTTATCAAAGCCCTTGTTTTACTAAAATGCCCCATTAAGAAATCTTCATAAACAAAACTCTTCCATCCCTAGTGGGGATTATGCTTGTCTCCTGGTAATGCTCATGTGGAAATCTTAATATCTCTCTCTCTCTCTCTCTTGTTTTGTCTTTCCTTTTCACACTAAAACAGGATGGCATTATAATAGAGATATGCCAAGGCCGGCTGTTCAGGGAGGCACCAGAGCCGCCAGGGCATGCTACCTCCTAAGGCAGCCTATTTCAATTTCCAACTGCTCTAATTTTAAAAATGCTCTTTTTATATGATGAGCTAATATTTGCCTGGCTGTAACTTTGATCCATTGGTACTATTTCTGCTGGCTAGGGCTCCTAAGCATAACTATTTCCTGAGTAGAAATAGAACAGCTGCTTAACACCTCCCATATGTTATTGCTTTATATAGCTGAAAATTGTAAATCCCCCAGCCTCCAGCACCTCCACCATACACTTTGTCAGCCTTCTGTTCTCTGTTGTAAATAAATTCAGCTCTATAGCCTTTCCTCAGATGACCCATTTTCTAAACACTTGATTACTTCTGAACTCAAGAGAGAGGACAAAGCCTTTTCTGGGAAAACCAGCCATTTCTGGGACATTTTATTCAGGGAGGAATATATAGTATAATGTAAATTGATTGTGAATTCTGACTTTAGTAACTTTATTTAATTGTAGTTTATTTAAAGGAGCACACGTCTATTGATTTATTCAATAAACATTATCAGGTGTATCACTAGGTGTAAAGCACTCTAACAAAAATAAAATAAGCATAAGACATTGCCATGGTCATGAAAGTTTAGTTCAGATTGTGCAATTAGTAAATTTTCTTCTGAGGTTTAAAATACCTTTCTTCTATGCCCAATAGTCTTGTTAAAGGATGCATGGGCTTTAATAGCATTTTCAATGCACCTTCAGGGTTAAGGTGTTCCAAGGCTGAACTGAAGGGAGCTAAGTCACTAGGCTATTTCCCTGGTGATGAGTCCTGCATTTTGACTCCCTCTGGGTAAATGGTAGCTGCATTCATTTCATTAACTTGTGGGTTATAAGTTAATTTAGGGGGAATATGCTATTATAGATTTGGATGAGTTCCATTAAACTCCATTAAAACTTTGACTGTAGGAAGCATTAATAGAGCTTCAAAGTCAGTCAATCAAAAGATTGATGGAGTATATAGAATGGAATGTTAAATGGAATATTTGATATGAACTATTAAATCTTTCAGAGGAATTCTTTTTCAATTTTAGATAGGGATTTGGGGATTGTCCTTCTAATGTATGTTTCTGTGTTAATGCTGTGCATGGAAATAGTATAAGATATTTAATTAAGGTTTTATGTGACTTTGTTGTAATGAATGAGTTTATCAATTGAATTTCCTAACAGTGACAAATAAGGAAGATTCTGAAGATTTTTGAAATTCATAAGTATCTGTACAATTTCAGGAGAACTAAGCTCTCTTTTATCCCAGGAAGTTGCCAGATGCTTCTAATCACATTTTTACTTACTCAGTATAATTTTTGAGGTCCATATTACTTTTTATTATCCCCATTTTTCATTTGAGAAAACTGAGATGCACAAATTTATGCTAATTTCCAATATAATTGAGCAACACTAGTATTTACATCTAGATCTTCTTTATTCTAAATCTTAGAGACAGAATAGCTGCTATTAATGTAATATAACAGGCTGTGTGTTGAGCAGTAATAATTATAATATGATAATCCAACCTCAGTTATTAGAATATGTTGTTAGTTAACTATGAGTAGATAATATGAATAGTGAATGGGTTTTTTCTGGATTCATGAAAATCCAATTAAAGAAGTACAAGGTAGGGAAGGAAATTACATGATTATACCCTTGATAGGGTTCATAGCATTCAGGAAAAAATATTTTATTTCTAATGTAGAGGAAAGAAGCTATATCGCAGAGAGGTTAAATAACTTGCCCACAACCACACAGCTGGAAAAATGCAGAGCTGAAATATAAACCCATGTCTGTCTGCCTTTATAAACTGGCTCTTTTATACCAGAAGAAATAATTTATATTTGGCTTCAATTTCATCCAAAATCAAATAAATGGACAGCCAAACATGAATGAGGAAAGATAACTGTTTTTTGTCTTGTATTTTCTTTCTTGAAGATACAATAAAAACATAACCAAGGGTGGTACCCTAAAGCAAAATATCTCCTGTAATTTCTTCTAAAAATACAGATGGCACATATTAACACCATTTGTTTGTTTTAGTGGGAATAAGTGATGCTAGGTGTTGCAAAAGACAAATCGTACAATCCCCATGGCTTAACACAAAATATGTTTATTTTCCCCTCATATGTTATCAAATGGGGATCAGGTCTTTCCTCTCCAGCAACTCCACTTCCATCTTTTAACTACATTGTTTGGAACCCAGGCTGCCAAAGTCTCCACAGAGTGATCAAAGAGCGTGGGCTTCGTGTAGGATGATTTTAAGCAAAATTTTAATTTTAAGCAATTTTAAGCAACCAGGCTTGAAAATGGTTCACATTGCTTTTATTTACATCCCAGTGTCAAGAACCTGATCAGATAGCTGCAAGCCTGTTGCAGTGTCAAGAACCTGATCAGATAGCTGCAAGCCCGTTGCAGAGGAGGCTACTGCTTGTGCAGGAGCCTAGGAGTGTTTGGATAAAACTTTGAGTATGTGCCACACTTCAATAAGATTTTGGTTAACAAATTTCTTTCTCTTGCCAGACGCCTAATACATGTAGGTGAATGGAACACATAGCTGAGCCATTGTAAAGCAATCAGAACTGAGTGGGACAGCATGATAGGTAGGAAGAGATTGCTCTGACCAGCAGGAAAAAAAATGCTAATATTGTGTTGTAAGTGGAAAGGAGAAAATATGAAGTGTTTTAAGAGGTAGGTTGTAGTGATTTGAACAGGCATTTCCAAATCAGAACATTGCCTTCGTGATCTTGCCCAAACCAGCAGCAACTTCCCCAAAGAAAGAAGTTGATAAAGTTTGGTTTGCCTTTTTTTTTTTTTATTGTTTTGATTCTTCATCTTTGGAAAAAGCTAAGATGAATTAAAGGTTTATTATTTGAAATCACCAAGCTAAAACTAATGTATTTGTGCAGCCATAGAGTCATTAGTGGAATGAGTCAGTCAAAATTTCAGCAATTTTTAAGATGATCGAACTACTTTGAAAGATTAGATAGAAAAAAGTTCAAAGAGCACAATAGCCCTAACTAATAAAATACGGAAAGGATTTCAGATTGATATAAAGATGGCAAAATAAACAGAAGTGTAAGAGAAGATTTTCATTGCCAGTGACAAGATAGCTGTTTAGAAATTATTTTGCCAGCTGAGCCATTTCCAGATTGGATTATTACTAAAGAATAGTGGAGGAGTTGAGATTCGAGTATATTTGATTTTCTTTTTTTCAAGATACTCTCCATGCTTCCTATTATATATAAGAAGAGAATCAGCCTGTTAGTAGGTCACTGAAGATAAGTAAGTGAATTAGGCCATGAGATTGCAACTAGTCTTGAAGCATTTTGAAAACATTAGGGCATTTAACCACCTCCTCTCTTCGATTTTAATATAAATAAGCATTTATTTTTCCAGGCATATAAATATATGTTTTAGGAGTAATGACACAAAATGATTTTCTTTTCAGCAACTGTTGACTTTTTGGTTGGACAAATACATTTTGTAGTTATTTCAGTATCATGATTGATAGCTTGAATAAAGGCATGCTTGGTTGAAAACACAGAAAGAAATTTGAAACTGAATGGTTGAAAAATGCCATATTAAAGATGTCTGAAAAACTGGGAAATAAAGGAAAATACTTATCCTGCCTCTCCTACATGAGCTGTACTATTAACTAAATACCACCTGAAAATTGTCTCTGTAAAAATATCACAAGTAACAAACACATTCAAAAGAAATGTCAAAGGGGCACCTGGGTGGCTCAGTGGGTTAAAGCCTCTGCCTTCAGCTCAGGTCATGATCTCAAGGTCCTGGGATCGAGCCCCACATTGGGCTCTCTGCTCAGCAAGGAGCCTGCTTCCCCCTCTCTCTGCTTGCCTCTCTGCCTCCTTGTGGTATCTCTGTCAAATAAATAAACAAATTTTAAAAAAATGTCAAAACTAGAATATCACCATTTTTGCAACCCCAACAAATTAATAGAGATAGGTCTAAATGATTGATGGCTTTTAACGTCATAAAAGGGTAGGCAACCAGGCATTATGGGTTTCCTGAAGCAAGAACATAGCATTACCTATATAGTTGCACAAGAGAAAACTTGAGTCTGCTCTAGCCTCTAATTTGAAAGCTACACAGAGAACAGAAGAACATACTGAATTGCACTATATGATTGCAACTAGCAGAACCCAGATTATAGAAAATACCCCTGGAAAAGAAAACTATATCTTGGAAGGAAACTATTGATTAAAAAAAACAAACTTGAAAGATGTAACAAGATTTAAAAGTGAGCAAAATAAAATTATACTGTTCACGTAAGTACATTTAGGGAGTACAATTAAAGTCAGACAATGATCACTTGAAGAGGGAGAGGAAGACTCTGAAGGAGATGGTGGCCCATGGAAGCAGCTTCTAGGATGAGTGGTAAAGTTCTCTCTTGAAGTGAGCTGTGGCTACAATTTTGTAGGTCTTGAACTGATTTTTTTTTAAAGATTTTATTTATTTATTTGACAGAGAGAGAAAGAGCAAGAGAGAGAGAGAGAAATCACAAGTAAGCAGAGAGGCAGGCAGAGAGAGAGGGGGAAGCAGGCTCCCTGCTGAGCAGAGAGCCCAGTGTAGGGCTTGATCCCAGGACCCTGAGATCATGACCAGAACCGAAGGTAGAGGCTTAACCCACTGAGCCACCCAGGTGCCCCTTGAACTGATTTGTTAAGCCATACATATCTTTCTGTTAGGTCTATTTTTAGCTTACCATGAGAAAATTTTGAAATATTTAATAAATATTTAATGTAAGAAATATATGAAACCTTCCAAAACATTAAACAAAGATGTATATGAATAGATATAACTAGTACTTGAATTTATTGCAAAGAAAACCTAATTGTAAAACTACTTGGAGTGCTTTGTTAACCACTTTCACTGCAGACAATTTTCTTTTCCACCTTTTACTGTCAAACAACTTGGTTACCCTTTTTTTCTTTCCCCAATCCAAAAGACATATTGATTTTACTAGGAGGCTAAACGATACCATTTTGCTTCTCCCAGCCTATTTCTTTCTAAGGTCCTAAATTTCAAATCTATCATTTTTGACAATACTTTTTTTTCTTTTGTCTGCCTTACGGTTTCCCCCTGCTAGTTTAAATGTCCTTTAGGATTACTTTCTCTGAATCGGAACATCATAAGTGTTGTATTAAATATATATAGAATGAGATGAGTTTTTAAGATAGAAGCCATGTTCTCATAAGAGAACCATACACTGAAAATAAGAAGAAATAAGAAAGTAAGGGGAAGATTTCTTCCAGGTGCTTAAGATAATGGCAAAAAAAAAAAGTATTTCAAAAGTTATTTATCTAGGCTACACAGTAAAGTTATTTATTAAACTGCAAAAGTAGCCATACAGGTGCAAAATTTAACAAGAATAATGTATTTGTTGATATGTTTTTGTAGATATGTTATAGACTCATTACATAGGACCATTCTGAATTGGAATCCAGAATGGGAATTTGTAAGTATAAATCAGTTTCTGACATCAGATAACCAAGGCATATAAAAATAAGTTGACTCTACATCTGTGCAAAATGCAAGGTAAAGAGGTGAAAGGGACAGATGTGCCTGTCAATGCACAGATCTTATTGCATGTCAGGCCTTAGGCAGTGCTCCATAACTATAGAATTAATGGATTAAGAAGAAATTTGTAATTAAAGTATGCCTGCTTGTGTATGCTCGTGTGCATATGTAAAATCCTTATTTGTGAGCAGAGTGGATTGGTATTTTTCCAAGCCCAAGGAATGGTTATTTTTCTTGGCCTCGGTATCCAGCCCCACCCATATGTAGATTTTCTTTAACATTTTATGAGCTTACTAATAAGGTCCTGTGTCCAGTCTAACTTTTAAAATAAAATTTGTTTATAACACTTTGCTGCCTTATATGAATCTTCTACTTTTTTAGTTCAAACTTCTGAGGCGATGCTCTATGTTGCCTATAGAAAGCTTTTCTAGGGCACCTAAGAGATTTGTGGGTCAGTTCAGCCAGGACACAGAATCAGGTTAAATAGAGTATTATGGTCCAATAAGTCAGTTAACTGAAAAATGAAATTATTTATTAGAGCACAGTAACTCACATGTGTGTAATCTGTAGCTATATTACCAAGAATTGATTGCAGTTCTATTTTCAAATGAAATGCACTCTATACTAAGTTATAAAGAGACACATATTTCTGAATATTTGTGGAATATGTACCTAATGTGACTGGAGTGTGTTCCAAGTCATATAGGCATCTTTTCCCCTTCAGTCTCATTTTGATATTTGCCTTTTGTGGGAACAACACAATTTCTAGTAACCCATGGTGGTATCAAAAAAGCAGTGACCAAGTGCTGCCTAATTTTTGAATCTTTTTTCTTTATCTTATTGGCCATGATCTTTTGGTGAAGAAAACTTTGTTTTTATTCCCATGTATATAACTACCACTGCTCAGCTAGGGATTTCCTGAGAGGAAAGTCATGTCATTGCATCCTGGAATGTTTGCCTCTTCTCTTTTCAGAACCTGAGGCCTAGTAGAACCTCACATCTACCACATCTGACGCAGAGTTCATTCTCTTTACCCCCAAATCAGAAAGCACCCTTAATTTTTATATTTCGTGTATTTATGATTTCTCAAAGAAACTCTCCTAACTAAAATATGTTAATCATCTCAGGACCACAGGAACCAAAAAGATAACAGAAGTTTGCTTCATATTTAAGATTTTTCTATTGTTGGGCAATAGAAACAGTCTTAGATCATGCTGGAATTGTTCCCAGAATCACCTGAGCCAGGAGCCTGGGAGTCAGCTATTTTACCTCACTGATCCCATGATCTTCTATCAAACCTCTTCCCCAGTTGGGGAATTCATTTTGTGAAAGGATATTTTCCTGAGTCACAGTATCATGTGGCATTTTACTATGCAGTTAGATTATAGAGTCAGATACAGTATGTTCTATGTTGTTTTATGTGTAAAATTCTGTAGAGTAATTCATATGTACTGTGAAGTTTGAGAGTGCTAGATTAAAAGAAGGAATAAAAAGAATTCTTTGTGTAGAGAGCTCAAGGGCATTTAAGTCATTGGTCCTTTAAGACAATTACCATATTTCTGGAGGAGAATGTGAGATGTTTTCAATATTCCCTCTTGCCTACACAGTTAACTCTATTTTATCTAATAATTTACAACCATTTATCTTTATAAAAGCTGAAGACCTTTTGTTAGGTTTTGTCTGATAAAAGAGTGGAAGCTTAAGGCAACTAAGATTGAGTTGAAAGTCAATTTTTGCTCTCTGGATTTGAACATTTGTGTGTCCCCAGATACATATTTTGAAGCCTAATCCCAACGTATTGGTATTTGAAGGTGGTGTCTTTGCAGATAACTAGGTTTGGATGAGATATTGGAGGTGGAGACTCTATAATGAGACTGGTGCTTCTATAAAGGGATGTAGAGTACAGAGCTCTCTTCATCATATGAGGACAGAGTGAAGACTGACATCTATGTACCAGAAGAGTAGTCTTACCAGAAATCAACTCTGCCAGTGTCTTGAGCTTAAACTTCTCAGCATCTAGAACCATAATAAACATATGTTTGTTGTTTAAGTCACCTAGTCCATGGTATTTTTGTTATAGCAGCCTTTATTGACTAAAACAGCTATATTTCTGTGGGAGCCAGACAGAATCACTGTAAATCCTTGCATGTAGCCCATGAAGTACATGCTTAGATAGAATAAATTCTCTTGCTAATAAAGAGTCTCAGGGGCGCCTGGGTGGCTCAGTCGTTAAGCGTCTGCCTTCAGCTCAGGTCATGATCCCAGGGTCCTGGGATCGAGCCCCGCATCGGGCTCCTTGCTCGGCAGGAAGCCTGCTTCTCTCCCGCTACCATTCCCTCTGCTTGTATTCCCTCTCTCGCTGTGTTTCTCACTGTCAAATAAATAAAAATCTTTAAAAAAAAAAAAATAAATAAAAATAAAGAGTCTCATCATTCAGACATTTCTTATATAAAGCCAGTGATAATATTTCACCTGTTTACTTACTAGATTTTTTTTTTTTAAGATTTTATTTATCTGACAGAGAGAGAGATCACAAGTAGGGGGGGTGGGGGTGGGGGTGGGGGAAGCAGGCTCCCTGCTGAGCAGAAAGCCCGATGTGGGGCTAGATCCCAGGACCCTGAGACCATGACCTGAGCTGAAGGCAGAGGCTTTAACCCACTGAGCCACCCAGGTGCCCCTACTTACTAGATTTTTACTCCAAACCTAAGAAAATAGAGGCTTTAAGAAAACAAGAATTAAACTTCAGATTTTTAAAGTAATTTTTTTAGACTGCTGTTTGTAGTATCCTTCAGTTTAGAACATTGAATTTTATTAAAGGAGTTGTGGGGGCACCTGGGTGGCTCGGTGGGTTAAAGCCTCTGCCTTAAGCTCAGGTCATGATCTCAGGGTCCTGGGATTGAGCCCCACATCGGGCTCTCTGCTCAGCGGGGAGCCTGCTTCCCTCTCTCTCTCTGCCTGCTTGTGATCTCTCTCTATCTCTCTCTCTCTGTGTCAAATAAATAAATAAATAAATAAATAAATAAAATCTTTAAAAAAAAAAGGAGTTGTGTACGGGGTGCCTGGGTGGCTCTGTGGCTTAAGCGTCCAACTCTTGATTTCAGTCCAAGTCATGATCTCAGGTTTGTGAGATCAAGCCCAGTGTCGGGCTTGTGTTGGGCATGGAGCTTGCCTAGGATTCTCTCACTCCCTCTGGCCCTCCCTGGCTCACGTGCACTCACATGTGCTATCTCTCTGTCTCTCAAATAAATAAATGAATCTTTCAAAAAAGAAAAAGGGTTGAGATCAGAAATTGGGCCCCAGCTGGGAGCAATTATCACAGAGATGTGGAGATCACCAAGATAAAGGCCACAACAAACACCTGAACAGCCTAGCCTAGGTTTGCCATTGTCTTACATAGACATTTAAATTTCATTGTGAACTTTTTCTTGCAATGATTCTGACATGTTAAATGAATTTTTTCATATAATTTGCAACTATCAGAATACCTTGTAACTAGTGCTGTCAATGCATTTAGTGAGTTATGTGAATCCAAAGGAAAATATACTAGAGTTTCTATTTCTTTTAAATGGCAAAAGTTGCACAGATGTTGTAGCTTTTACAAAGCAGAACTGGATTTCTTTTTTTGGGTGGTATTATAGCTACTTTTCATTCTTAGCCAAGACCAGTTAATATTTTTTAAAATATAGTGATTTTGATGACTCAAAGGGTGAAAAAGTCAAATAGCAAATAGGAATAGGAATCATACTTTTGAGCATTTAGTGGAATGTATTAAAGTTTCTAACCAAATCTGATCCCTTGGGGAAAAAAATTTAGAAAATGTTCTTATTTTGTTTGTTCTTATGCTATGTTTGTGTCATAAGGTATGGTTTTATTTTCTATAGTGGCTCTTGTTGAACATTTGTATGCCAATTTAATAAAATTTCTAAAATATACCACTGCCCAATATAAAGTGAAACAGATTGATAACATATCTGAATGTGAGCTAAAACGTTGACTATTTCAGGTTAATATTACAGCATGTCTCCAATCCAGAGTCTCCTGAAGGATCCTGCTTACAGTAGTGCTATACTCCCCAGTGAGTAAAGGTCATTGGAGACACAGGGCACATTTCTTTTTATCTGATGTAAACTTGTTCGTTCATTTTCCTTTTCTCAGAGAAAACCTATTTTATAAACTTTTATGACCTCTCCCCAGGTATAATAGTGCATTTTCTTCCCTTTTATCCAAATGGAAGCTCACATGCTGTTTTCCACATGCTTTCATGGTGCCCTTGGTTTTACTTCGTTGTAGACTTTATCATGTGTCATTGAGTATGTGACTTGTCTCCGTCTCCTGTATTTGACTTTGAAATGCTCAAAACTATGATTCCTATACCTATTGATCTTAGTGTCTGTCACACTTCTTGATACTTTATGTGCACTAGAGCACATTAGTGAGCTCTGCATTTTCATTAAAATCTCCATCTAAATTTTTATCTCATTTAAATAAAAATATATAATATTTAATGTACTTTGATCAGGTTATGTACAATCTTTAGTTTGGTAGACTGGAGTTTCTACGACACTGAGGTACTACTGAAAAGAAGTCAAGTTTTGACTAATTTGGACAGAAATTGAGAGAGGAGATACAAATGGAAGAACTTCCTTCTTTGACAGCTCAAATGTTCAATAAAGATTTATTAGACACATGCTGTGTGTCAGGCAGTGTGTAAAGGCATGGAGGTACAAAATGAGTGAGGGAACATGCTACCAATCCAGTACAGCAGTGAAGATGGAGAACTTGAGGGTTCTTGGAGGGTTCCTGGAAGTATCTTTGATTTGGCCTACCTCTTTGGCATAAGCAAACTATTTCATTGTATTTTATTATTTTTTTTCTACATTATAGATGTTTTAGAAATTGGATAAATTGCTTATAATCTTATATCTCAAAACAAAACTATTCATAGCATAATTATTCTCAGCAGTTTACTCCTACTCTCTATATATCAATTGCAAAACTGGGACCACAACATATATGTATTTTTTGTTTGTTTTACTATCAATTTTTGTTTGTTTTACTCAGCAGCTCTATATTATTCCTTCATGTTATTACACTGACTTCAAAAATATTGTGGTAAAAAAAATCTCTCCTATTACTGAGTGGTTGTATTATTTTCTATTTTTCTTTTGATAGTGCTATAAAAAACATACTTGGCTATAATACGTGATCCTAATCATGATTGATTTTGTAAAATGGATTACTGGGTAACAGATTTTTGTCAAAGGATTTAAGCATAGAAAAGAAATCCATCAAGGTTGCTGAAATCTTCTCTTGGTTTAAACAGTTTTGAGATTTTCTTCATGGATGTTGAAATTAGTCGAAAATAGTAATAATTATTATCTTTCTTTCCTTTTTCTAAATCTTACTATTTTGCTCAGAAGTTCTAATGTCTAAAATGTTTAAAAAAATAATGGGCTTTCTTAGATTTTCAGCCACCAAATTTTAATGTTGAATCCCGTAGGTTTTATCCATAAATATAATTTGGGTATCAGTTTAAGAGGATTGTATTTATCAGGTTAGGAACTTTTGACTTGTTGATGTGATAGAGATTTTCTACTACTGAAAGCACCAGAAATCTCATTATAAATTAATAATGATGAGATATTATAATGTATTAAAATCAATCTTACAGAATTTTATTTATAATTTTTTTAGAATTTTAATGGTTATTCATATGCATAGTTGCATAGTTGATATATATTTTATATATTATATACTTATGTAAAATACATATTTTTTGTTTTGGCTTTGGCATGACTTCATATTTATTGTATGAATTATGAATTTTTAAAAGACAAGGAATATTCCATTATAATTTGAAATATCAGCTTCTAAAATCTTAAGCTTTAATGTCCATTTTAAGCTATAACATTCAGTTCATACCATCCTCTCATTTTCTTATTCTCAGAGTTCTCGTTCATCACCTTCATCATCATCATTATCTGGTTCCTTGAATGAACCATTGTCTTTCAACTTCACTTTTCTCTCCCATTACTATAGAGCTAGTCACCTCAACCCCTAAACTAATCCATATTTATTCTGCTATCTAATTCCAAATATCCCACTAATTCCAAAATCGAGGCAGTTGAAAAAATTCCAGTTCCCTTCAGGGAATTTTCAGTCATACTTAAGATGCATCCTCAGGGCCACCTACAAAATAATGGAGTAATCCCAGCATAATACATACAGGATCATACTACAGTATAAACTGAAGGAGCGTATGAATTTTTTACTCTTGTTGATGCTTGTACCTCTGCACATAGAAAAGTACTTGTACACAGTATGTTGGTTGAATAAATGAAAGGACAAACTCCCTGAATTCCTACTGTGTTAGCTGTCTTCCCTCTATTAAATTTTCTCATGTTTTACCACTTTCATCCTTAACTTGGCCTGACCTGTGCCCTGATTAAATTTTCAATCTCAGGGGTCACTATGCTCCTTTTACACATTACTTGAAGATTACTGAATTAATTCCAGTTCTCTGAATCTACCCTACATGCTCACAATTCCGTGCTTTGCTCAAGTTGTTAATGCTTTCTGGAATAATTTTGGTGCCTCTCTTTTCTTTCTTTCTGGTCTGTTCACCTTCTCTTCCTCCTCCAAACTTAGCTTAAAAACTTGCTATTAGGGGCACCTGGGTGGCTCAGTCATTAAGGTTCTGCCTTCGGCTCAAGTCATGGTCCCAGGGTCCTGGGATCCAGCCCCTCATCGGGCTCCCTGCTTGGCAGGAAGCCTGCTTCTCCCGCTACCATTCCCTCTGCTTGTGTTCCCTCTCTCGCTGTGTTTCTCGCTGTCAAATAAATAAAATCTTAAAAAAAAAACAAAACAAACAAACAAAAAAAAACCTTGATATTATATGAAGTCTTCCTTGATCACTTTACTCTGGATTAAATTTCTCTACTTTTTTCTCTCATCATATGCCATGCATCTTTCTCTTGCAGGATTTATACCACTATGTCATGCATATTATGAATGCTTTCTTACTTCTCTCCATCTTCCTCTGATTTGCAAACACCTCAAAGATAGAAACTATTTTCAACTTTTGGGTCCATACCACCACACACAATGTCTGTCACATTTGTTATTAATTCATCAATAGGAATTTTGATTATAAACCAGCACGCACCCATTTATCTCCTTTGCTTTATAGGATTGTTCTCCTTTTATGATATCATTTGATTTTTTTATTTAAAATAATTGCATTTCTGACAATGTTGACTTTACATATTTTCTTTGAAAAGTAAAAATTAAAATATTGCTTAATAGCTACAGATTTGTGTCTAAAGGAAACTAGAACTCCAAAATAGGTGGAAAAGTTTAATTTGTGAGGATTTTAGTTAAACTTTTTTCCTGTTTATATAGCATCCCTGCTCTCTGCTTCAATGTGTGAGCAGAGCATTCCTGGTGCGTTGGGAGTCAGTGAACAGAGGCTCCAGATCTGATGGATGAATCACTGGTGGTGGCTGCAGGCTCTGCTGATTCAGTTAACAATTTTAAGCAAAGTAGGTGATCCAGTCAACCTTGGACTAATTCATGCTGTTTTCTATTTCTTTGGCCTTTTTTTTTTTTTTTTATTGCCAACCTACTCATTAACTGCTGAATAGAAAGAAACCTAGAGAGAAAGAAATGTTAAGTTAAAGCATAGTTAGGGTTACTGTCTCTGAATGAAAAATGATTCCAAAGGCATTTAGAGTAAACCTATATCTTCTCAATGCCAAACTCAAATTAACATATGCATCTTCTCTTATTTCAAATAAGATTAGATAATCTCTCCTGTCTACCAATTTTGAATCTAATGGGTAATATTGCCAGAAGAGATGATATTCTTGAATTATTTTTTTATAACCCATGTTTGGTTTAATTTCCCTTCTCTGATCCATTTTTGTCAATAATGCTTGACTCTTTCTTTGACACTTTTTTTATATTAATCTTTCTTTTCATTGTATTGCTAATGTCAGTTCTCTTCAGATAGTAGTCTTTCATAAACGAAAAGTACAGAAAATGGAGTTTCTGGCTACAGCTTACTTTATTAAACTAGGTCTCATCACCCCTCAGAAACCCAGATATCCTATAAAATGGACCTATATTCTTTTATTTTTGAAGGTTAATCATAGCAAACAAACACTCTTTAAAATACTGTAAGTATCTTGACTAAAAATGTAGACTGTAAGAATTATTATTAAAGTTCCTTGATTTTACATTTTAATGTTTTATAACTAGAGGGAGTAACATATATTTGTAGGACAATGTAAAAATTGATGAATTCTTTAGTAGTCAGCAGAATAATAGTCTCATAATATAAATTTTGAAAATGGATAATCTGGGGGCACCTGGGTGGCTCAGTTGGTTGGGCGGCTGCCTTTAGCTCCCGTCAATGATTCCAGAGTCCCAGGATTGAACTCTGCATCAAGTTCCCTGCTCAGTTAAGAGTCTGCTTCTCCTTCACTCTGCTCTTGTGTTCTTGCTTGCTCTCTCTCTCTCTTCCCCTCTCAAATAAATAAAATCTTTAAAAAAAAAGAAAAAGAAAATGGATTATCTACTATGCATAGGACTATACTAAACACTTGGAGAAACAAATACATATGTTAATGTCTCTGTTCTCAAGGAGTTTATATAGCAAATTATTTTTATTGATTTTATTGAGCTTTTAAAAGTTTGCCTTACTTGATAACAACTGACATTTTCTGAATAATGGTGACATGCAGGAACTGTGTGTGGGATTGAAAGCAACGGGGGAAACTTCTGTGTGTTTGCAGTATGAGGTCTGTCATCTTAGTTTGTTGCTTAGTGAAAAGCTCTTGATCATCATATACTTCAATAGGAGAAAATAAACTCTCTTTCCAAAATATGAAAACTTTTTATCTGGATGTAGGTGAATACATTAGTATCTACCATTTGATCTCACTTTATTGCAGTACAAGGGGTCACAATCGTTGAGAATAAATAATTTGTCAACATATAGTAATCTTGTTTGACTAAAACTAATGATCACACAATGGTTCCCTGACCTTTTGTCAGATTTGGCATTCTCATTGTTGAGTTGTTTTATGTTGATGAGCACATTGGGATATGTTTTTTTTCTAAAATTAAATTTTCTATAATAATTTTGAGAATTTTATGCATTCACTTGAATGGGTACAGGGTACCCAAATATTTAGTCAAACACTATCTTTAGATGTGTCTATGAGGGTGTTGAGGGTGTTTCTGAATGAGATTAGGATTTGTATTATTGGACTTAGGAAAACAGATTGTGCTTCCCAGTGTAGGTGGAAACATCTAATTATTGAGGAATTGAATGGAAAAAAAAGCAAAAAAAAGGGGGGGGTTATTCCTTTTGCTTTTAAAAATGGCATATCACCTCTTTTAAAACAATGGTTTTCAGCAGTACCATCTAAAGTTATGCTACCTAATCATTCTCTTTAAAATCTGAAAAGTCCCAGAGAAGTTAGCTTGCGATCTATACTATATATGTTGCTAGAGGAAATTTACAAAAACATAAATTTTATTTTTAGAAGTGGTCTTAGAAACCATCCTCTTCAAAACTCTGCCATCCTTCTCTGTCATCTCTTCTTTCCACTTTATAGATGAGAAAACAAGACTGATGGTGACTAAACAAACTGGCTAGGATCATACAGTTGGGCAGACGGATTTCTTAAGTCTTCTTTCAAATACAGTCTATGAAAATTGGCAGAGAAATCTCTAGCCTCCACAAACAGCAATAACAGAGACATTGGCCTTACTTGCTTAACTGAATGAGCTGCAACATCGTCTTTTCTTGCACTTGGACTATGATTTACACCATTGGCTTCCCTTGTTCTCAGGCCTTTAAACTAAGACTGAACTATACACTGGGCCTCCAACTTTCAAATGGCAGATAATGGAACTTCTTAGCCTCCATAATCCCATGAGCCAGTTCTTACTGGTAAATCAATCAATCAAGCTATCTATCTATCTGTGTATTGATGTATCTCTCTATATATCTAAATCTTTTACTATTGGTTCTACTTCTCTGGAGAACCCTGACTCATACAGTAATTAATCCTTA
Organism: Procyon lotor; assembly: GCA_028646535.1. Lineage (NCBI taxonomy): Eukaryota > Metazoa > Chordata > Mammalia > Carnivora > Procyonidae > Procyon > Procyon lotor. Next base: position 160,986,469 of record CM053603.1, on the reverse strand, counting down.
GGTCAAAGAACTCTGAAAAAAGTCTGTTGGGCTAGCAGTATGAGGGAGGAGGATCCATATTGTTTTGTCTCACTGTTCTGCTTCTAGTTTCTAGATCTGTGCAAGAGTCTGAAAGGCTAAATCTCTAAAAGGACTCTATATTTTGACGAGGTTAAGTGACAGAAGGGGGACTCAAATCAGTGAATGAGGGATAAATACACAAGAACAAAGAACTGGAGAAGGGAATTTTGTGCATAAACTAACAAAGTCCCAAGTTTGCCCACCCGTCAAGCTGTGCTTGGGCAGAACACACCTTAAGTAGCATAGCAAAGTCTTTGAGAACAGAAGGAACATATAAAATCCCATTCAAGTTCTAGGCCAACTCCTGAATGGCTCATGTGGTAGGCACACATAAACAGCACAGCAAGAGCATTGATGACTAAATGGGTATTTAAATCACTTTCCATAGAGGGCACAACAGACCTTATAGTCTGGTCTTAACCAGGTGATTTCCTGCTACAACAAACAAACAAATTAATAATTTCCACATAATTTAACAGAACACAAAGACTCAAAACATATTTAAAACAATTCCACAGTACAATCCCAAATTATTCAATATTTACTGACAACCAGGAAAAAAAAAAAGTAACCAATTCTGTAACTAAAAGACAATAAACTGGTGTAAACTTTAAATGACCTGGATGTTGAAATGATCCGACAATGACTTTAAAACAGCTCTTGTTAAAAACAAAAACAAACAAACAAACAAAACAGCTCTTGTAACCACGCTTCATGAAGCAAAGTGACCACTATTGAAACAACTGAAAAAAATGGAAATTTTTAGCAAACTAAACAAAAAATTATTAAAAAATGGAAATATTATTATTGAAAGACACAATATCTCAAATTTTTAACATTCATCAGGTGGATTTAGGAGCAAAATGGAGTTGAGAAAAAGAAAAGCCAATGAATCTTGCAAATATGAATCAAACAAAAGCTTCAAGCAAAGGTAGAATGGCTGGACCTTAGTTAAAGAAATCATGCAATGTCTAATGTTGGTGCATGCTATCACTGAACCAACTCTGTAAAATTCAGCAAAAACAAAAAATAGGACTACATAGTGAAAAAGTGAGGAACATTATAGTAGAGAATATGTACATTTCAATTTTTTTCTTTTTAAGATTTTATTTATTTAACAGAAAGAAACACAGCAAGAGAGGGAACACAAGCAGAGGAAATGGTAGCTGGAGAAGCAGGCTTCCTGCTGAGCAGGGAGTCAGATACGGGGCTTGACGGATGCGGGGCTCGATCCCAGGACCCTGGGATTATGACCTGAGCTGAAGGCAGACGCTTAATGACTGAGCCACCCAGGAGCCCCTGTACATTTCGTTTTAAATGAAATTAGCTTTGAGATTATGTACAAAGTAGGAAATACTTTGAATTTAAGTGTCTTCATTTTTACTTCATAAGTTGTATGAAGTTTCAGTGGACTAATAATAATATATAAAATTCAGTGAAGTGTACTAACTTTTGGTGTCTTATTCCTGAACTATATTTTGAACTATTTATGGTCCTATTCTAAACCTTGATTGAGATAATTAGCATGTGGAAGTGAATTTCTAATGTATTTTCTCTAAAAATTATTTGACTATGCAATCCTTTTTTTTTTCATGAAACAAACAGCAGTATATTATAGAGGCTTCAGCTTGAAAAAGATGGTTGAAAATATTTTCTATACTTATATGTCTATAATGCTACTAGAAGGTTAAATTTTAAACAATGCCTCCCAGATCCCTAGAATTATTCTTAACTGACTAGGTCCTAGTATTTTGGTTTATACTTATAATCAATAAAAGAAACAAGTTTATGTGAAACAAGTTGTATTTATTTGAAAACTCTGAACCTGGGTGTTTTGTTACCAGAATACATTATAAAAATACCACCAAAACCCAGCAGTGGGCTGGAGGCAGACATCTGGTATGACTGTAGGCACTGTTAATCAATGAAAGCTTCTCAGGGCACAACACAGGGAAAGATCCCTGCAGTTCCATGCTGCTGCATCTCTTACAAATGACTAATATAACTCAACTCAAGTCCAAGGCAACCTCAGACTGGCCTGCTAACAACAAGAACCAAATCCTGCCCACAGCAGGCAAAAAGAGGCTGTGCAGACAATTGGCCTGAAGGATAGATTGGCTCAGCCACAAGAGGAGAGAACATGCAAAACACATAAGAAACACCCCTGAAGCACCAGGTTCTGGGGATCAGGGGACATTGTACTCTAGGGGTCATAAGACCCCTACTTTGAAGAGAGGAGATGTAGCTGACTTCTGTAACCCATAGAAACAGTCATAGAATGGGGTACTTGGATAGCTCAGTCATCTGCCTTTGGCTCAGGTCATGATCCCGGGGTCCCGTGATTGAGCCCTGCATCTGGCTACCTGCTCAGCAGGGAGCCTGCAACCTGCTTCTCCCTCTCCCTCTGATCCTTCCCTCCCCCACACACTCTCTCTCTCTCTCAAATAAATAAAGTCTTAAAAAAAAAAAGAAAGAAACAGACAAAGAGAGACAAAGTGAGGAAACAGAAGATATGTTTCAAATGATAGAATAGAACAAAATCACAGCAAGAGTCCCAAATGAAACAGAGATAAGTAATATGCCTGATAGAGAATTTAAAGTTCTATTCATACTCCTGGACTTGAGAAAAGAGTAGAGGACCTCAGTGAATCCCTTCACAAAGAGATAAAAACATAAAAAAGAACTTATTAAGGAAGAACTCAATAACAGAAATTAAAAATACAGTAGGTGGATTAAATAGTTGACTAGAGGAAGCAGAAAAATGGATCAGTGACTTGGAAGACAGAGTAATGGAAAAGAATTAAGCTGAGCAGAAGAGAGAAGAAGAAAAAAACAAAATACATAATAAAAAATGAAAATAGAGAACTCAGCAATGCCATCAAGAATAATGACATTTGAATTATAGGGATCTTCACAGGAGAAGAGAGTAAAAGGGGGACAGAAAATTTATTTGAAGAAATGCTAGCTGAAAACTTCCCAAATTAGGGGAAGGAAACAGAAATCTAGATCTAGGAGGCACAGAGAGCCCTCACAAAAATCAACCCAACAAGTCCTATAACTAATTAACCTATAAGTAATTACAAAGAGTTTCCCAAACAAACAAAAGTTGAAGTAATTCATAACCACTAAACTAGTCCTACAAGAATTGTTAAAGGAGACTCTTTGAGTGGAAAGGAAAGACCAAAAGCAAGAGTAGGGAAAGTAGGAAGTACAAAAGAAAAAAATATGTATCTGTAAAAATCAGTCAAGAGATAGAAAATAAAAGAATGTAAATCATAGCATATACATAAAACATGTGGAGAAGAGGAGTAAACAATGAGTTCAAATTTCAGCAACCATCAAACCGAATGGTAACCACAAATCAAAAACCAGTATAGATATACAAAGAATAATGAGAAAGGAATTCAAGTATATCACTAAAGAAAGTCAAATTATCTTGAGAGAAGAAAATAAAGAAACAGAGAATTACAAAAACAAGCATAAAAAAAAAAGAAGTAACAAAATGTCAATAAATACACACCTCTAAGTAATTACTTTGAATATAAATTGACAACTTTCTCCAATTAAGAGAAAAAAGGTGATGGAATGGATAAAGAAACAAAACACATCTACATGCTGACTATGAAAGACACATTTCAGACCTAAAGACACATGCTGATTGAAAATGAAAAGATGGAAAAGCATTTATCATGCAAAAAGAATTGGACAGAAAGCTAGGATAGCAATACTTATATCAGACAAAATAGACTTTAAAACAAAGACTGTAAAGTAAGAGACAAAGAAGTACAATATATAAACATAAAGAGAACAATCCAACAAGAAGATATAACAATTGTAGTTATCTATGCACGCAAATTGGGAGCACCCAAGTAAATAAAGCGACTAATAAATGCTGCCTCCTGATGGCGCAAGGGAGAAGAATGAGGCACAAACAAGTCAGCTGCAAGAGAAAGAGGTTAGGGGACGACAACAGAGAAAACTGTCGCCGAGAACAACTCCTCAGTCTCATATTTATTTGAAAGTAGATAATAAATGGGGCGCCTGGGTGGCTCAGTTGTTAAGCATCTGCCTTCGGCTCAGGTCATGATCCCAGGGTCGTGGGATCGAGCCCTGCATCGGGCTCCCTGCTCCGCAGGAAGCCTGTTTCTCCCGCTATCATTCCCTCTGCTTGTGTTCCCTCTCTCGCTGTGTTTCTCACTGTCAAATAAATAAAATCTTTAAAAAAAAAAGAAAAAGAAAGTAGATAACAACTAACAAAGAAGCCAGGGTAGATTATACATTGCCCATGAGGCTTGTAGATAAGTAAGAAGAAAGGCAGAACATATCTGGTTAAGTAGTATAAAGTTTATAATTGAACAAGCACATTCAAAGGGAGCATCTAATTAGCCACAGGTGGTCTCCGGGGAAAGGGAGATAAAGGAAAAGTGAAGCCTGCGGCCTTCCGCTCTGAGCAGGCCGGGCATTCCCAGCTGCTCTGCTTCAAGGATGTATCTCCTCCTCTCCCCCAGAAGCCTGTTGTCAGTATAGGTTTTTCTTTTTCTTTTTTTTAATTTTTATTAACATATAATGTATTATTTGCCCCAGGGTACATGTCTGTGAATCGTCGGGCTTACACATTTCTCAGCACTTAACAGCACATACCCTCCCCAATGTCCACCCTATCCCTACCCACCCACACCCCGCGCCCCCCCGCTCCCCCCCCACCACCCTTAGTTCTTTTCTTGAGTCTAGGAGTCTCTTATGGTTATCTAAGCATGCTTGCCAGACTAGTACAATTTCTCATAGGTTATAT
>CM053603.1:160966036-160981517 GCA_028646535.1 Procyon lotor | reverse complement strand
GAGGGGTGGTTACAAATAAACATAAAGGAACTAATTGATAATAATACAATAATAGGGACTTTACAACCCACTTGTATCAATGGATAGATCACTCAAACTTCTTAGAAAATCAAAATGGAACAGTAGCTTTGAATGACACATTGGACCAGATGGATCTAACAGATATATTTGGAGAATTCCATCCTAAAACGGTAGCGTACACATTCTTTTCAAGTGCATATGGAACATTCTTCAGAATATATCACATATTAGGCCCCAAAACAAGTCTCAACAAATTAAAAAGATCAAAGTCATACCATACATTTTTTTCTCAACATAATGCTAAGAAACTAGAAATCAACCACAAGGAAAAATCTGGAAAGAACACTAATAGTAATATATGAAGGCTAAATAACATGCTCCTGAAAAATAAATGTGTCAACCAAAAACTCAAAGAGGTAAATAAAAAAAATATATGGAGATGAATGAAAATGAAAACACAATAGAGCAAAATGTGGCAAAAGCTATTCTAAGAGAGAAGTTGAAAGCAATACTGGCCTACCTCAAGTGCAAGAAAAATCTCAAATAAACAATCTAACATTCCACCTAAAGGAGCTAGAAAGGAAAATAAAAACCCAAAACCAGTAGAAGAAAGGAAATAATAAAGATTAGAGCGGAAGTAAACAAAATAGAAACTAAAAAAAAAAGTAGAAGAGATCAATGAAACCAGTAGCTGGTTCTTTGAAAAGATCAACAAAATTGATAAACTTTTAGCCAGATTGACCAAAGGGGAAAAAAGATGAGTGAGAGGGAGAGAGGGAGGGAGAGAGAGAAAGAGAGAGAGGACCCAAACAAAATCAGAAATGAAAGAGGAAAAATAAGAACTGACAGCATAGAAATACAAAGGATTATAAGAGACTTTTGTGACAAATTATATGCCAACAAATGAGACAACTGACAAGAAATGGATAAATTTCTGGAAATGTATAACCTCCCAAAACTGATTCAGGAAGAAATAGAAAATTTGAAAAGACCAATTACCAGCAATGAAATTAAATCAGTAATTTAAAAAATTGCAAAAAATACAAAGTTCAGGACCAGACAGCTTCAACTGAAATTTACCAAACATTTAAAGAAGAATTATTCCTATTCTTCTAAAACTATTCCAAGAAATAGAAGAGGAAGAGGAAGAAAAGCTTCCGAATTCATCTATGAGGCCATCATTGCCCTGATATCAGAACCAGATAAAGACAGTACAGGAAAAGAGCTATAGGCTAATATCTCTGCTGAACATAGATGCAAAAATCCACAACAAAACATTAGCAAACAGAATCCAAAATACATTAAAAAAAAATCATTCACCATTATAGTGGGACTTATTCCTAGGATGCAAGGGTGGTTCAGTATTCACAAATCAATCAATGTATTACATCATATCAACAACAGAAAGAATAAAAACTATATGACCACTTCAATGGATGCAGAAAAAGCATTTGACAAAGTACAACATCCATTCATGATAAAAATCCTCAATAAAAGTAGGTTTAGAGGGAACATACTTATAATAATAAAGGCCGTATATGAAAAACCGACATCTAACATCATATTCAAAGGTGAAAAACTGAAAGTTTTTCCCCTAAGGTCAAGAACAAGACAAGATTGTCCACTCTCATTGCTTTTATCCAACATAGTACTGGAACTTAGTCATAATAAACAAAGGTAATAAGATGCATCCAAATTGGTAAGGAAGAGTTAAAACTTTCACTATTTGCAGGTGATATAATGCTATATATATGGAAAACACAAAAACTCCACAAATAAACTACAGAACTGATGAATGAATTCAGTAAGGTTGCAGAACATAAAATCAATGTACAGAAATCCATTACCTTTCTATACATTAATAATGAAGTGGCAGATTAATAAAACAATCCCATTTATAACTGCATCAATGATAATAAAATAGCTAGGAATAAACTTTAACAAGGAGGTGAAAAACCTGTACTTTGAAAACTATAAAACACTGATAAAAAAATTAAAGATTACAGAAACAAGTGGAACGATATACCATGTTCATGGACTTTGAACGATAAATACTGTTAAAATGGCCATACTACCCAAAGTAGTCTATGGATTTAATGCAATTTGTACCCAAACACCAATACCGTTTTTCACAGAACTAGAAAAAACAATCCTAGAAGAGCTTGAACAGCCAAAGTGTCTTGAAAAAGAACAAAGCTGGAGGTTTCACAATCCCAGATTTTAAGATATACTACAAAGCTGTAGTAATCAAAACAGTGTGGTACTGGCACAAAGACTAGACAAATACATCAATAGAAAAGAATAGAGAGTCCAGAACTAAGCCCACAGTCAATTAATCTTCGACAAAGTAGGCAAGAATATGCAATGGGAAAAGATAGTTTCTTCAACAAATGGTAATGGAAAAAGCTACATGCAAAAGAATGAAACTGGACCACTTCCTTACACCATACAAAAAAATAAATGAATTAACTCAAAATGGATTAAGGATCTAAATGTGAGACCAGAAGCCATAAAATTCTAGAAAAGAGCACTGGTAGTAATTTCTCTGACATCGGCTATAGCAGCATTTTTCTAGATAATGCCTCTTGAGGTAATCAAAATAAAAGCAAAAATAAACTATTGGCACTGCATCAAAATAAAAAGTTTCTGCATAGCAAAGGAAACAATCAACAAAACTAAAGACAATCTGCTGAATGAATGAGGTTCTTTGCAAATGATATATCTGATAAAAGGTTAGTATCCAAAATATGTAAATATGTAAAAAACTTATACAACTCAACACCAAAAATATAAAGGTCAGTAATTTACTTGAAATGGGCAAAAGGCATGAACAGATATTTCTCCAAGAAGACCTCCAGAGACTTGTAAAGTTGTTCAGCATTGGTTATCATCAGGGATTTGCAAGTCAAATCCACAATGAGATATCACCTCACACCTGTCAGGATAACTAAAATAAAAAAATACAAGAAACAACAAATGTTGGCAAGGATGTGGAGAAAAAGGAACTCTTGCACTGTTGGTGGAAATGCATATTAGCGCAGCTGTGGAGAACAATATGAATGTTCTTCAAAAAATTAAAAATAATACTACCATATGATCCAGTAAGTCCACTATTGGATATTTACCCAAAGAATATGAACACATTAATTCAAAGGGTTATATACATCTCTGTTTGTTGCAGCATTATTTATAATTGCCAAATTATCCAAGCAGTCCAAGTATCCATCAGCAGAGGAATGGATAAAGAAGATGTGGTACATTTATACAATGTAATATTACTCCGTCATAAAAAATGAAATCTTGCCATTTGCAACAACATGGATAGACCTAGAGAGTATAATGCTAAGCAAAATAAGTCGGAGTAAAACAAATGCCGTATGATTTCACTCATTATGTGGAACTTAAGAAACAGACAAAAGAACAAAGACAAAAAGAAACAAGCCAAAAATAAATTCTTAAGCATAGAGAACAAACTGATGGTTACCAGAGGGGAGGTAAGTGGAGGGATGGGTGAAATAGGTGATGGGGATTAAGAGTACATTTATCTTGATAAGCACTGAGTAATGATAGAATTTGAATCACTATAACCTGAAACTAATATACATTGTATGTTAACTCTAATGGAATTGAAAGGTAATAAAATAAAATAAAATGCCCCCATAACTGATTCACCTAGAAATTAGAGGCAAGAAGACGTGTTCCCTCCTGAATTAGTTTGCTTCCTAGAAATGGAAAATTCTCTTATCCCATTTATTTTTCCTTTTTCACCTCTGTATTAGAAAATACTCATAGGTATTACATATGTTCAAATGTGAAAATCTCACTCAGCTACAATTTTTAGTTTTTTTTTTCCTTTTTTGTCTATGGTTCATAGTAGTTGCCTTTGAATTGCATTGATTTTATTGCCTCTAATTGCATTTGTCTGTCAAAAATGCTTTCTGGACGTAATAAAAACCATGAGTCCTCTAAGATACACATTGCTTCTCCAAAATAGTTTTTGTGTTATATATTCTTTTAATTTTTCTCTTCCTTTCTAGTATATCCCCTGATTGGTAACTTCTGGAAATCAAGAGCACAGTTTACTGTTCATTTTTTTCTCTATGCAAGTCCCATCTTTGTCACCATCACCAACCCTCACCTTAGTGCCCAATAGGACTGATGATGAATTGTTTCATATCTTGAAACAATAATGTGTAAAATCTCTGAACGCTGGACAGTTTGCATTATTATTTTACAGTCAACATATTTTCAAATAGCTGCTGTGTCCAGAAACTTGGTGAGTTACAGAGATACAAGGATAAATGACTATTTTATTACCTGCAAGTTGTTGAAGGAATATTTTGTGGATAGTGACTAAAATCACAGTAGCAAGTGATAAATTTTTATACTGCGTGAGGTATGAGGTAGTAGAGCACAGATGGTGCATTTTTATATTGATTTGAAACGGTGAATGAAAAATACTGAGATTTGTAGAAAACAGATCAGGAATATCTGAAATCTGAAAAATGGACCCAGTAGAAAGAAGGTATTAAATTCCTTAGAATTCTATATTATCTGGGAGACATATAAAAAGTACTTTGCTTTTTGCATTTCTGCTCTTAACGTGTACATACATTTTTTACCTTGTTGCTTTTTTCCAAATAAGAATAGTTGAATATCATTCAGTAACATTCGAAGTTTAACAAAAATTTAATTCACTATTTTTACTCTTTTAATGTTTATAATTACACAATAACATGTATTTATTATTCTCATTTTAGAAAAGAGCAGTCAAAAGAGAAATTAAATGAGTTGTGTATATAAATCTATATAACTAGGAAGAGGAAAAGCTGAAATTTGAACCTCGTTCCTCTGATTTATTTATTTTTATTTTATTATTTTTTAATATTTTATTTATTTATTTGACAGAGAGAGACACAGCGAGAGAGGGAGCACAAGGAGAGGGCATGAGAGAGGGAGAAGCAGGCCAGGGCTTGATCCAAGGACCCTGGAATCATGACCTGAGCCAAAGGCAGATACTTAACAACTGAAGCACCCAGGCACCCCCATTCCTCTGATTTAAAAACTTTATTCTCAGTGCTTCAAATTGTTGTAATTGCTCATCATTTTGGTTTTTGCCAGCATCTCCAAATCTTTTCAGAAAACAAAAGAAATATTTTTGCAGTGGAAGCAATTTTAGCTACAAATTTCTGTATTCTTCCCAGTGTGATTTCCTAGTTGTTCTGGCTGGGTGCTGCCTTCTCTATCTAATACCAGATACATACTTCTCAAATGCTTTATGTATTTGATAAAAAAATTAATAAAGTGATACTTTATTGCATAATGATATGCCTCTTGAGGTAAGCAAAATAAAAGCAAAAATAAACTATTGGCACTGCATCAAAATAAAAAGTTTCTGCATAGCAAAGGAAACAATCAACAAAACTAAAGACAATCTGCTGAATGAGTGAGGATCTTTGCAAATGATATATCTGATAAAAGGTTAGTATCCAAAATATGTAAATATGTAGAAAACTTAACTCAAAACTTAAAACTTCTTTTTCTTTGGAAGGAGATGATAGTATGTTAAATTGAGAAGGATAAACATTTAAATTCACTGTGTAGTTTATTTACCTGGAGAAAAGAAACAAATACAAGTTACATTTTTGGTACCTAACAATAACCTGTATTTTTAAGAACTGGACTTCATTCAGTCTGAATTTCTGCACACTTGAAAGAATTCAGTCCCAATTAAATAGAAAAGAAGTAATGAAGTAGTGTGACGAGGAGTGTTGATGTGTTTGGCTAACTAGCTGTCGATGGCATTTGTGAATATCTTGTTTATGAATATGTTGATTAGAAAATACAAGGCTTGATCACCCTGCTGGGTCATCTGGTGAGAGGGTAGAGTAATTTATTTCACATTTCTTCTATTTTTATTTTAGGTTTATCACCTTTTTCTCCTAGCTGACTAAGGAGATATTCTATTCTACATACTAATTGTAAATTCCCCTCTCTCCAAAGTCAGCCGATTTCTTTTATATCTTCCCTGCCAGCTGCAAGAGAGAGAGAGACAAGACGAAGGCTTTCTACTGTCAGACACTGACAGAGCAGAGAAATATAGACAGATGGATAACAGATAGTAGGGTTCTAAGTACCCTACAATTTATTGAGGCAAATAGAGGAGAGTTGAGTGGCAAATTACCTACACTGTTCACAAACCAGCAGGCAGCCCTGTTTGCCAGCTATCCAAATTGTTTCTGGGTAATTTGGCACATTTCTACTTTGTTGTGCTATATCTAAAGGTATGACTTTGAGTTTTGAAAATCTGTTGTGAAAGATCTGCCCAATAACAAGCAATATTTGGAATGTGATATTTAGGGAAATATAGTTTTATTTCATCATCCCAAAAAGAAGACTGAAGGTATGATTTTTTAAAGTATTAAAAGGAAGAAATAATTCTAAAGAATATTTATAGAGTTTTTGTTTCCATTTTAAAAATCACCATCTCCAGTATTCACACATCTTGGGAATTTGAATTTGAAGATGATATTGATAGATCTCAGGTATGGAAGTTACTTGTCGCATTATATATATATATATATATATACATATACACATATATGTATATATATGTATATACATATGTATATACACACACACACACACACACCCCTTGTGACAGATATTATTGAGAATCACGTATAGCAATACTATAGGCTAGTGAATAACAAATTGATGTTCCATAGAAATAGTTTCATAAAGATACTCTGGGGGAAGAAAAGAAGGTAGTGAGGAAATCTGGAGTTTAAGTTAGTGCAGGAAAAACAATGTTAAGCAGGTGTTTATACTATCAGATTCTGTAGAGCCTATTACATGTTATTAGTTATCATGAATCTCATGGAAAGCACTGATTTTATCACATGTAATAATCCATGGAACCTGGAATAAATACCATAGACAATAATGTGGCTCAGTCATTTTAGTAGGTTGGTCTTTTTCTCTGTTTTCAAAAAGGACATCTGCCTTTTGGAGCTTTGTGTTCACACCGAAAACTTTTATTCAAGCATAAAGGATATTTTAAATTGGAAAATTATTATTACTATTATTGGAATGATGAACATTTGAAACCAAATGCTCCCTAAAATATTTTAAAGTGGCTCATTCAGAATTAATAAAACATAATTTTGACAATCTGTTAGATATCAAATGGTATAATAGACACCAGGGATGGTAATGTTAAACAACATAGAAATAATCATTAGCTTCATGGGGTCTCCAGTCTAGTTAATAGATTACAGTTTACCTGCTGACCTCAAAAACATTACAATATAAAATGCCCCAAACTGAAGTAATCCTTTTCCCAGACCCTACTGCAAACCCACTCCTCCCCAGTGCTCAGTAAATGGCATCATCAAATGAATTACTTAAGTCAGAAAGCTGAAGTAATCTTGACTTTTTCACCCTCCTCACTTCCCACTGTCAGTCAATCATTAAGTCTTACTAGTTCTAACTCCCTAGTACTTTCAATTTCTGGTACTTCAGTCATCACTGCCTCTGTTCTAGCAAATCATCTTTTATTTCGACCATATCTGTAGTCTGTGGACATTATGTCACCAAATCTAGTCCCCTCCTTCCCGTTCAGACTTCCAGTTCTAACCAAGGTCAGATTATGATGCTCTCTTCTTTTCTTCGTGGCTAATATGTAGTCATTCTACTGTTTTCATCTGATACGTTATTTCCTCAGAGGTGTAATAATACGCAAACTTCAGATTGGCTTGATTTCTCCTATATTACACTCACACACTACCTCGAATGTCTTTTTTAACAGTGATTACGCTTCCCAGAGATTGGTGAATACCAGTCTGTGTTACTAAATTTTAAGCTCCTTGAAGACAGGAAAGAGGTCCACCTTTGTCCACAACTCTAAAACTAGTGACCGACTTAATTACTGATCTATAGAAGTGTCTAGAAGTTATTTATTCATGCTGTGACATTGCTTCTGCTTCTCTTGGAGGGTGGAATGTTCATATCCCTATTCCATCTGTACCTTCCCCCAAATTAAACATCCGTCCTTCCAGATTCAGATCAAACGTACTTCCTTAGTGAATTCTTCCATTAGTGCTAATGCCCCTAATGTGTTCAGGATAACCATCTGACAGAATATTTCTCACTCCACTTAAACCATCAGTAATAATTTCTAGCCCCCTTCCATTAACACGCACACAGTGCTGTCTTTTTTAGAAAAAATGCCTTGCAGAGTACCTTGCATAAAGAGAATTTTCAATAAAAACTCATTAAACTGAAATTGTTTATGCCGACTCTGGCTTTATGCTATTGTGTAGAAGCAGACCTTTCTCTGTCTTCAAGACATACACATCCTTTTGCCCAAGTTGATCTCACTAACCAAAGAGTCTCACTTCAAACATTCAAAAGAATTTTTTACTCACCCAAATCAAAGCCTTCTTAATCTTCTTTCTCTAATTAAGTAATATCACCATCCATTTTCTCAAGTAGAAGCTCTGGCAGTATCTCTGGATTTTCTTTTTCTCACCAGCTCTACTCCTTATGTCAAATCTAATAGCAAACTCACTTAGGACTCTTTTCTAGTCATTTCATTCAGTGCCTTTTCTGTATCCACTGCAACTGTATTATTTACATCACCATCATTTTCCCCCCCTGGCTCTTCACAGTAGTTTCCTAAAAGGTTTTCCTGAATTTGCTTTTGCCTTTCACCAATCCACTATGTAGAGCAAATGAAATATTCTTAAAACAGAAATGAGAGCACACCACTCAATTGCTTCACAACTTTCAGTGATTTTCCCTAGAAAAGAAAGACATCTTACCATGCTACAAGGCCCTGTACTCTGTGATCTGTAGCGGCATGTAAATCTCCTCTCAGCCACCCCCTTGCCATCCTACATCTACCTCACTGAATTTCTTTCAGCTCCTGGCACAAGTCAACCTTTTTCAACCTGTGCTTCTGACACTCCTGCCTAAAATGCACCTTCCCGACATTCTGCGTGACCAGCAACTTTACTTCCTTCAGGGCTCAGAGGAAATGTCAGCCTTCCTGGACTGTTCTGACAATATTACCTGAAATAGGTCACCATCATTTTAGTGTCTAATATTTTGATTTCTTCATAACCTTTATTACAATTTGCAACTATTTTTATTTACCACATACTTCTTTGTTGCATGGATTCACTCATGAAATGTTAGATCATTAGTGCAGGAGCAATGTCTGTGATTTATATAGGACCTACGAGATAACTTTATTTATTCTGACCATCCAGTAAATAATAGGTGAGTGGATTAAGGGATTTGGTTGAAATAATTAAGGTCATCATATGCAATATAAGTAAAAGGATGCTTAATGGATACAGATTTAGAAAATAACCTGTGGTCAGGGCAAGTCATGCAAATATTTGGAGCCATACTAATAGTTTCCTACCATCTAAAACCCAAATGAGATTTGTTGTAAGGACTTTTGAGATGATGTATGTGAAGTACATCAAGCAAGGTTTTCCATGCATACAACAGGAGATCAATAAGAACAACATATTTTATTTACTTTTCAGCAGTAAATAGTAGTTTCAGTAATAGTAGTAATATATTGACTTTTTTCTTTCTGTTAAAAATGCAACAGTTAGACTAACAAGGCTATGTAAATTAAGAAAAGTGATTTTAGGTTAAGTTTTTTATGGAAGAAAATAGTGTGGAAGTGGATTTCACATTTTGAAATCAAGTGAAATCCATAATCTGTGGATTTCAGATTTTTTTTTTTTAGTGTTAGGTTAGTGTTTTGTTTTGTTTTTGCATTCGCTTAAGTTAAAATTGCATGGTAATATTCCTAAGAATATATATACTATTGGGGAACCTGGGTTGCTCCATTGGTTAAGCATCCAACTCTTGGTTTCAGCTTTGGACATGATCTCAGGGTTGTGAGATGGAGCCCTGAGTCAGGTGCACTCAGCAGGGGGTATGCTTAAGACTCTCTCTCCCTTAATAGGAGAGATTCATTGTACACAAACAATGAATCATGGAACACTACATCAAAAACTAATGATTTACTGTATGGTGACTAACATGACACAATAAAAAAATTAATTAATTAAAAATTAATTAATTAATTTAAAAAAGAAAAAAAAGACTCTCTTTCCTTCTGTCCTTCCCTTCCTATACAAATGCTCTCTCTCTCAGATAAATAATTTTTTTAAAAAAGAATACATTTACTTTTAATAACAATGAAAAGAAATTCAAATGAGTTGACTCAGATTCTGCCACGATTTCTAAAATACGACATTTGCTATAATGGGAAATTAGAGTTCTATAATTCTCTACCAACTTCCAGGTTTTTAAGATGCAACCCAAGCATCCCTGAAATGTGATAAGTTGTGCATGTTCCTGAAGATATGTTCCTTAGTGTCTGTTAATTATATTTGAGATAATTCCCAGGCTTCAAATGAAATATTTCGACTACTCTTCTTTCAAATAATCACTTAGGTTCCATTGCACTATTTTAAAAAGGTTAAAAACTTTCTTTCCCTTTTTAATAGTCATTTCCTCATTCTCAAGCTAGCTTTTAACCTCAGTGCTATTTTGACACAGAGATTAAAAATATCCTGCACCAATCATACTATGTTTGACCTTTTATGTCCTAAAAGAAAATGATATAGAAAGAGATGATATCATCTGTAGGGGGAATATGTTTAACTACATAAAAAAATCTCTGTGTGCCACATTTTATTATGTAGCTTTGTCCCCAGACCATTTGTCCCCCTGTGTATTTGTGTCATGAAGATGTTTGATTCAATTTTATGTATTTGTATATGTCTTTTTATTTCTGGCAGAAAGCATTAATAAGTAGGAAAGATTAAAAGTGAGTTTTTGAGTTTGGTGTATGAGAACCAGGACAGGTATGGCATATTTAATTGGAAATGAAGAAGGGTCAGGAGCATTAGATGGTTAGATAATTGAGTCATACTAGCCTGAATCCTGAATTAATGTATTTGCAAGGGAAAAAGAGTAATAGCATTTCTTGTGAACTCTCTGTAGCTCATAACCAGTTTGCATTGGCTTTTTTGTGTGGCATCTTGTTTGTGTAATGATTTATTTAGCCAGCAACAATCTGTCTTTTATGCTTTGGGATAACCTTCCTGAACACATACATCCTTTAATTCATGATCCAGAAACCCGAGATGTGTTTTTCTCCATATTTCTTTCTCAAACAGCAGAGAGAAAACTGTTGGCTCACTTCAATGATTATGTTCAGCTACAGTTTTCAGGATCTAGAATGTGATGGGCTGAGACAAGATGGGAATAGACTAAATTTAGGATTAGGTTTTATTGTCCTGTTTAGTTATTATAACTTCTAGGCCCTGCTAAAACATTGATTAACCCCTGTGTCCTCCAGTAAGTCTTCTAAATGCTCTGCAGGCTGATGGTTCCATATAGACTACAATTGTGTGCCGTAAGGCTTCTCATTTATCAGCTTGCTTGCCACTCTATGACCAACCACTGCCCTTTGAAAAACTATAGCATGCCTAAATTTAGGTATTATACAACTGAAATTAGGAATTAATATTCTTGCTTGGATCACACACTGTTCTTTTTGGAGATAAGGCACATATCCTAAAATTATTTCAGTTTTGTAGTGGTTTGAATAAAAAGTGGTTTTAGGGGTGCCTGGGTAGCTCAGTGGGTTCAGTGTCCTCTTGATCTCAGCTCAGGTTTTTTTTTTTTTTTAAGATTTTATTTATTTGACAGAGAGATCACAAGTAGGCAGAGAGGTAGGCAGAGAGAGGGGGAAGCAGGCTGCCTGCTGAGCAGAGAGCCCAATGTGGGGCTCGATCCCAGGATCCTGAGATCATGACCCGAGCCAAAGGCAGAAGCTTTAACCCATTGAGTGACCCAGGTGCCCCTCAGCTCAGGTTTTGATCTCGGGGTTATGAGTTCAAGCCTTGCAGTGTGCTCCACACTGGGTTCAATTGGGTGAGTTTTCTGGGTGTTTTTGTTTTTGTTTTTGTTTTTTTGGTTTGTTTTTGTTGTTGGGGGGAATGGAGAGAGAGAGAAAGAGAATATTTTTTTTAAGATTTTATTTATTTATTTGATAGAGAGATCACAAGTGGGCAGAGAGGTAGACAGAGAGAGAGAGAGGGAAGCAGGGAGCCCCCTCACATTGAGCAGAGAGCCCAATGTGAGGCTTGATCCCAGAACCCTGAGATCATGACCTGAGCCGAAGGCAGAGGCTTTAACCCACTGAGCCACCCAGGCACCCTGAGAGAGAGAATCTTAAGCAGGCTTCATGCCCAGCACTGAGTTTAACACAGGGCTTGGTCTCAGAGCCCTGAGATCATGACCTAAGCTGAAATCAAGAGTAGAGTGCTGAACCAACTGAGCCATCCAGGCACCCCTTAAGTTTTCTGTTTCAAATGATGTCAGTTATTTATGTAGTGGTACTCAGCTGGCAAACGGACTATTAAAGAGAGTCTTAGAGGTGTCATTTATGTATGTCGTGCCTTGCAGTTCAGCAAGGACTGTCCAGTAGAGTGCCCACCAAGTGGTATCTTCAGGACAGCGTTCTCAGGCCATTCAGACTTTTTACGTGGTGGCTTAGAGCTTCTCCACTGTTGCAAGTGGTCTAGCAGAAGTTGTAAGGCTTCTTATGACCCAGCCTGAAAATCCTAGAATATCATTTTTGTTCTGTTCTATTGCTCAAGTCACCTGGGCCAGCCCAAATTCAAGGAAGAGGAATTGGACTCCGCCACTCAGTGAGAGTAATAGCAAAGAATTCGTGGTTACCTTTAATCTCTCACATTGCCCAACTCTCTGTTAGCCGTGATATCTATCAGGTCAGTTCTACCATACATAAGAACCATTAAGTGGTGAGATAGTAACACAGAGGTTCATAGAGGTTACTTTTGCTCCAGTTTACATGGCTCATAATTTAAGAAAGTAAAAAATCAGGTCAGCCTGACTCCAGATTTCATGTTTGTATATTAGGAAGATTGATTAATTTGATCTTTTTTTTTTTAAAGATTTTATTTATTTATTTGACAGAGAGATCACAAGCAGGCAGAGCGAATATACTGTTTGTATATTCACTAAGTGATATTCACAGATGTCTATTATGAGGGAGAGGGAAGCAGGCTCCCTGCTGAGTAGAGAGCCCGATGAGGGGCTTGATCCCAGGACCCTGAGATCATGACCTGAGCTGAAGGCAGAGGCTTTAACCCATTGAGCCACCCAGGCGCCCTGATTAATTGGATCTTAATAGCAAATAGCTTTTACTGTTTTCTTATTACAAAATTGCAAGTTATTTCTGGAATAACTTAGAAAATACAATAAAACAAAAAGTGATATTAAAAACCACAGACCTGTATATCTACTGCTCCAATATGTTCAGTGTGATCACTTCAATGTATCTCTGTATCTGTTCACTGTTGTTGTGGAAAAAAAAACCAAACTACTCCCAACATTTTGTGGCTTAAAATAACAATCATTTATTTGTCTCACTGGTGAATGGGTTGTTAATTTAAAATGGGTTCAGCTGAGCTCTTCTTCCGGCTCTACAGCAGGCTTTTTTTTTTTTAAAGATTTTATTTATTTGACAGAGAAACACAGCGAGAGAGGGAACACAAGCAGAGGGAATGGTAGCCGGAGAAGCAGGCTTCCCACAGAGCGGAGAGCCCGATGCGGGGCTCGATCCCAGGCCCCTGGGATCTGACCTGGGCCGAAGGCAGACGCTTAACGACTGAGCCACCCAGGTGCCCTACAGCAGGCTTTTTTTACATGCTTCTGTGTCCATCTAGGAGTTAGCTCGCCAACTGTGTTTCCGGCTGTTGGCTCACTGACTGCTGGGGTGCTACAGGTCCCTCACGCATGGTCTCAGCTGATTGTTGACATGCAAATGATGGCACTGGAAGACAGAAGACAGAAGTGTGCAATGCCTCCTGAGGTCAGGACTGGCATATTGGCACAAAGCAAGTTATAAGACCAGCCCACACTTCAGGGTTGGAGAAATTAACTCCAACTCTTGATGGGGGAAGAGGCAAAGTTGTATTCCAAAGGGTATGGACTCAGAAAATGGTTTAAAATATATATATATGGTGGTCATTTTTTTCAATCAACTTGATACAACTCGTCCATATTTTTTATTCTCCCCTAGGCCTGTGTAAGTAAACAAATATAAATGTAAACACATTGATTATATATATACCTATACATATTACAAGTATACTCTTGGCATTGGCTTGGTTAAAAATAACTTGCTACTTTCAATTTTTAAGCAAAATGATCTATTACCATTGCTTTAATTTGCATTTGTTTGATATATGTGAAATTATATTTCCACATGATTGTTGGTTACTTGTTAGTGGAATTTAGAGTGATTTGGTGGAGTGAAATACAGAAGGCAATGAATTACTTGGAAGCATTTTACAATTGCTTATTAGAAAGAAAAAGAAGCAAGAGAGCACCACTAGTGGTAGATACAAGAATAGAGCAGAAAAATGAGTATAGGATGTCGATGGTGTGACCCCTGCTTGAGTGTGGCAAGAGAGCGAGAATTAAACATCAAAGACACTTTGGCAAGAATGAAAGAATGAGAGTGCCGATAACAGAAATTGTGGTGTGGAGGAAAAAGTGATTTCATGAAAAAGTTTGCTCTTGAAGATCCTGACAATAAAATACAATCAGAACACCAAATGGAGATATTAAACATGCAGTTGATAAACTATGGAGATGAGTTAGGTGTTTGTTTGTTTGTTTTAATTAAAGTGATGGTGGGAAAATATTTTACTTTCCAAGGGGATAAATGTTATTTCCTAAGCAAGAGAAACACAGATGGTTGATAATACCACAAAGCATATTGCATTGAAAGGACAGAAGAAGTAAGGGGGAAAAATAAATGAGATGCTAAGGATTAAACATTTTCATAGACTAATTTCTTTCTCATTCTCCAAAACTGTTACTTCAGTCCCTTTCTTATATCAACCCTCTACTACACTTGCTCTCAACTGATGACCATTTCTTCACACTTGGTTATTAACAATAAAAGTTCTCGGGGGATCGTTAGGACAGTGAGAATACTCTGTGTGAATCTATAATGGTGGATACATGTCATTATACACTTTTCCAAACCCATTGTACATTTTCCAAGCCCATAGAATGTATAACATCAAGAGTTAACCCTAATATAAACTGTGGACCTTTGGTGATAATGATGTATCAGTGTAGATTCATCACCCATACAAATGTACCACTCAGGTGAGGGATGTTGATAACCAGGGAGGCTATGTATATATAGGGTCAAAGGGCATTTGGGAAATCTCTAGGCTTCCCCTAAATTTTTCTGTAACCCTAACACTGTGAACCTAACACTGCTCTACAAACAATAATACCTGAATAAAGAAAAAAAATAAGGAGTTCCATATAACGATCTGAAATCTGAGTGAGATTCACTATAAAGAAAAGATTA
>CM053603.1:160920838-160965536 GCA_028646535.1 Procyon lotor | reverse complement strand
GATAACCAGGGAGGCTATGTATATATAGGGTCAAAGGGCATTTGGGAAATCTCTAGGCTTCCCCTAAATTTTTCTGTAACCCTAACACTGTGAACCTAACACTGCTCTACAAACAATAATACCTGAATAAAGAAAAAAAATAAGGAGTTCCATATAACGATCTGAAATCTGAGTGAGATTCACTATAAAGAAAAGATTATGGCCAAAAAAAAAAAAAAAAAAGAAAAGATTATGGCCAAAAATTTTTTTAAAAAAAGTAAAACAAAATAAAACAAAAGTAAAACAAAAACTCTCAGCTACCTTTATGCTCTATCCATATATTTATATATCTATATATATCTATATAATCTATCAACAAACACAAAACACCTGTTATTGCACCCATCCTATCTTTGTTCTATCCTCTGTAATGAAAAGAGCAGACCTTTTTGTCTCTGACGCATTCATTGTTCAGTGGATCTCATCCCTTCTCCTCAATGACTCACTCTTTCCCTGGCCTCTCTCTTTGGTATCATTTGCTTCTCTTTCTTCCAAATCATTTGCATTAGCAAAGAAATAGTCTCCAGTATATCCTATCTGAAATAATAAAAGCATCTTCTGCTCTCATATCTGTCTCCATATAGCAACAAAAAATGGATCCCAAAACCTAAATTATTTCACATCTAAATCCAGTATAATTTCTAATCCCTTCTAGTGCTACTATTCTTATCTCTGATGATAATCTTGGCACTGAGGTTTCAAACTAGTTTTCTTGAGTCTCTCTCGGCTTCTCCCTTAGTCTACAATGAATGTTTCCATCCTTCTTGCCATCTACATAGCTGTTCCTTATTTTTCTTTGTAATTGTCATATCCACAGAGGGTCTATTGTGAGTTGTATTGGTGTTCCCCAAAAAGATATGTTGAAATCCTCCTAACTCCTGGTACCTGTGGATGTTACCCCATTCTGAAAATAGGTGATTTGCAGATATAATCAAGAGATGAGGTCATGCCAGAGGGGAAATGTAGAGAAATGAAGGGAAAATATACACATATGACAGTGGAGACAGTGATTGGAGTGATGCTTCTACAAGCCGAAATTCTAAGAAATGCCAGCAAACATGATAATCTAGAAGTAACCTGAGATCATTCTGTACATTCTTCAGAGAGAAGATGGCCCTGCCAACACCTTGATTTCAGACTTCTAGCCTCTAGGACTGTGAGAGAATACATTGTTATTTTAGCTCAGCCCATGGTATGTTGTCATAGCATCCCTAAGAAGCTAATACAGGGCCTCAAATTCTCATGCTAACTAAACCTGTTCTACTTTGGAATATCGCTTATCGAGTATTTCTTTCCTTCATATGCTTATTAACCAGAAATCTTTGCATACCGTTGTCTGTATTGGTGCTCGTGGTTCCTTTTTCTGCAGTCAAGGACCATACCTTCCATATTCCACGCTCCCATCCCCAGCGCTGCCTGACATACAGGCAACAATCAACATGTTACCTGCTCCAAACATGAAATGAGGATCCAGGGTTGGAGCTGTCAGGAAAACAATAGCTCTAAGTAAAGAATTGGGGTTAAGAATGGAAAATGCGGGGCACCTGGGTGGCTCAGTGGGTTGAGGCCTCTGCCTTCAGCTCAGGTCATCATCTCAGGGTCCTGGGATCAAGCCCCTCCTCAGGCTCTCTGCTCAGCAGGGAGCCTGTTTCCCCTCTCTCTCTGCCTGCCTCTCTGCCTACTTGTGATCTCTCTCTCCCTCTGTCAAATAAATAAATAAAATCTTTAAAAAAAAAAAAAAGAATGGAAAATGCTGGAACGAAATCAGAGGCAAAAAGGCCACTGGATTTTGTAATGTTGTGGAAGCAGTTGGTACACTTTAAGAGAGCAGTTTCAGGAAACCGGGTATGGCAGAAACCAAATTTTCAGAGCTAACCAGTGAGCCACCCATGCGGAACTGTAGGATCTAGGTGTAGTATGCCTTTTCAAGAGAACTGGCAGTGAGAAGAGGAAGAGGAATGAAGCAGAGGCTTGGTTTTTCTTGGGGGTGGCTATCTACATAAAATGGCAAAAGAATATCCAAATAAATGAGGTAATATCCAAATAAAGTAGGTTTGCTGCTTATTAACGGTGGTAGAAACCTCTTAGGAGTTTGGATTTGAGGAGAAAGAATTCAGTGTGAAAGAAGCAGCTAGTATGAATGAAGATAATAATGAAAATACATAGTGTCATAGAGAGCCTCACAGTGAGTGGCTTTTATTTTGTTGAAAATTTTGTATTTGCCTTTTGAACATACCTTTCTTACTAGATTTTAAATAATTTCGGATACAAAATTCTCTCTATACATACAAATGAGTGTAAAAAGGATATTTTAAGTGAAATCCTTTTAAGCCATACATAATTTGTGTTTAGTAGGAAAGCTGTTGTTCTCAATTTTATGCCCAACTTTAAACCTGTCAGGTATTTTATCCTGGCGAGGGGTGAAAAAGTTATCTTCATGAATCATTTTCTGTTAACAGAGGACTCAGTATTAACTGAGTGCTTATTCTTTGCCAGACCCTATCCTAAAGTTTTTAAATACATTTTATCATTTTTCCTTTGAAATAACACAAACAGATAGATGTATTTTGTATCTTTATATAGATGGAGAAACTGAGGTTTAGAGAGATCCCTTATCTAAAGCAACACAAAGAAGTTGCAGAAATTATCAGTCCACCTGTCTGCAGAGCCTCAGGACTTAACTTCTGCATTACTGCAAAAATAGATATACAAAACAATTGCCCAAAAGATAATTTTGGTTGTATATAAAGCTGTATTTTTCATTTTATTACCTGTTAAAATACTGTTCACTATAAAAGCAGTAATAAGGTATGTCACAACTGACTTAGAGGCTGATGACTGGCTTTATACTTTATTCCACAATGTCCTGTCTATCCTC
This sequence comes from Procyon lotor, assembly GCA_028646535.1. Classification (NCBI taxonomy): domain Eukaryota; kingdom Metazoa; phylum Chordata; class Mammalia; order Carnivora; family Procyonidae; genus Procyon; species Procyon lotor. Next base: position 160,962,619 of record CM053603.1, on the reverse strand, counting down.
CTGACAATCTCTTTTTCATTGGTATTTTTAAAAATAATGAACCTAAAATTTAGTATCAATAAAACAAAGTATTTGATAAAAGATTTTCTGAGTAATAAAATCTCCAATTTCCTTGTTTCTGGTATCTCTTCCAAAGAGATACTTGGCAATAGTGCATATCTTTTAGATAAATATTGATGTGTCCATTTGGAAACTAATAAAACCTAATGCCTTGCACAGTTGGTAGCAATAAAAACAAAGTGTGTATTGTTCAAGGTGGACTTCATAGCTGACACTGAGGCTGACTCAAATTTTATAAGCATTTTAAATTATATTACTCAGCAATTATTGTTAGTGTGGGCATTGGTATGTGCAATTATCAAATTCTTTCAGTGATCTAAAATCAATATGTTGCTAGTAAAAGCTTAGACATACAACTTCAGAGTGGTTCACATGAACTCATTAGACACGATGTTAATGTGTCTGTCCTATTTAGCCTATGTTTCCACCTTGTAAACCAGGTTAATTTAAAAGTCTGAGGTACAGACTTCTATAACATTATAAAATGCATGAATGTTACCGTTACAAGGAAAACAAGTAATGTTGTGGGTAATAAAAATCTCTAAGGTTGTCGCCTGCTTCCGTTGCTGTCCCTATTGTTTTCCCTTCTTAAACTGCATGTCATCCAAATGATTGGAGAAACTATATTTGCTCAGTCATTAGACAGTGAATTCAATGATTCTTTTTACATATTCCGAAATTGATTACTTTTTATTTCTTATCCTCTTCTGTAGGCATACAAAGGTTTTGCACATTTAGTGTAAAACATTCCATATTCTGGTTTCAAGGAATATTCTTTGGATGGGTTTATAGCAGCACATTGAGAGCAATTAACATTGGGATTACAGTTGTATCAAGATAGCAACAAGTGAATATTCTATTTAACAACTGTTAAGTGGTGCTAATGGGCAGGTTTAGACCATAGGCCAAGGAGAATCTATAAGTGCAAATACAAATCTTGTTACATATGCTTAAGTAAAATGAATTGGGTAATTAAGAAATAGCTCCAGGCCTAGATGTTATATACTACAATGTTAATATGCATGTGGTACCTCAAAAAGATCATTTCACAGTCTCATACCTTCCATATGTGAAAGTCCCAGTGTGATCAGTAGGAATTTCAGGTTTATTCATAATGACAGCTGACCTGAAGAGGATAAGTAGCTTTGTAAAGCATATCTGGACTGAGAAGGACATTGCTAGGTTATTTTGACTATCTCCCTGCTTTCTGGCAAGGCAATCCTTAAGTTTTTTGTGTAACTCGCATATCTTGTCCATTAAAACTTGTCAAGAGAAATATTTCTTAGTCTTCCTTATTTAACAATAGGATACTTAACAACTCTCATTAGATTTTCTTCCCTTTCAATCATTCATCCATTCTCTTTAGTTCTATTTTGTATGATGAAGTCCATCTCCTAATTTTTATTTCTGCAGGAGAATATACCTATTATCTTCAATGGATTTTCTTCTCTCTTAGATCCTTCAACAAGATCCTTCTCTCTTAGATCCTTGAAGCTATCTCTTAGATCCTTCAACGAGATCCAGAGTGTGCTAAAATTAGAATTTAGGTGTTTTTGCTTTTTGAACTAAGCATATGTCATTCCTGTGTTCTAAATATTTCTTTTTGTAATGTTTCTCACACCCTTCTAGATATTTGGAAGTTTTCATCTTTGTCAAACCTTCTTTCTTTATTACTTTCCCAGTGGACATAATGAGATCATTGATTACTTCAGCTTTCTCATGCCAATGACTTCAGTTCTTTCCTGCCTTTGTGTGTCCAGTGTGTCCATATAGAAAACCTCCAATGCTGAATTTATCCCTTTTCACCTTCTTTAGGCCTAAAACTGAACTGGTGTTCACCACTCTAGAAAAATTCTTGGTTTCCAACAGCAGCATCTTGTCATTTCGCTAGATAGTGCTATCCCATTTTCTAAAGTAACTATTTCGAACCTTCCCACTCTTGTCAGATCACCTTTCCTAGCACCACCCTCTTTGCTACCAGTGAATGCGCTTAATTTCCTCATCACAGAGAAAAGAAGATCCTCAGGAACTCCCTGAACCTCATGTCCATTCCCTACCCTGAACCCCACACCTAAAAGTTACCCACCCCGTGCTGTTTAATAGAAGTTATTCTCTCTAAGGCTAATTTCTCTACATCTGGATGTCATTCATTCCTACAAGACAAATAATCTCTGAATTGTCTATAGCTTCGGTCTCTGTTGGTACCATCCTGTCACCATTTAATCATGTTCAAGTTTGTCTAGTTTAGCAATACAAACAAAAACTTTCAACCCAACTCTCTCCAGCTCTGCCTCCTTTTCTTTCCTCTACTTGATAGCCAAGCCTGTATGTATAAAAGCTGCTTACTCTTGTCATTATTGCTCACTTTTTATTCATAGAGCGACTTGTGTTATCTACTTTCATCTACTGAACAACTGAACTGCTTTTTCAAATGTAACATAATTTGTTTGTTCAGAAATATGGTGAATAGTTTATTTCTTATCTTCTTCAGTAGCATTTCACACTGTGTACAATTCTTTCATTGAAACACACTCATTCATTGGATTCTATAGTACCATCTACTCCAAATTTTTGACAATTGCACTAAACTCTTTGGAAAGTTCTTCTCTGGTAACCCATCAGTTAAATGTTGAGGTCTATAAGAATTCTGCTTACATGGGATTTCTCTTCTCTCATGGCTCCAATTAATGTCTTTATAGTTCTTGATATCCACTTTTAGATATATTTCTGCTCTCTCAGTGCTTATATCCAGCTTGCTCCTAGATATTTTAGTTTATTATACCTTAAAAGCTGAAATTAGATGTACAAAATTACTTTCAAGTACTTTTCTTCTCTTGTGCCCTTTCTCTCAAAGAATGGTGCCACTTTCATCCATTCAATTATTCAAGTCAGAAATTTTGGCATGGCATAAATCCCTCAGTCTCCAAATCCTAATGTTTTAATCTCCTAAGCCTTTACCCAATTCAAGGCCACAATTATTTCTTGCTTATATGATACTTGACTCATTAATTCTTCCAATTGATTCTCTGTGTTATGAGTAATTTCTTTTCTGATCTGATCATTTATTTTCCATTTTTTAAGTCCATCAGTTGATGAAACTGCACTGAGTTCATGGTATAATCCCACAGAGAAAATTATTCATAAATTATTATTAATGAATGTAAAGATCAGCAATTTGTCAGTAAGACCTATTTTAAGCTTTCAAGTAACATCTGAAGTGACTTCCTAGACAATGTTGTGTGAGTCCAGGGCTAGCCCTGTCTACCACTGATCTTCATTTAGATTATTAATTGATTGTGTGATCTTTATTTCGTGTTTTTGGTATCATGGCCAGATCCTATACTTTTATTGAAGAACTTTGTGTTCTAGTTGTAGAATGAAGATGTATGTATCATTGCTGATTTTTATCACGACCGTGTAACTTTTATATACTTTTTAAAGTTACTGTTATTCCTGTTTTGCTTAACCACTTTTCTAATTTTATCACTGTTTTTGTGTTTTAGCTTTTGAGGTGGTTTTTCTGAATCTGTGTGTGTGTGTGTGTCTGTGTCTGTGTATGTGAGTGTATTCTTATACATTACATCTTACTGTATTCTCAATGAGCACATATGTTTTTAAGTTTCTTATAGGAAATTTTATGAATCAAAACAAAACAATGTTAATACCTTAAGGACTATGGATCCAGTACCTGACTTTGCTGTGATTTTTCAAAGTCTAATGTTTAGTTATCAGGCTGGCTAAAATAAACAGGACCAGTGTATTCATATTTATGTTCAATCTATTATTGGTGTGTTTGTTTTTCTTCCTTAAGAAGGACCCATGTTTACAACTGCAAATATTATTCAGGTAACTTTTCTTAATCTCATTTAAGGGCAATTGAGGATTAGTTGAAAAGAGTGAAATCTATAATGAGTAAATTTGAATACAGAATTTAACTTTAGTACATGTTATATCATTTAATGCTTGTAAAAATCTTTTAAGTATTGTGTTATTTGTTTCATTTTTCAGATAAAGAAATTGAGACATAGAAAGGTTAGGTTACAGCTAAAAATTATTAGAGCAGATTACAAACGTGCATCTTTAATACTACAAAATACAGCTGTATATTTTGAATAAGACATGGTCACAGTCTTTGATGAACTCAATATTTAACAAATGTTTACAAAAAAACTTATTAGTGCAATTATATTAGGATTAAACATGTAAGATTGCCAGTCCTTTAGGTAAGAAGGGGTGGGATATTGGCAATTTTATAGAAATACACTGTTAAAAACTGCACAGTATACAGAGTAGTGATTAGAGAAAAACATGATTATATGTGCTGAGTTAGACCAGCGAATTCTTCAGAGAGATGTTGAAAAGTAGTCTGAAGAGTTCAGTAGTTAAATAATGAAGGGCATGCTTAGTAAATACACATATTAAACATAGAGACATAAAAGAGTACTGTATACCCAAAGAGCTCCAAGAGGTTTGTAATACCTGAAACATAGGGTAAGGGTGCAAAGGGCTATTGCATATGGATTCAGGTGTCCAACTTGTGCATGGCACAAGGGTGTGAGCCTTAATTAGATGCCCCTTACATAATAGGCATATATTGACTTTTATGATATTACCAAGACAGGCTTAGAAGCTCCAGATTTTGTGGCTGGGACTTGGAGAAGCCAGAGTCCCTTGGGGACTCTTCTTTCTTGCTGCTACTTTGGATGACCTGATTCTTATTTCCCACTGATGTCTACAAACAGCTAAGAGGTTTCAAACAGAAGAAATGATTAATGATGATGAAAGCTACAATAAGAATGATGATGTTGACTTATGATGATGATAAGATTGTCTAGCTGCAACTGAATGCTTTATATTTATTTACTAGGCACTATGTAAGAATTTTATACCCATTACAACAATATGAGAATAGGTATTTTATTATTTCCAACATATAGTTAGCTATACCTTGGGTGAATCTTTTTGGGTATATGTGTATGTGTGTGTGAACACATAATCTCAAGAATTGTTGCAGAAAATTTTCATTTGGTTTGCTTTTAATTATTATTTTTCTTAAGTGAACTAGACATCCAAATTTCAAAAGGCTAATCTAAGAAATGAAAAATGAAGCAGCATAATCCAAATAATATTTTTCTTCTAAAATTCATGTTTCCACCATGAGATTACTCAAAGGTAACTTTAATTCATTTATTATTTTAATCTTGTTTATTTTACATGAAGAAATAGTAAATGCTGTAAGGAAAAACTGGCAAAGTTCAAGTGAGGTTTAGAAAACTCAAGATCATCTAATTATACACAAGACCTAGAAGCTGTTACTATTTGTCCTTATCCTACTTACTTTCTAAGGGTCATCCAACAAGAAACAACCATTCTGAATAAATTGACATGTAATATTAATAGCCAATTGTAGGAAACAATTTACGTCACCACACATACTAACTAGATATTAAGTAAACAAATAACCTATTGTGACTTAAAATGGTCTCCACGGTATGCATCTAATTTAGTATGGATAAGTGATGGCTTGAAGCTGAATGATGCCAGTACTTTAAACATGTTTTTGATGCCTCTGGTGTAAATGGAAATGTGACCTCAGCCAGTTGTTAAATTGAGTTACACTGACATGCCCAGCTGAGTGACAACATGGCCCTCATCGTTTCCGGGAGTAAGGATTCGCTGACTTCATCAATCCCTCTGTAGATTTGGATCTAGAATTGGATATAATATATTTTAGGTATAAAATAACATTAGTATTGCTAGTATTCTGAGTTTTGTTATTTTTTTACTCAGCAAAGATACATCTTCCCATTTAATGCTCACAACGTATGTGCAGGTTGTGGTTATCTCTATCTCACCGATGAGAAAATGGAGAATCCATGAAGTTAAGTAAATTGACTAAGGTCATACAGTTGATGAATGGCAGAAGCAGAATCTGAATTCACCTCTAAGTAATTCTAAAGGTAGGGTAGTTTGAAATCTGCTTGTTGCTCACATATGAACAATTGGTATGCCAGTGACTTTTGCATGAGTTGAAAAAAAAAAAAATCTTACACCCTAAGTAGCACCGTACAATTATCTTTATTTTATCTGTTATGACCATGGCAGTTTTGCTCCTGGCCATCTTATACTTTAGATAACAGTAATCTCCACCAATTCTTGATTCCTGAATTCTGTTCTTTCATGCTCCAGGGCCTTTGCACATGCTATTTCTTTTGCCCTCCCACCCCTCACCCCAAAAGAATTCACATTCACAATCATCTAATAAATCCCTACTCATCCTTCACATCTGTATTAGTTTTCTGTTGGTAGCATAACAGTTTATTTTTTATTTTTTTTAAGATTTTTATTTATTTATTTGTCAGAGAGAGAGAACACAAGCAGGCAGAGAGGCAGGCAGAGGCAGAGGGTGAAGCAGGCTCCCCGCTGAGCCGAGAGCCCGATGTGGGACTCGATCCCAGGACCCTGGGATCATGACCTGAGCCGAAGGCAGCTGCTTAACCAACTGAGCCACCCAGGCGTCCCAGCATAACAGTTTAAACAACATAGAGCCACCATTTCTTGGCTTTGAAGTTAAGAGGGCCTAGAGCCAAGAAATGCCGTGGCCTCTAGGAGCCAGGAACTACCCTTACTCTATTTATAGCCAGCAAGGAAACTCAGACCTATAACCACAAGAACCTGACTTCAGCCAACAATCTGAGTAAGCAAGAGAAGATTCTTTACTAGAGCATTCAGAATGTAACACCCATGCTGACTGTTAGCTCCGAGACCCTTACACACTTCTGACCTATAGAGCTGTGACACAATAACCTTGTATCACTGAAGCCATTAAGTTTAGGGTAATTTTATGAGAGACTGAATATACAAATGGGCAATAGCCAGATCGTATTAAAAAAATACGAATCTGACCTACAACCTCTGTAGCAGCTAGTCCAGGAAGACAAATCACAACCTCTGTAGCAATTGGCTCGAAAGTACCAGGGCTTGATCAATAATTTCCAGCTTCTCTAATTTTTCTCCCCACTATCTACTTCGAATCAGCCAGGAAAAGCCAAATATGTTCCCCTAACCGAACACATAGGATTCCTTACTTCTAATTAGCCCTCCTCCAGCTTACCCTTGCCAACAGCCTCCAATCAGGACACATGTTAAGCCTTCTCTGTTTTCCTCTATAAAAGTGTCTGTACTCACCTGCATGTAGAGTCTCTGCCACATTCAGGTGTGGTGGCTGATTCTCTTACTATGACAGGCTCTGAATAAATAACCTTTGTTTCCTTTCATGTGGATGGTCTTCTTTTATTTCTATATTTATCGTGGCAGTAATAGAAGACTAATACTTTGAGGGTGAGGGGCAACTTGTGCAAGCCCAGTGGTCAGGCAGGGATGGAGTCTACTAACAAAGGCTACAGTGGGCTTTACAGAAACATGCAGCACTGAGCATCTTTACAGTGTTGACTGACCCCATTGATAGTGTAGAGAGGGCCGGACTTCAACAGACTTCAACAGTACAGATACAGATACAGATACAGATATCATAGCAAATCTAACTGGGTTCAGATTTGGGTATTCTCTTCACATTGTGGATTGGTCATGACTGAAGCTATTAGCTCCTATGAGTTATGGACAGTTTGGGACCAGCCCCACAATGTAGATATTAGGCTCATTACAAAGCTAGCATGTGGGTTCTCGAGTCATTAATTGGAAAAATAAAAGAGATTTATTGATGCTTGTTCCTCAGGTTTGTGGAGCATGAAATCATGGCTACCTTCCATTTTCACTCTATGCACTCTGTATGGTTTGAATTATTTATATTGAGCAGGCATTACTTTTAGGATCAGAAATAGAAAACAACACAAACACATGCTAATTTTGCAAAGCAAAAAAAAAAGTCTCGAGATCTTTAATTTTTTTTTCTGAATTAGTCTTCATGAAACAAGAATCTTCTCAATTATTTGTGACTATGAAGAAAACTAGTTCCTGAAAATCCACACAGTTTGCTCTGAATTTCCTCTCAACATCCAATTTTTAGACTTAATTTTATAAAAGTGCATTACAACCAACTTTAATTTCTTATTTAAAACATTGCCATTTCCAGTCTCAAAGGTATCCTTTCATTACCCTCAGGATTGTCATCTGTTGAACCACATTTCATTATACCTTAATTATTTTGCTCTTTCATTGGGAGGAGGAAGATTCGCCTTAATATGGCATTTTAGAAATCATTAAGAAATGCTCTCTCCAAACTATCTCTGAACAAAAACAAAGCATGTCACTAATGGGACATCATTTTTGAACTGTGTCCCTGTGGTCATTGCAAACAATTACCAGCAAAATGGCAGTATGTTAATTCAAAGGTTGCAGTTACCCTCTTCAGAGCTGAGGTTACAGCTCTTTCCCATCTGTTAATTTCGTATTATTAGAATTTAGATTTCTTGAGGAAGCAGATGGCTATAAACTTTAACAGGTGTTTATGGTGCACTGCCTTAACTTTAAATGCTGAACAGGTACAGCTTGAAGTTTGCTGGGCTGCACAGGGAATTAGTACTTTAAATGATGTGTGGGTAGAGAATTAATTTGTTTTGAACTACCTGAAGAAAATTCAATATATTGTACACAGAGGTTCATGCTTACTTGACATGGTGCAATACAATGAGAAATGTCAAAAAAAAAAATTAAAGAAATCCTGAACTGTATTCTTCAGACCAGCCTACCACTGTTCCCACTAATAAAGTACTGAACAAGAGCATGCTCCAAGTTATGGCAGTGAATGAAAGTGGAACGAATAAGGGAAGCATTCATGCATCAGTGACTGCTTCAACAAATGTATGTGTAGCACAGTTCATCTCTGCTCTCCTGAATACAAATAAAATGCAAATCTGCATTCCTATTCTGTACATCTTCACAAATATTTTAACATTACATCATGTTGTGCTTCACTTGGCAATGTTCTATCTCACTCAAATGGAACACTGTCTACTGTTTTATAAATTCATACAGTGCCAAAAAAAAAAGTAGTAGAGCACAATATAATGCCTAGACTTGTATGTAATTTCTGGAAAAATGTAAATCCTTTAAAACCAGGAATATAATTTTCCACATATATAAAATGAATATAAAACTCTGAACAGTAACTATAATATAGATTTATTCAATCAATTATTTAACGATACTTTTTACCTGAATAACACATTTTCTCTAAGTTGCCTGGTGGTGATATGACTGCAAAAGTGCTTCAGGCTTTGGTAAGGCCTGTGTGTATAGGACTTTACTTCAGTGTTTTATCCCCAGCACAAAGAACATTGCTCTCCACATTAATTGCTTAATAAATACTTGTTAAATTTATTAAATGTGTCATAGATGCAAAGAAACTAGAGAAACCCAAATGTTTGTACTTTATAATTAGTGGTGAAACTGCAGAAAAATTATTGAGACAAGTTTGAAGCTGTCTTAGGAATGGATAGGTGTTGCTGATTTCTGTAGAATTAATGCTGCATATGTACTCTCAAGAAAAAAAATAACATAAAAATAACAGTATTACCAGTGGTGAAACTTATGGAAAACACAGTAAACTGTGTTTAATGTAGAAAACTACATTTCCCTTGTGCTTCTATTTCTTCTGGAATTTGTTGATGTTCTGGGTTAGTTTTTCTGCCCGAAGTCTACCAGATGATATGTTGATCTATCTTCTCCGAGCTTTCTTGGATTCTTTTTTTTAAGATTTTATTTATTTATTTGACAGAGAGAGAGAGAGAGAGAGAGAGATCACAAGTAGGCAGAGGGACAGGCAGAGAGATGGGGAAGCAGGCTCTCCGTCAGAGAGCCCGATGTGGGGCTCGATCCCAGGACCCTGAGATCATGACCTGAGCTGAAGGCAGAGGCTTAGCTCATTGAGCCACCCAGGCGCCCCTCTTGGATTAAGCGATCAAATTGACACTACTTTCTGTTCTGGATCATGTCATTCCTTCCTGAAATATAACTTGATTATAGAATGGCTCTTAGTCCTAACTCAAACGTATGTCCTTTAAGAGCAAAGGTCAGCAAGTAGAAATAATTGAAATGATTGCCTAAAATAATTGATATGATTGCCTAAAATTCCCTTGGATATTTTCCATTGATCTCTCCAGATCTACTGTATCCTTTTCCAAGTTACTTTGTCCTCAAGGAGGATAGCTGATGATGGACAGCATCAATAGACATCCATTTGGTTTGGTCAGCAAGGAACAACACCAAAAACTCAGAAAGAAGAATGTAAGAGAAGTCATAGTAGTAATATTCCTCTCTCCCTTGCTCTGAGGTTGTCTTAAGCTGATTGCTTCCCTCAACTAAAGATCACAGATCCCTCGCTTTGCCTCTTTAGTCTTTGAATGTACTAAGATGCCCTGCTGTTACTACAATCCCCAGAGAATTAAACTGTTCATTGTAGTTTTCCTAAACAATAGCCTTCACCTTTATAAATAGTGCCTTTATTAAATCCTCCTCAATTTACCCAATTTGAGTGTATGCCATCTGTTTTTTGCCTGGACCTTGACTGATAACAGTCTCCAAGTGATAACTAAAGCATTTTAAAGGACTCAAAGTTTTAAATGGCGTTCATTTGTTACTTTAAGTTTCTTAAGTGATAGAAGATTGGAAGAAAGTCTGTAAGAAATTCCTCTCTACCTGCTTTTTTTTCTTTTCAGTAGAGATGCTCTCATTTACTTGCAACTATTTTAGAGTTAAGTAACTCCTTAGAATTGAGGAGAAAATAATGAAGCTGTGCTTTTGAGAAATGGAAGCTGTCAAGGCTTTATTACCAAGAGGAAGCACCAAAAAGTAATCAAGGCTCTTTTTGCAAAATGTGATGTGTACCTTCCTGTCAAACTCCATTAACTTAGAGGTTTGAATTATATTCTATTTCACAAAATAGTATGATGGAACCAGACATAATATTAGAAGCTGAAAGTTCTGTTTAAAATTGCCTTTTCTTTGTTCTAGAGAGAAATAGAACATTCTGAAATGCATCCTCCTAATCAACTCTTAATAGCTAATTCAATAGCCACCTGCATCAAATTCTGCTGTTCTCAGAATAGAACACCTTGATATTCCAGAGGGAAAGTGTTTACTCTCCTATTTGTGTGTAACTAAGCTACAAGGTGAATTCCAAATGAACCAATGGGGAAAATGATATCTTTATGTGTCCCATAAATCGGACATTTGGGGCCTCAATTGGCTCCATATCAGAATCTGAGTTCATCCCACAGATATCCAATTGTGTGCCACAGAATCAGTAACATATTAAAAAAAAGGTAAAAGATATAATGTAAAAAAGTGTGTATTATTATTAGCATATTTTCTTTAGGCCTTTTTTCAAAAGACAGAGAAATAACATTCAGATCAGTTTGGTTGGAAATTTATTGGGTCAGTTAACTCATTTTTGCAAAATGTGAAAAGAATTTTTAAAATATTTATTTGGAAATATCGCTTATATAGTCACTTAGTTTTAACAGCTTTGATAAAAGCCTGGAAAACTAGTATAGTTAGGCTTTTTTTTTTAAGTCCTTTTTCCTTAGCCACTAGTAAAATGGGGATGAACCTAGTATTCTTTTGAGAGGGCGCAGTGCCTGGAATAAAACACTTAGCTGTTGTTATTTTGTACCCTTGTGTTCAACAAAAGTGATGCTTATTTCTCTTCAAGTAGGAGCAGATTTTTGTAAGAAAGATTAAGGCTAAGATGAAGGTGGGGAAAGAATAATACAAGGATGTTGGAGGTGAGGAAGTTCAAGTGTGCAAGTAGAGTAGGCTAGAGGCACCTCCTAGATCATGATACATTTGCACTCCTGTTCTTGAGAGGTGAAGAAGGGAACCTCTAGACCTGTACTACATGCCTATGTTGGTCACAGCCCATCCGTGTGGCCGCTGTTTAGCTCAGATTCCATGTCTTTTACTATCTAGCTTCTTCTCATAACAGTGTTATTACTGAAAAGGGAAGTCAATCTTTCACAAGCTCTCCTAGGCTCAAATATTCCCTCCCAACTCTTTGTTCCTTCGTGCCTGGAGTATTATACCATCTCTGGGAACTTGATAGTTCTCTGCCCAGAGTATCTCCTTTATTAAATTCTAAGTATCCCCATTTGAAGATGCTATCTGTTTCCTGACTGCTCACTGATTGATAGAGGAAGTGTTACAGGAATGGGCACACCAGCATCTGGCCAAGCCAGGTCTGCAACTACCAACCTTCTAGCCATGCATGGGCGGGGAGTCCAGTTTGTGCTATTCAACTCTTTACTGGTCCACTCCTCCTGACTTCTAGGGCTGGATCTGGAAGCAGGGATGTGAAAACAGAGATAAGGAGGGGAGTGGCTCAACCCTAAATCTTCTTGGAACCCAGTTCATATATTTTGCTGTCCTTTGTCTCCAGAGACAGGTATACAGTTTTCCACTGTTAGAGAGTTTACCATCACCTGCAACCTACTAAGGCATGGAAGCTACCCCAAAGGCACACCAGGGGTAGTTTTCACTAGTTAAATAATTGTTTTGCATTATTGTCTAATAGCTATCCTCACTTAGTGTCTTTTATCGCAATAATTTAATGACTTATAATTTGTCTATTTTTAATTTTTATTAATATCTATATCTTCTTTTTTTGCTGTTTGCCATTTTATGTCACATTATATTAGTCTGATTTGAAGATTTCCATCTTTAATTAATGCATTAATTATCATTAGCTCTTCTCAAATTTGAATATGCAAAACCAAAAAGGCAGTAAATTCCTTCATGATGTACTCTGGACTCCAAAATGCATATAGGCATTCTCTTGTGTCAAAGGTCTAAGCACCTTTACTTCCTGCCTGAGTATTAAATCACCATTGGGCTTTATCTTGATTGGGCATTCATAACCTGTTTTACCTTGGAAGATATCCTTGATTTCTCTGGATCTTACTTTTCTCAGTTAGAAAAGGGGGCTCTTTACATCCCATAGGATGTAGTAAGAGGAGAATGTAATGATATGTAAAGCACCTCTATCTATGGCTGTACATGCTATGCATATCATTATTGTTAGTCAACCCTGTTAAACATCAATATTAATTTGTTCAGATTCACATCCTTAGAACACCATAATCCCAACATCTATGAAAGAAAAGACTGTACATTATTTTCTTTCCTGAGAGTTTAGTTTAAATACAAATTCTGGATATAACAACTAAAGCCATTAATATGCTAGATAACTTGTCCTAATAATTCCCTTAATAATTATCTCTAGCTCACAAACTCTACCAGATGCAGAGTTTGGGCGAAAAATAAACAGTAAGTTAAACAAGGTTTTAAGCATTTTGTTTAATGTAAGGAATCTTATAGCTATGATAAGAGGACAGATGGCTAATATAAAGTCAATGCAGAGAATATTTTATCTTCTAGTGAGTATTATTACTATAATATATAATACAATTATATATAATGTGTTTAGGATTTTAAATACTGTTCTGCAAGTTTAGTTTTATTATTAAATATTATTTATTTATAAATTTTTAGCAGTTTAAACCTATCTTAAAAAAATATATGTTCATGGCTTGACCTAGATGATCCTGGAAACACAAGTAGGTACATACAACTCACGAATTTATGGCAATATTAGAATTTTTCTGGTGTTTATTATTGCTTAAGTTAATTTGATATTCTAAGCCCCTAATTCAAAAATAATGGAGAGACTTCAATTAAATCATCTTAAAAAGAATTTGCCATTTTTTGAGTATTATCACTTTTTATTCAGACAGTCACCAAATATTTTTGAAAATCACATGTGTGACAAATGGATGAGATACTGGAAACACAAGGATGATTTAGATGCAGAGCCTGCCTTCAAGGAGCTTGTGTCTAATATGGTAAACTAGGCAACACACACGGCATTAGGAATGGATTTATGCTGTCACAGAAGTGTCTGTAGAGACAGTGTGGATCACTCAGGAGGAAGAAATCATTTCTCTCTCTTATTTTAGCAGGTTGGGTTTTTTATTTTAAAAAGGATGATGCTGGAGTCAGATTTTGAGAGTGAATAATGCTCTTAAGAGGTCAGCATTAGAGTAAAATTCCTTGAGGAACGCCCTACTTTTGATAGAAATGATCTATTACTTGCCTTGTGTTGGCCTTAGAATTAACCATCATGTATTAGAAATAAATTCACTAAAAATTTTTTCTAAATAGCTATTATGCATCAGTAACTTATCCTTTTAGACATCTCAAAAGTACTCAGTTAATAATGTCAAGGGTTCCTTAGATACTTAGGAGAGCATAATTTTCCTATTTCTTTTCTTTCTTTCTTTCTTTTTTAAAGATTTTATTTATTTATTTGACACAGAGAGAGAGATCACAAGTAGGCAGAGAGGCAGGCAGAAAAAGACAGGGGGAAGCAGGCTCCCCGTTGAGCAGAGAGCCCGATGTGGGGCTCGATCCCAGGACCCTGAGATCATGACCTGAGACGAAGGCAGAGGCTTTAACCCACTGAGCCACCCAGGCATCCCATTCCTATTTATTTATCTTTTAGTATATACTTTATTGTAAAATTTTACTTTTGTTCATTATTAATACTCTTAGGAAAAATTGTGAAATACTTGAAAATGGGCAAAGAAAAATAATATATTACTGAATGTCTGTTCCTCTTTCCAGAATATCCTCAACTCTCATTGTCCTTGAACCGCTTCAACTCTATGCTGTTAGATAACAATGTACGTGGTCTTGTTCTTAGACATGGACAATGTATGTCCCCTCAGACTGGAAAAAGTCAATTTTCTAACTATTTGTAAATTCATTTTCTCTAGTACTTTGAATTCTCCTATGAAACAGTAGTAACATCTTAGTGATCCTTTCATTAAAGTGTTAAGTAAAATCTTTGACATGTGTTCATTTATATTTGTATAAGAGTTTTGATTTTAACTGTTCTTGGAAATATCCTTTATCACTACTGTCATTTGTAGTGAGATTTTCTTTAGCCCTAATAGAGGCAACTGACACATACTTGGTATAAATATCATCAAACATTCTGTGTGTGGTATAGAATAGTTGAGGAGGAAAATATGTTACTATTTTTATTTTTAGATATATATGTATATACATATGTATATATGTTGTATGTGAATATAGTATATATACATAGTAAGCTTATAAATATATTAGTATACAGAAAATATTAAGAGACCTGGGGAAGGTGTCAGAAAGGGAACAACACCTGTGTTCATATTTGAAGAGACTTGAAATCAAATAATATTTTAGGCATAGGACTTTATTCTTGTACAAAGATGTGATAAACACAGAAGTGTGAAAAGGCATGGCATGCCTGTGGAATTAGTTCACAGTAGTTGTCAGTTAAACTACTAAAGACATGAGGAAGAAAAGTGGTTAGTAATGAGCCTGGGAAAAGTGGCCTAATGAAAGATTGAGAAGATCTTAATTATTGGATAATTTAGAATTTACTCTCTATGCAATGCAGAGCCATTCAAGAGTTGATATGATCAAATTTGAATTTTTTTTTATGAATCAAGTGACTAGTGAATTAAATGATCTAATATTGTAGTCAAAAAGAGGCAATATGGGCTAGAATTTAGTTGTTCAAGTTGATGGGACACGGTTTGGCCTAGATCAGTAGTACTGAGAGCAGTGAGGAATAGCATGAACCGCTAGAATGAAAAATACGGATATTTGTGTACTACAGAAATGCAAAATAAGGAATTTTATCTTCTACTCTGTGTAAATTTTGGATATTGTAATTACCCCCCAATCAAACACAGTAAAATTCGGGTGCTTCATATTTTTACAGCTACCAAAATAAGAGTGGATGACTTTTGAAAGCCTCAAAATAAACCACTTTTTAAAAACCTAATGTAGGGGCGCCTGGGTGGCTCAGTCGTTAAACGTCTGCCTTCGGCTCAGGTCATGATCTCAGAGTCCTGGGATCGAATCCCACATCGGGCTGTCTGCTCAGCAGGGAGCCTGCTTCTCCCTCTCCCACTCCCCTTGCTTGTGTTCCCTCTTTCGCTGTCTCTCTCTCTGTTAAATAATAAATAAAATCTTTAAAAAAAAAAAAAAAAAAACCTAATGTATTTGTTCTCTAAATAAATTTCAAAATATTTAAAAAAATCACAGATTTGGGGAATCTTGTACTTTATTATTTTCTAAGTGAGTTTCATTGTAAGGTATCTAAACTTCTACAGTACTTATGAAAAAATGCTTTAAAAATCAATGGATTTCCTAGTTCTCTGAAAAAATAATATTATGCAAGCAGTTTTTAAAATTATTGAGCCATAGTTGATATCATTTTTGTCTACTAGGCACAAATTATTTTCAAAAAGTTTTAGGGCATATTGGCTTAAAAAAACTTAAAATAGGTTACATTGTGCTTTGATTAGTAAGTGTAAGAAAATTAGGGACTCAAATCAATACCAAATTTATTTTCAGCCTGATTAGGAGCTTCCTTTTGTGTGCTATATTTAAGTATAGTTAATAAATATAAATACTGTTATGATTGAAAATTCCTACCTACATTCTAATATCTATTTTTTCATTTCAAAAAAGGAGGGCAAATAGAAAAATTTGGTGTATTTTCAGTGTACAGTATGATTAATATCATCATCATCACGTGTTTATAAAGTCCCTAATTATGCATATTGTGTAAAGAACCACCTAAACCTGTTTTTTCCCCTGTAGGATTCAGGAGTCTTATTTATGGACATTCAGGGTTAGCCCTAGGTGAATTATCACAGTTGTTGATATTGAGTATTTTTGTATAACATAAAGTTATATTAATACCTTCCCTTAACATTCAAAATAAATTCTCTGCTCAACACTCTGAATTAGTCTTCTCAGCCTTTGCTGATAAGAAAATTAACTCTGGGAGGTTAAAGCATTTTACTCAACTTCATGTAGTAAGTGGAAAAGAAAAAAATTCATTTACATCTCCTGAAATCAACCTGAGTGCCTCTCCTAATTCTCCAACTAAAGTTACTTGCTTCTTAGTTCTGCACATAATCTTGCTAAACTCCAGCACTCATCAAGGATGCCAGCAGTTTTTGCCCTTCTCTGAGGTGCCTCATGAACCAAAATTACCTCTGCAACTTCTCCCCCTCTATAAAAATTGCCATTCCTTTGGCAAGGGTAACTTAAGTCCACAATCTGCTGACTTAGATTTCACTCCTAATTAAATATATAGGGTGAATACCTAACAGTCTTTGTTCCTCTTTAGAGGGTGTCTGATTTTAATAAAAATACCTTGTTCAGCTAACATAAGCATGGAATTTTAAATAGAATTTTAGATAATAGATGATGGTATTTTATGACAAAATACCTTTTTTAAAAATCCCTTGAAACAATGCTCTTCAGTGTTGTAGAAAAAATAATAAGTGGGGAGAATAATTGCTTATCTACAGAAGGTGTATATCCAAATTAATATACCATAGAGAATTTGAGGAGTATTTTAAAAATGTATTTCCTAAAGTGTGTAAATTTATTACATACTGTTTCATTCCATAATTTAAAGAATTATATCTTTCAGTAGTGTATAAAAGATTAGTCAGAAGTTTATGTGAAATCAAGATTATTCTTACCTTTTATTTTATATACTTTAGGGGTATCAGGGTGGGTTGAAAGTAACTGCATCCAGGATTTCGTCAGGTTGATAAAAGGTAATGAATTGTTTTAAATACTTTCTTTTAGTGTAAAACAAGTCAAGTGACTACAATTAAGTCAGTTAATAAGAAATTTCATACCTAGGGTGCCTGGATGGCTCAGTGAGTTAAAGTCTCTGCCTTCGGCTCAGGTCATGATCTCAGCGTCCTGGGATCAAGCCCCACATCAGGCTCTCTGCTCGGCGGGGAGCCTGCTCTCCCCTCTCTCTCTGCCTGCCTCTCTGCCTACTTGTGATCTCTCTCTCTGTCAAATAAATAAATAAAAATCCTTTAAAAAAAAGAAATTTCATACTTGATGGATTTATGATTAATTTTAAAGTAGTTTTCTAGAAACAGAAGCATGCATTTCATGTTTTTTTAAATTACCTAGAATATCTATGATGAGTATGTTTAGCAAAATAATAATAATATTTGAATTTATTTCTGTTCCTTTTATAAGTTAACCAGCTAACCTCTCTAACAGTATGCAAGACATGAGTTATACACGATTTTTAAATTCTTTCATTCAACTGTAGTCGATCAGGTATTATTTTGCGTTCAGCATTTTACTAGTTAATGAGGACACAAAAATAAATAGGTCATGGTCCTTCCTGAAGATTTTGTAATCTCATGGAGAAGACAGATGAGTGAATAGATAGATGCAAATATAACTCCATAGAGCTTGTTGGGATATTGGGATTTTTATTTTGTTTATAAACAGTAGGGCAGTAACAGAAAATGTATTAGGGCATTATTACAGGTTAAAATAAGAATCTGAAAAAATAATTAAAAATTTATGTTTAAAACCTAAGTTTTAGTTCATAAGAAATAGGTAAAGCCTCAATTTTCTTAGCAATTAGCAACAGCTTGGTTGTTATCTTGGAATATATAAATTTTCTTCTAAACACTAGAAGAGGAGGCAGTGCTGGGAAGATGGCATGTAGGAAAACTCTAGGCTCATCTCTTCGCTTGGATACAACTAAGTAACACCCACTTCAGTAGCACCCACTTCAGTAGATGTAAACTAAGTGCAGTCATTTATTAGAAGACAAGATCAAGACTGACTAACCCTGGGTAAACTGTAAGTTTACTAGTTTAGTTACTCTGTACTTAACTCTGATTCATTAACATCAGGTTTCCCCTGTCCACTCAGTGCCTTGCTTTTGTTTCTCTGCAGTCTTCTCCATTAGGCTAAAATATCCCTGTGTTCTTTGAAGTCACCTCCTTGAGTTTCACATGTCAGGCACCTTAGCACTCATCCATTACCCCTCTTCCTCTGTCAGGTGACTGTCTTGGGCTTGCTCACACCACGGTGTTCCTAAGGTAATTAAACTTTTTAAGCAGTATTTAGCTTCCAAGAGAGAGCTTCCCAAGTTATGATCTCTTCAGACGCACCTTTTAAGTTAAACAATGTCTCTTCCACTATGTGTCTGTGTGTCTCTAGGTCGAAATAAATCACAAGGTGGACTCAGATTCACTCCTTAATAAAGGAGAGCCGAAGAATTTGCATCTTTCTGTCATCTACCATAAAGGAGAAGGTGGGTTAGGATTTCAGTAGGTATAAAATATAAAGTTTTCTTAGGGAGAGGTTTTGGGTTGGCCATAATATCCTTAAAACCAACAAAACTCAGGAAATTCAACAGGGCTTAGGAGTAGAGCTATCTAGTTCCAGAGAAATAATCAGAATAAGACAGAAGAAAATTAGGAATAAGAAAAGAAAGGAAAGTAAATTTTTAGAAGAAATGATCTAATATAATCTTGAACTGGGTTCTTAATGAAGTAGAGTTAAGATAGTTAGAAACATGAAGATATGGAAATATACTTAAAGGATGAAACTGTTTTACCAATACTGTACTAGACTATGCCTTTAGTACTTATTTCTGAACCTTATATCATTAAAAGAAAACAGAGTGAAGCAGTAGAAAACAATAGGTGAGATAATTTTCAAAAAGATATTGCAATCTATATTTTAAGGCAATCACAATGTTGATTCACCTTCATACACTTCACACACTTTAAATAAAGTGCCAAGAAATTTTCTTAATTTATGAAGTACTTTGCTTATATTTTGCCCCATCACAGTATTGAGCAAAAATGTGGAAAAACAGTGACCAGAAAAGTAGAAAAACAGTTTTAGGGATGTAATGTCAAAAATATTTACTCTTTAAGTTTTGATGTTGAAGGTTAAGTTCTTATTAGGCATATTTAATCAGGTTATTATTTGACCAGGTGCTTAGGATATATTAAGTCAGGGAATACAAAAAATGTAGACTACCAGTATTGGTCCCTTCATAAGATGGACTTATGTCACCTAATTCGTAGCTCTTTTATGACTAAATTCTGTCCATCCTCAAATCCTGAAGCTTCTCAAACTAATACATTCCTCTTCTCATTCCCTAGGCTCAGCTACTTTTGCTTCCTCATTCCAATTATACTCTTCAGTTATCAGTACAAATATTTCAATCATCCTGGCATTTTTATTGATTTGCTTTATAATTTAGGCTGGTAATTAAAGCAGTCTTATTTTCCCTTTCCCTGACCAGGAGTGTTAAAATATTAACTTCTGACAATCTTTTTTTAGGGCCAATAATATACTTAATCCTAAAAAGATTAAAATATTTGATAAACTTCAGACTCCATTCTAGTTTGCAAATTTTCTCACTTTTGTCTGGCAGAAAGCAACCCGACTTCTTAATATAACCATTTATAAAACTATGATAACTAGTAAATGTAAATTATTTCTTCAAGTCATTTTAATTTAAGTTGTTAATGAGAAATTAATAGGGTATCATTCATTCAGCAATACTCATTAAGGGTCTATAATACAAATAGTGGGGGCTGTGCATCCTACAAAGCCAAGAAAGGGCCAAATTCAGGTCGGATTTTTCAGTGGCCTCTCAAAATCTGAGTATATTTTAAAGAGAAACTAGGGGCACCTGGGTCGCTCAGTTGATTGTGTCTGCCTTCAGCTCAGGTCATGATCCCAGTCATGATCCCAGGATCGTGGGGTAGAGCCCCAAGTGAAGCTCCCTGTTTGGTGGGGAGCCTCCTTCTCCCTCTGCTCCTTCCTCTACCTGAGCTCTCTCTGTCTCTCTTCTCTCTAATGAATAAATATCTTATGATATAGCCCATTGCCAAAAAATATTACTATTTTCTGTACCTTCTTTCTAAGGTATGACTCTACTAACACATTGAATTAAATATTTTCTTTCCTCATCACTTACAAAAGAAGAAAGAAAACCTTTATTCTTTTAGAGCAGTTTCAGGTTCACGGCAAAATTGAGAGGAAGGCCAGAGATTTCCCATATATCTCCTGCCTCCATATACGCATTTCCTCCCCCATTACCAATGTCCTCCAACAGAGCAGAACATTCGGTACAATTGGTGAACCCACATGGCCACATTGTTATCACCCGAAGTCCATGGTTTACATGAGGTTTTACCCTTGGTGTTCAATATCCTAGGGACTTGGAAAAGATGTACAGACATGTAGCCGTCATTAGGGTATCAGAGTGTTGTCCAAAACCCTTCTGTGCTCTGCCTGTTCATCACCCCCACTTTCCTGGCCCATTGTAAATTTTTTTTAAAGATTTTATTTATTTATTTGACAGAGAGAGAGATCATAAGTAGGCAGAGAGGCAGGCAGAGAGAGAGGGGGAAGCAGGCTCCCCTCTGAGCAGAGAGCCCGATGTGGGGCTCAATCCCAGAACCCTGAGATCATGGCCTGAGCCAAAGGTAGAAGCTTTAACCCACTGAGCCACCCAGGAACCCCTCACTGTAATTTCTTAAATCTAAAACTGAATTTAAACTTATTGTTTGAAATAAAATCTCAGAATATCATTTTTTCCCCAGACTTGTAATTTTAAATAGCTAAAACACGTATCTACAAGATATATATACACAGAGATTTCTTTGTCCAATTTCAAAATGCTATGATTATGGCAAATATGGAGCAGGTACAAATTAGACATCTCTTCTAGCCTTGAAAATATGTTTTAAATTGTCTAAATGTAGAGGTAAAGTACATTTGTCCAAAATAACAGTTTGAATTATTATTCACACTAACAGTTTGACTATAAACTCCTAAAATACATAGCCCGTCCTGAATATGAAAGCTTTTAAAGCAAATTCAGAAAACTTGAGATTGCTTTATAAAAAATAACATAAGAAATTCAGTGAAAACTACCAAAATAAATTTTATACTTGTAAAATGGGTCTGAAAATCTGGTTGGTATCAGATGGGGACAAATAAGTGTCATTAATATTAAGGATATACTTGGAATAATTTAGGGATGAGACATTTCTTACATGCATACATTAATTTTCAATAAATAACGAAATTTTAGCATCGCATAAATTTTCTGGGTCCTGAGAGATATGTTTGTGTGTATGTGTATGTGTGACCTTGCTCTCTTGAGGGTGGTGGTGAAGGGATGTAGTTGGAATTTTCATGTACTTCTAAATATTTTTTACTTATCTAAAAATTGAATACAGAGACCTATGTGTTCTCTGTGGTTTCTTACAGTTGTAATAAGTCTGTGCCAAATTTGAACCCGTCTTTTAAAAAAAAATCAACTGCTATGTATCTCCTATTTTATCAGATAAGTTTATAATCTGAATCCTAACTCAGCCTAAACAAAGTATTTCCCTTTAGTGATCTCTAATAAAAGACTAGCTTCCATTCAGCTGTCTTCATGTGTCTCCTTTGCTTTTTACTTATTTTCATTCAGTCATTTTCTTCCCTCTGGAGGTGAACAAACCACTTGCCCTAGGCCCTGATAACTTTTAAAAGCAATCTGAGCTTAAAAATCAATTTAATGACATGTTCCTATAGCATTAAGCTCCATTGCTTGCCTACACTTGGCCAAGTTAAATGAGAAGGTGATCTGTTATAACACCTATAAAAATAAATCTACGTGTAGCAGTGAAAGCCCAGTGAAGTCCAGAAGTTACTGCTATCCATCTCAGGTCTAAACATTTGTGCGTCATCTGACTCCACCATCCCTGAGAGATGGAGGCCTGGAAGTCAGTGTTCACCAGCACTGCTGTTTTCTTCTGCATTCAGTGTGCAGTACGGAAGTCAGTGTTCACCAGCACTGCTGTTTTCTTCTGCATTCAGTGTGCAGTACGGAAGTCAGTGTTCACCAGCACTGCTGTTTTCTTCTGCATTCAGTGTGCAGTACGGTAGTTTACTACTTCATTAGGATGTATCTGGAATGGTTTAAAGGCTTGACTTCACACCTACAATCATCCTTTTCTCTTTCTGGAATTTATATTTTGTGAAGGCAAAGGAAATCTGAGACTTGGGGTGGGGAGGGGAATTCTGAGCTATTGAAACTGCCAGCACATCACCAGTTTGTCTGTCCTGGGCTCCTTAATATGAAGAGTTTTGCTGTTTTGCCCTTAATGTGAAGAGTACTGAATAGGGGCGCCTGGGTGGCTCAGTGGGTTAAAGCCTCTGCCTTTGGCTCAGGTCATGATCTCAGGGTCCTGGAATTGAGCCCTGCATTGGGCTCTCTGCTCAGTGGGGAGCCCGCTTCCCTCTCTCTCTCTCTCTGCCTGCCTCTCTGCCTACTTATGATCTCTCTTTCTCTGTCAGATAAAATAAAGTCTTAGAAACAAACAAAAAAAGAGTACTAAGTAGAAGAGCTCATCACAGGATAACTGAATTACTCTTTCTCCAACATTATGACCCATGTGTCACTAGTCCTTCACGACTATTTTTCTAAGATGACAGCCATGTTTGTCTCTTTTAAAAACAATATATGTGCTTAATTTTGACTCTGCTTTACATTCCTTGCACCTGAAATAAATCTCACAGTAGTAAATAAAGCACTATTTTTTTTTTAAAGATTTCATTTATTTATTTGACAGAAAGATAGAGAGCACAAGTAGGCAGAGAGGCAGGCAAAGGGAGAGAGAGAAGCAGGCTCTTGGCTGAGCAGGAGCCCGATGCGGGGCTCGATTCCAGGACCCTGGAATCACAACCTGAGCCGAAGGCAGAGGCTTAACAAACTGAACCACCCAGGCGCCCCAAAACACTATTTTTTAAGGACAGTTTTTTTAATGTAAGTGTCAGAATCAGCTTTATTATTTTTTATTTTGTTTTTAATAATATCTGATTTTTTTTAAACTGTATTTTTTTCTTGCATAATTGTGGGAATAAACTTATTATTTTCAAGGAATGCACACATCTAGTCCAAAGATGAAAGGCATCTCTCCTACTTTGCTGCCTAATGTGGGATATTCAGACCAACAGAATCAGCTCTATTTTAGAACTTGTAATATTTTAGGATCTCAGGCCCCACCCCCAGACCTTCACTTTAACACATCCCCAGGTGATTCCTCTACACATGAATATTTGAGAAGCATTGCTCTGACAATTCTTTTGAATACACACATAATAACTTTTTTGATGCTGAGCTTTTATTTTTATCTCTAAACTCTGTCCTAGGTGGTTTTTAGATTTTGTTTAAAAATATGGCCTATCCTTTTGATAATATGCAAACTATACACACAAAAAGTAAGGGATTTTTTTTGTTGTTTCTAAAGAATGCCTTGTATGTCTTTAAAGTATTAACTAAAAATTCTGCATAGTGCCAAGACTGTGTATGTAGCAATCTTGCCATGGTAAAAAGGACCTATAGTTGAGCTCAAATTCTCAAGTGTGTCTGAATTTGGGAAAAAAAAAAAAAAGTGTGGATATGGAGAATATGTGAAATATCAGGGGCTAATTTTGTGAACAGTTGTGTCAGTCTACCAAAGTTCTCTATAATATTTCCTGTTTCATTTATAATAATTTGGTTTATAAAGATTGAATTTATATACAAATGCAGAAGCACATGTATAGCAGCAGTTGTTTAGGGGTTATGACAGCAAGAACGGTTCTATAAATAGATGACCCAGGGATCGTGCTGGTCTTCCTCCTGGGTCAGCATCAAGCTTGAAGCACTTCTCCTCATAGATCATTAAATCCGAGGCACTTTCATCTTAGCTTTACTAAAAGAGGTTTATAATAATTTTTAAATGGACATTATAGACTTTTTTTGGGAAGAAAATCCATAATATTTGAAGGAAAGTATAAACTAAATATATTTAATGTTGACTTCCTATAAAAGGAATGATTTTGTATTCATAAAAAATTGAATGTTTATTCTTATATCACTACATGATAGTAGCGAACCAGAATTTAATATGTCCCTTCCACTTTTTTGCAGTATTTTAAGTAAATTATATTCATGTCTTAGAAAATGTAAAGACTCCAGTCTAAACCAGTTTACAAACCTCAATGAAACTTTAATGAAAACTTCCAGATTTTAATTGTGAATTACATAACTCACAATATCCATAAATGAATAAATGAATGTTGAATTCACTTTCAGAAGCTGAGAAATATCTGGCTATTTTTAAATATTTTAAATGAAATCTATTTTTTCTTCAAACTCAAATTACTAAATGCTTCATTTAGTTGGTTTTGTATCAATAAGTACCATCATTTCAAAAGTAGAACCAAATGATGACTAAGAACATTTTACCTTATTTTGTAGATTATATAAATATCACATGTCAATTTCCTTCAACTTGTTCAGTTACTCTTAATATGAATCAAATGGAAGGATCATATAAATGTTTCTACATATACTATAAAATTAAAAATTTAAATAAAATTATTCAGAAGAATTATATAGACTTAAATGAAATAGAGATACAAATGTATCTGTTTTAAAGCCATTCACTTTCTCTACGTTCCCATCAGGATTAGTAGTTATTCTTTTGATCCTAGTTTTCACATTATGAAAGAATTAGGAGGTATTTTAATAAACATTTCTGGAAGGCTTGTTTATAAAATGATACTTACGGAGAAGTAATGACTAGAAACATCTACCAAAGGTATTTCTATGGTAACTTTAAGTTACTCAAATTAATGTAACTGATCTGAAAGGAAGAGGAACTATCCCAGCAGCACCGGTGCCCTTTTTATGCTGAGATATAAATAGCCTACATCTGTGCCAGCATCTCAGGGGGCTCCGGCCTGAAGTAACTTTAGAGCTGGATGACCGGTGGGCAAGGAGACTCTGGGAAGTGCTGCCCAACAGTGGCCACATCTTTCTCTAACAGACCCAAAGAGTAAAGAATGACATTTTCAGAGGTCAGTTACCCCTGACCCCTCACTCTTCCCCCAATAGCAGCTTTTCCTTAATATCCATATATCCTTACATCTTCCTCTCCAAATACAAATGATGCCCTTCTTCCTGATGGAGTCCAATGCACCCCTTCCACTAACCCATAGTGTCAAAGGCTCCTATAAATATGCATTGTCTTGTATTTCTCATTCTGAAAATGCCTTTTCTTAACACAGCACCTCCTTCCAAACTTATTACTATAATGATCTACTAAAGACAAAGACCATAAATGGTCAATTAATTATCAGATTAATGTTTGTTTTTAGTCATTTCTCCCCAGTCCTCTGTGTTTTTCTTTGTAAGCATTAGGCAGTATCATTTTTCTCCCCAGTCAGGATGCTTTAGGTCTCTGTCCCAATTCTTTTCCTCAGTATTCCTCAGTCTGCCTATGAATGTTCTTTCCATGGGCCTCTTTCTTTCTCTTCTCATTTTAAAACTTTCCTTTGTCATCGCACCCTTTACTGTGTTTTTAACTAACTACTGCCCTCAGAAGGAATTAATTTTATTAATTTATTTAATTAATTAATTCCTGACTTCAGACTTGGAGCTTCCAGAACTGTAAGGCAGTAAATTGAAGTTGTTTGAAGTCACACAATTGGTTGTATTTTGTTATGACAGCCTTAAAACACCAATACACTCCCCCCCATTGAGAATTTGGGGAACAAATGCAGCATAAACTTCCCAGCATGACACAAAAAGGCCATTTGTAACCATTTCTTGCTTTCTTCTTCACTTGCATTGATTACCACCTCCACTTCATTTTTCCTACTTAATGTACCACAAACACAGTCTGTGAATCTTTCCCTTAGCACCACCTCCTGCCCTCTCATCCTTCCACAGCTTGGCATATACCCTTCACTTTGTCTGTAATCCCCACTACTTCTTGGTGGAAAGGTAAACGACTTTTTGTTCTATAAAAGCTAGTTCAGTTTTCATTTCTTCTTTGATGACTTCCTTGACCCCTTTCCTGCAATTGCCCATCCATGTGTAGTTTCATTTACTGTCTTCTGTCTGTGCCTATTATGAGATTGGGGTTTGGGAAAGTGTTTATTTATCTCTGCATCCTTCACCTCTAACACGGGGGCTGGCCTAGAGCTGTTAGTGTCTTTATCATTCAGTTTAATTCAACAAACATTTGTGTACTTAGATGTTTGAGCAATCTGATTTCAGGTCTAAGAAACAAGAACGAAGCAATCTTCTCTATAAGGGTTTGGTGTTTAATAATAGGTTAAGGCCTATTATAAAGTATAAACAAGTGTGTAATGTAGTGTGTAGTATTCAAGCAGTGACAAGTAGAAAAACAGATTAATTCTAAATCAAAGCCAGTGTCATTTACAAATAATACTAAAATTTATTGACTCAGTAAAAGTACTTGGCAATTTTAATTTGTTGTTAGCTGTTTTCTATGCAGGATGTTTTTATTAAATAATTGTGAGTCTTCATTAATAAAATAAACATATAGATTTAAGTGCTAACTTGTTCAATATAGACTGCTAACATCATAAATATTTTATCCCAAATCGATCCTGGTGGTGCCAAGTTATCAGCCAGCCAGTTTGTGGTCTGAGTAATCAGCTGTTAGGTACAGAGTGCCCAGAAGCCATACTAAGAAGAGAGAGCTTTTTACTTATTTATTTTTCTTTTTTTTGTGAGAAGAGCATTTTAAAGTTTTTATTTTTTATTTTTTTTAGATTTTTTAAAAGTAGCAATAATTCTCAAGAATTTCATACATAGGTTTTAGATTTTTTTAAGGCATCCCTGGTGTTCATAGCTCATAAAGACCAGTAGACTTGAGAATAAGAAGATAAGAAGACCACAATTAAGGATATTTTGGATGCATCTTAGCCAATTGTTCTAGATTCCAGAAATGTAATTTCCGGGAGACATGCTCAGTATGGATCAAGTCACTTGGCACTCTCTGCCCCTACGACTGCAACAGTAGCCATATAATTAGACCTACAGTCATTCATATGAATAAGTTACTGTGTTTGAAATTTTCATCCTGGAAAAGAACATGCATTTATATGTCATTATTTGAATGAGAGCAAATTTGATGAAAAGTTGCAGGCAGTACTTGGATTGCAAATATAAACAATGTGGGCCTTCTGATGTGGGCCTTCACACATCAGAAATAATCATTGTATCTGAATTGTTTCTTATTCATAGGTCACACACAGATCACTTAAACAGTGACTCCATCTTAATTGTGGCTGCTGTTAACATATCAATGCCGTTTAATCCTTCTTACATATTTCATGATCATAGATCTCTACAGAGCTTTTCCAATACTGCCTGTCAATCCTACTACTTTCCTCTTGTGGGTTCTTTTTTTCCATTCTTTTACATCCATTTCAGACCTTTCATGTCCTACTGCCCCCGCCCCCTGCTCCCTGCTTAGTATATAAGCCAGCATTTTATTTCATAAAAAAAGATTGCACTATGCTCAGCTACTTTCTAGAAAATTGACTAATCTACTTGTATCTCTATGAATTTGTCCTCTTCAGTCTTTCTAAAAGAACTATCTACCTTTCCAAGCCTTGAAAGTCTTGTGTCATTGATCACTAGTCTCTCCCCAGTGTATTAACCCTTACTCTTATTGTTAGAATTTTCCTTCCTTCCTTCCTTCCTTCCTTCCTTCCTTCCTTCCTTCCTAACTTCCTAACTTCCTAACTTCCTAACTTCTTTCCTTCCTTCCATCTACCCATACTTTAAAAATTTGCTCGTGAGTTTTGTTCTAATTGTTGGTACAGCCTAGTAGATGAGGGTCCCTGCCCTCAGGTAGCTGGCCACCCCGTGGGGTCCACATACTTTAGTCTCTCTCATTTAAAAATAAAACAAGCACACACCAATTCTACATTTTCCTCTAGTTATGTCTTATCTCTTATCTCTAATTCAAAAGTAAACTTTTGTTAAGTTGTTAAATTCATGAGCTTCCTTTTTTCATTCCCCGACTCTGATGTTTAATTTTAAAGGTCAGCTTGACTGGGCTAAGGGACGTCCAGATAGTTGGTAAAACATTATTTCTGGGTGTGTCTGTGAGGGTGTTTCCAGAAAAAAAAAAAAGCATTTGAATCTGTAGACCGAGTAAAGAAAATTGCTCTCACCATTGTGGGTGGGCATCACCCAAGCCGTTGAGGGCCTGAATAAAATACAAAAGTGAAGGAAGGACAAATTTTTCTACTTGAGCTGGGACTTTCATCTTCTCTTGCCCTTCTACTTTGGTGCTCCTGGTTCTTGGGCCTTCAGATTCAGATCAGAACTTAGGCCCTTGGTTTTGCTGGTTTTTAGGCCTTTAGGTTTGGACTGGAAATATACTACCAGCTTTCCTGGATCTCCAGCTGTAGATAGCAGGCTGTGGGATTTCTCAGTGTCTGTAATTACATAAGCCAATCCCTCATAATAAATTTCTTTCCATATATTTCTCTATATATCCTATTGATTCTGTTTCTCAAGAGAGTTCCAACATGCCTACTTAACCTTCAGTTCATTTCAACCTGATTTTTATCTTCAAGATGTTAACAAAAGTACCGTAGCTAGAAACAAACAGTCCCTACTTTGCAAACATAAATAAATAAGGAAAAATACTTATCTGTGTTTCTGGCAATGTTATGTCAATTCTTTAATGCGGGTCTCTTCTTACCAATTATTTGGTATTCCTAATTTCTCTTAAGTCTTCTTATCTTTTAAGTTACATTCTCTCTGTTTATATTCCTACACCGATGACCTTTATTAATACCGTGAACTGCTGACCTCCAGCTTCTTCTCTCAGGGCCAATCTTATAGGTCAGTTTAAGTACCCAATACTTAAACACTTCGATGTCACACAGGCACTTCAAATTTACTCATTTGATGTTTAGTGCATGATCTTTCCTACCAACCTTGGGTATTTCAAGAGTCTTTCTATTTAACCATAAACATGACCTCAATCCATCCTTTTCCTAAATCCAGAAATCTAAGAGTGACTTTTAAAATGCTCCTCATGTTCACTTTCTGTATTGAATCAAGTATATCTAATCATTTACTTATCTTCATTTTTTTTTTTTGTGTTACACCAGTGGAGCAAACCGCTGTTGTAATGTCAAGGGATAATGATATTTAATCTTCCCTCATTAAATGTGTTTGACTTTCTTCACTTTGTTCTCCACAAGGAATATACCAGACTGATAAGTCAGACAAAAATATCTGATCATGTTAGTGTCATGGTAAATACTCTTTGGAAGCTTCTCATTGCTTCCAAGTTTCTACATTGTCTTAACTCTTTTATTCACTAAGCTTCAGGTCCCATCATTCCTCTGTCTCCTTCATTATACACCAATTATATTGGCCTTCCCATCCATAACTTTTCTGTCTACTGAGAACTTTCTTCCCCATTCTACCACTATTTATCTATATAACCATACTCATTTTTAGTTCTCAGCTTTAGTCTTTAATTTATACAACATTAATGCTATATGGAGGCATTTGTCTATCTTAACCCTCTAAACTAAGATGAACCCTCCTGCATATTCCAAAGCCATGCATCTTCATAGCACAGATTACATTTGCAATTAGCTAACAATATAAATTGTGTCATTTATCTTCTAGAGTATAAATTCTCTAAAAGTAGGCATCCTCGTCCATTTTCTTATGAGTATATTTTTTTATCAGAGCAATATGTGAAATACTTGGGTACTTCAGAAGTGTTCAAAATAAATGCATAATGACTGAGCAGAAAATAAAATAATGTCATTAGAGAAAATGTAGTAAAAACTTTATAATAAGATCTGAGTTGTTCCTAATGCTAGAGGAAAATAGATTTACTTAAAAATTTCTCACTGCATTGTGCAGTGGTTCTTTTTTAATATAAAAGTGCCTAAGGGTGCCTGGGTGGCTCAGCGGGGTAAGTGTCTGACTCTTGATTTCAGCTCAGGTCTTGATCTCAAGGTCATGGCCTTGGGCGTGAAGCCCACTTTAAAAAAAAAAAACAAACAGGGACTAAAACATTCTACAGATAGTTTTCCATTCCCCAGCATCTGATTTATTGGCTCAATTATTTATTGCCAGAATAATTAAGATCAATTAATGAAATCACCTAGTTATAAAAATATCCTAGAGAAGTTTTATATTATCTCAATGAATTATTTTTCATTTCATAAACAATAGCAGATAGCAGCTTTTCAGGTATTACTCATAGAGTCTACATTATTTAGGTTTTTTAATTTCCTACATGAAGAAGTCAGTATATTAGAAAATTTTGACATTCAATAGCAGTGACCCAAATTGAACTCAACTGCTATTATAGCTTTTCTATTTTTAGTCATATTAAAAATATTTATGTCAGTCTAATAATTAAAAGTGTATCTAGAGGTGTACAGCAGGAAATTCAGTGTATATTTCCAGAAGCTGTTCAGCAGCTCCTTAATATCAGGGCCTTAGGTCTGTTGTCTCAAGTGCCACATTTCATAAAACTCCATCCAAGGCAGAAAACAGAGAAAGTCAGCACAAAAGCTCCTACATTTTCTGTCCTCTCTCTTTTTATCAGAAAGACAGTATTTCTCAGAAGTGCTTATTGTATTTTCCCTTATCTCTCATTCAGATAACTTGTTCACACTGACAAAGTCTAGCTTCTAGAGGCTGGACAAGTTTGCTCGCTTCGGCAGCACATATACTAAAATAGAGGCTGGACAAGTGGAACTGAATTTAAGGCTTTTACAACCTTAATAGCAGGAGACAGGCAAATGGCTGGGCAAGGCTATTAAGGGCACATCTACAATGATCTGTCCCTGTGTAAAACACATTCTTATGTTTATAGATTTCAAAATATAAAAATCTGAATACAGAAAATTTAAATTACCTATACTCTCATGACCCAGGGATAAACATGATAATACATATGTGCTTTGATTTCTGTTTCAACTTGTCTAAATTTATCTTATATGTCATTTTCTGATATATGATATATGTGATAAATTATATATAAATATGATTTATATTTAAATGATATTTCTCATGTTAAATCATGTATATTTCTCATGTAAATCAGAAATAATGATATTTGTTATAAAGGCTATACTTCCACTTTACAGATATACAACTCAATTAACTATTATATAATTTATTATTATTTATTTTATTGTTGCTTATTCAATTTTATGTTTTATTTACTAGTCTTACCAGGGATATGTAAATAATAAGAGATATGGATTTAAAAGATACATACTATTGAATCTTAATATTCCATAATGTTACATATGAATATTTAATATAATATACAATATTTTTAAGTCTGAAATTATTTTGTTTAAAGGAATATTCAAGATAAGTGCTTTTTTTGCTAATATTCTGTCACCATGGACCTAGAGAGTAGAGCTGTCACTATAGAGGGTTGAAAAGTGGGAACATTGAGCCACAGATGACTATTCTCAGGCCCGGAAACCTAATGGGATTTGCTGTGCTGAGTTTTGAACTTACTTGGGATAAGTGACTCTTTTTTCATTCCATTATTCTTTTGTGGAATGGTAGCGTCTATCCAAAGCCTACTCTACCATTATATTTTGGAAACAGATAACTTGCTTCCAATTTCACTGGTCCACAGATGGAGAGGAATTTTTCCTCAGGTTAAATTATACTCAAGTCTCACCATATCTGACTTAGATGGTTTAGAAGATGAGATTTGGGACTTAGAGTTGATGCTGAAATAAGATTTTTGGGGAAGCATTTTGCATTGGGAAAGGCATGGATTTGGGGGACAGAGGGTAGGTGGGTTGAATTGTATTCCCAAAAACTTGTGTTCAAATTCTAACTCCCCGTACCTGTAAATGTAACCTTAAATGAAGTCCTTGTAGATGTAATCAAATTAATGTGAGATCATACAGAATTAATTAGCGTGGGCCCTAACCCAATGACTTGTGTCTTTATAAGAAAAAAGAAAGGGAGATTTGAACATAGAGATACACAGACCCAGAGGGAAAACAGCCATGTGACAGTAGAGGCCAAGATTGAACAATGCAAAACAAGAGATGTCCAAGGTTGCCAGTGACCAGGAGAAACCAGAAAAAGCAAGGAAGCCTTAGTATTGAACAAATATACCATAAAATTGTATATATATATATACATATATACACATACACCATACCACATTTTATGAAATGTGGCACCTGAGACAATATACCTAAGGCCCTGATATTAAGGAGCTGCTGAACAGCTCCTGGAAATGTACACTGAATTTCCTTAAAATACCTTAAAAAGACATATAAAAATTTAAAGCAACCCTCAGGATATCTTTCTAAATTTGGAACACTTGAACTTGTAACTTTTGGTGTGTTTATAACTTGTCACATTTGTTTAGAGAAAAAATTCAGAAAATTAACAGTTGTCTTAACATCAAATCATGTATGAGCTCTTTGATAGAACTCATTGGTATGTTGTTGATGTTTGTATTTTTAGGACTATTAATTGCATTTTGGGTGTTAAATAGAGTGGCATCCTGGAGGGTTGAAACAGTTAGGAGGGACACGATTGCTATAACTCCAATAGCCAGGGAGGATTTTTTATAGCCTTGAGATGGAGATTTAAAAAAGTAGGAGAGGGGAGAATAAAGACAGCAGGGAAGATATGTTTTACTTATAAGAAACTGTATGAACAAAGATGAATGGGTTAGACATTTTATCTTATGTCAGTGGACATAAAAGAAATCAACCCAGTATAGTTAATTTTCTTTACTATTCAATTTAGTGTTAATTACCAATTTGGATGATTCAGGTTCTCAATTATGTTTTTTGTTCTACTTAATTGGAATTCAATATTAATTATAAAAGGGACTAGAGAAATTATTTAATTTTAGTTCTTTGCCTATATTTAATTATTTTTCTAGGTACATATTTATTTATACTAAATATGGATAAAATGCTTCAAAATGTAAGAAAAAAAGCAACACACAAATGAATGCATGCATTGTAATTATTAAAATTTCTGCTTATTTTTATAAATATATTTATTTATATATATATATATATTTATGTCAAGCTTTGGCCTTACATTGAATTTTCTTATATAATCTCACCTTTTTCTGTAAAAATGTATATCCAAAGTATGGAGTGAAATAAATTTGGCAGGTCTATTCCCACATACTGTTAGGTATAAAAATCATATTTTAGAAAGGCAGATGATATCTTCAAAGAGCAAAATCTCAAAGTTTCTTGCAAAAGTAACTGAGGAGATTTAAATGATGGTTAAGTACTTTTCAACTTACCTTGTGTGAGCAATTGGCAATGATTTTTCTGTGTTTCTTAATAACCTTTAAAAACCTTGCAAATGACAACAGTATAAGGTTGTATAGACTTTATATTTGTGAATATTGGAGTAGAAAGATGGAATCGAATATTTCCTTCTCAAAATTGCTCAAAATGAAAGGTTATTTGAGGGAGAAAAATACATGATGAAAAGTTTCCTGATTTACACATGGTAATAACCATTTGAATAGATAATTAGTACAAAATAGCAAATGACTAGATAATGTATGATTTGATACAGAAAATATACCCACAGTGTACATAATGTATTTTCCTCTGTATACATTTTATGAAAATTAAATTATCAAAGTTTAATATCTTAGTCACCTCATATATTTGTTAGTAGAATAGCACTTCAGTAATTTGAAATTGAACATACTATTGTTCTTTTAAAGTTTGTATAATTAATAATTAGAAAGCAGTAACATTTACAGCATTTTAAATCTTTAACTGGATGAATGATAGTGAAATTTAATTAATCTCTTTAATTACAGGAGCCATTAGTGGTGCCTCTTTAAAGCAAATGAATTAAACCTCCCACACATAAACAATATAAAACTAAAATATCCAGAAATTTTGGTTTTAAAATATCTTTCATACTGAAATTGTGAGAGGATTCAATCACTGTAACCTATCAGAAAGCCAAGCTATAATTGGTTTTGCTTTTTCTTTACATGCTTTATCTAAACATCACATTTTAAATCATTCAATAGAAATTGAATTTCTACAGAATGAATTCCAGAAGCTATATCTTAGCATCTCTCCCTTTGAAGATTCATATATTGTTGATTTTTTAAAACTTTTTATTTTTCTGATGCCTCAACACCCCCACAAATAGGCTGTGAGTAGTTTACTCAAGTGACTAGGTGTGCCAGTGTGATAAGGCTGGTTCCTGACACCAGTTCCCTTTCCTGTCGCCTCCAGTTTGTGACCTAGTGACATTCAAATATACTAGTGAAGTCTATATGCCTTTTGCTTTATGTCCTCTGTCCTGATCCTCCACAAAGATACTTTCCCACTGGCCTTCACTCTCTCAACAATCCACCTGCTAGGTCAAGCCCAGTGCTAGTTGCTTCTCTCACAAAGTTCCTTGCATGGTGTGCCAGCCCTGTTTCCCTGTTTTAGGACCTGTTAATATGCAAAAATCTTTTGCACCGTGGTGTTATTCTGCATCAACACCAGATTGATCATCAAAACCTCCATGTTTTTTAAACCTCCATTTTTAAGTAATAAGAGTCATTATACCTTATAATACAATACACCTAAATGATTTGATGTGAATCGTGGGTAAATAAGACGTTTTCCATGGCAAATAGAAAAATAAACAGTATCTTTTATGCCTCTTTACCATTCTATTTACTTCATTACCGTTATGTTCTAGGAGTAACTTCAAGAAGTATCTTGAGGGGCGCCTGGGTGGCTCAGCCATTGAGCGTCTGCCTTCGGCTCAGGTCATGATCCCAGGGTCCTGGGATCGAGCCCCACATCGGGCTCTCTGCTCCACGGGAAGCCTGCCTCTCCCGCTACCATTCCCTCTGCTTGTGTTCCCTCTCTCGCTGTGTTTCTCTCTGTCAAATAAATAAAATCTTTGAAAAAAAAAAGTATCTCGAATGTATTTGCCAATTTGCCAGTAATTGGCTGATAAATATTGGCCAGTTAATAAATAAATGAACAACCACTGAGCATCTTTTTCATGTTAGCATGGTTCTGGGAAGGTACAGTAATAAATGAAAGAGATAAAGTTACTGATGTATGACCAAGCCTGGTATCACCCAGATATAGAGACAGAAATAGGAAGACAGGTAATGTGGCTGGAGGAATGAATGTGAAGAGAGGGGATGAGCTTAGAGAGGTAAGCAGAGCTTAATTTAGGTGTTTCCAGTCTGGTGCTAGGGAAAGTTTATAGATATTCTGAGTAATCCCTCCCATAAACCTTGGGGATGAAATGAGACTAAAGGCATACCTACTATGCATCCTGTCAGCTCTGTGTAGCCTGGGGACACTTGGGCCAGCTGGAGACTTGGAGTTTGGTTTTTTTTGATCTCAAGGAGCCCCCATTTTAGCATGTCACATAAATATTATCATTTTCTGGGTGTACTGTGACAAAAAGATCTGAGAAGCATCAAATAGACTTTGACCAATTTAAGGAGTCTATATTATTCTCACTGTAGTGTAAAGCCAAAGAAAGGTTGCAACCAATGGAATAAAATAATCTGATTGATGTTTTCAAAAGATCTCACTTTCTGCTTTTAGAGAAGAGTTTTTTTTAAAAAAAAAGAAAAGAAAAAGGAAACGTTGAGACCAATTAGAAATCTTTTGAAGTTTTGAAGTTCATTTGAAGTAGTCTGTTCTAGAGTTTCTCAAAATGTGGTCTGAGATCCAATAGCATCAGCATCATCTGAGAACTTGTTAGAAATGAAAATATTCAGCCCCATCTCCTCCCCCAGAGTTAAATTAATCTAAGATTTAATAAGACCTCCAGGTAATTCTGAGGCTCACTAAATCTTAAAAACTACTAATCTAGGAATGATGGTTTGGGTGAAATGGTAGCTATAGAGATGAGAGAATTACATAGATTCCATGGGTTTTATTGAAGTGAGGTCAACAGTTAATACTGCAATGTCAAAATATCAACCATAACAATGTTCTGATTCCAATGAATACTATTACATAATTTTTAACAGGAAAAAAATCAAAATTTCCTGGCATAACTTTATATAATATACATGTTTATATATGTACATATAATATATATTTACACACATGTGTATAGAATATATATAATATATATCTGATGTATATTCAAAGTACACACACACAAATACACATTTTTTTTTAAGAGAAGTCATCTTGATTAATCTATTTGGGTATAGACCCAAACCAAGCACTTACTCAGCAGCAAGGATTCTAGTGTGTAGAGATGACGGATATTGAGGCCAACACAAAATTCTTTTACATGGTCACATCTACTATGCTTGATAGTACATGATTTGTGGTTTCATTTGAGTATAATGGGAGCATGCCAACTGTTTCAAAGGAACTTCTTGGGAAGAGTCCTGATGATATCTACCTGATCAAGAATACAAATTAAATTATTTAATTTTCACAACAAAACTTGAACTTTGATGCTTACCTATAGTACCCTATTTATAAATAGTTATGTAAAGTTCAAGTCTAAAGTGACCTGAGCCTCAAATTAAGCCCTACCTGTCTTTTATGAAAAGTGGCAGATGAATGGTCCAGATAGTAAATGCTGCAAATTCTTAAGAAAGTGAGGTAACAGTCTGGTTACAGCTTGCCAGAGAAGGCATTCTGATCCTGAGAGCTATGGACAGGGCTTTGAAGGGATCAGAAGTGAATATGCTGACAAAAGACATGGTTCATAAAATATAGCCGTTGAAAAGTGGGGAGGTGAGTGTGTTATAGTGTGATCCTTAGAACACACAGACTGTTCTAGACTAAACCACCATGTTTCTGTGGGGAAGTGATAGGGACAAGCTTGGGCCGTTAGTTTGGGAATGAAGTTCTAAAGTATGCTAGGTTAAGGAGATACCCTGGGAAGCTTTTAAGATTGCTTTAGTGGGGATGTCCATGATAAAAACTATTTATGGAGTATATCATTTGACAATGACATTCAGAACTGATTGAAATAGAAAAAAAATACTAGACAGTGTTTATGAAGACACCCAGAATAACCCAGGTGTGTTATGACTGCAGTGAAATGGAGAACAGTGTAAATGCAGGTTGGTTACATATTAGCAGAAAGAACCTCACATTGGGAAACAGTAAACTCCTTGAGGGCAGGGGAGAGATCTTGCCCTTTTTTTATAGATGCCATCGAAACTGGCTTTATTTATGTACATACACAGTGTTAATAGTTAATCAATATATGTAATTTTGGTTATAAAATTATCAATAATTACTTGTATAATCATAAGCATTGGTATTTCTGGGTCACATCAATGAAGCTTACATAATTCTTACATGCCGTTACTTAGATGACAAAAATATTTCCTCCTTATGGGGTAAGAAAAGCTATTTATTATTTATCTATTTATTTAAAGGTTTAATTTATTTGACAGAGAGAGAGAGTGCGAGCGAGCACGAGCAGGGGGATGGGCAGAGGAAGTGGGTGGGAGAGGGAGAAGCAGACTCCCCGCTGAGCAGGTAGCCCTGTTCCCTTCATGGGCTTAAACTCTTGATTTGGAAAATTCTTTTGCTCTAGGTTCATGCCCAGTTACATTACTAAGTGAACTAAATAGTCCATTTAACACCTTAATCTTCAAATCCCAGAAGAAGATGAAAAATATGTTTCTGCACAAAACGTTCAAATGTATTCCTGAAACAAATGGTGTGTGATAAAAAAGCTCATTTGCAGATTGTTGCTAATTGTGTCTCTTACATATACTTTTGCTTCGTTTAATGTGAATTACAGTGGTAAAAAAATGATTATATGTTCCAGAGAAGAAAAAATTTACTGCCTGCATGCTATAAAATTTAATGGCCTTTTCTTTTATAGTGTTTTATCATTGGCTCCAATGGATTAGGACAGCTTTCATGGTGGAATTGTGAATAATTAAATGTTAACATGTGAAGCAAAGTGGGAAGATACTAGAATCCTATTTAGAGGATACTACAACTGTCAGATATTATAAAGTATGTGGAGTAGAGAGCAAAAAAAAATGCTGATTACCACCATGAAATATTGTCATAGTAATCACTGATTTTTTTTCTTTTCTAAAAGTCTCTGAAAAGTTTGAGACATTACTTTTTCTTCCTTTATTGGGTGGTTAGAAAATAGATCTTGGTCAACATAATTTCTTATTGCTAAAAATAGTGATTATTTTATGAGAGTGCTTTCTAAAATCATTTCTCAATAGCCACGTTTCAGCCTGTTGCATTATGAGTATTAGGGCATGTTTGTGTCCCCTCCAAAATTCTTATGTTGAAACTACCCTCTGATAAAATAGTATTAGGAGGCGGGGCTTGTGGGAAGCAATTAGGTCATGAAGGTGGAGCTCCCCAAATGGGATTAGTGTCTCTATGAAAAGAGGAAGAGCACTAAATCCCTCTCTCTGCCAGCTGAAGATAGAAGATGACCATCTATAAACCAGGAACAGGACCTTCCTTCGTCAAAAACTTGATAGCGCTGACACCTTGATCTTAGATTTCCCAGCCTCCAGAACTGTGAGAAATAAATTTCTTTTGTTACAACAGCCTGAACGATGACAAGGGGGGCTGGGCACACTGCTGAGGTGCTGTGTGTTGTCTGCTAAAAACTCACAGCTTCCCCTTTCTTTAGATACTTGCCTGTGGCCAAATGAGAGCCCAAGAGTTGCCCTGGGATGCTTGCAGCTCTCCCCTCCCCCCTGCAGGGGAGCAATCTCAGGCATAAATTTCTAGCGTAAGATGCAAAGGGCTGGCCTCCTCGCCTCAGTGTGGCATGCATTTTGTGATGCAGCCAGGGCACCAGAATGTCCTGGTGGAATCAGGCAGAAAGGTCTCCCGCTGAAGGCCATAGCTTGTTTAGCTTCTTTTCCTCTGCCCTATTTCTCCTGTGTCCTTCACACCCCTTCCCCTGAGAGCACTTCCCCCAAACAAGAATTCCTATCTCAGGCTCTGCTCCCATGGGACCCAACATAAGACATCGTGTATTTATACACAGAATTAAGTTGGTGCCTGAGGAGACTCTGCTGCTTCTAGGCCTGTACTGGCTCTTTAAATCTGCAGAACAGCTGACCCCTAAAATGCCTCACCAACAAAAGGCAATTCCTGTGGGTTCTCATTCCTTTAATTTCTAATTTGTTCCTGAGTCACTTGCTCAAGCTTTTTTGCTGGCACCTCTGGTGCCAGCCAGACTGCAAAGTTGTCTTGCGAGTACTTTCTGGCTCCTTTAGCCCATTACATTTTCCTTCTGGGTACATTGAACTCTGCAGCTCTAGCTGCTTCAGCACTGCTAGACCTTGTGTTTCCCTTAGCGTTCTGCTGAGGGGGCACCTGCCCCACAACCCTGCCTTCACTTCCTGGGGAATGTAGGGTGGGAAGGAGGGGAAGGAGGTCAGGTTTTGTTTCACTCTGTTTTGATAAAGTGTAAGGAAAAAAAGTTAAGGGAATAGATCTTTCAGGATCATTTCCAGGATAGTTGACAAAATAATGTCAGTGAGCCAAAGAGAAGATACGGTGGTACCCCAAAACAGGGAAGCAGCAGGGATCCTTCTGAGAATTCATCACAGAAATCCCCACACATGGAACATTAAGCCGAGGATCAAGGCAGATAAAAACTGCAGGAGCTCAGGAAACAGTGAAAAACCACAGTCATCAGCAGAAGGCTACACTTTCAGGCAGGATGCTTTGTAGGTGAGAAGACTGGTGTTTACTATTTCCCTTGCTGTTTATCTCTCTAGAGCCAAATTATTAAGTTTCTTTTTTTTATTATTAGTTGGGGAATTTTATTTGGAGAACAAAGATAGTAATATTATCTTTTCCAGGTAAATAGATAAAAAGTTCTTAAAAGTAGTGACCAAATAAAATGAAGTAGGGACCAACATTTTGTGCATCTATCCATATCCATATCTGTCCATATTTTGTCTGTGAACAAGCTAGCTAGACAGCAAGATAAGATTTTTTTTTTTTTTTTTGCTTGTCTTTTTGAATTTGGAGGAAGGAAGCTTGGGTGAGGGGTTTGGAGAGGAGTCCAACTCTGTTATCAGGTTATAACAATAACAGTAAATAGTAGCTGATAATTATGATGTATGTATTCTGCCAAACATTCTGCTAACCATTTTATACATCATATCTTATTGAATCCATATAACAAACCAATGAAATTTGGTTATTATATTGCATATTTCAGAACAATACAACCAAATCACAAAGAGATTGTTTATACAGCTATTAAGAGGTAAAGCCAGGAATGGAATTTGAGAGACCCATCAGAAGGTGTAGTAAACACTAGCTAGCTGTCTTGAGCATCACTTTTTTGTTTCTCTTGGTAAGAGAAATTTTACTTGAACTATGAGCGGTCATGTTACTAGGATCTGGCTATGGGAGGTCTTGTGTACAGCTTCTGAGTTGTGGGATGAAAGGAAGGAACACACACTTTTTGTGTTTTCAGCCCACTTTCCATTGCCTGGAATGTGAATAGGATAATTGAGCTGAAATACTTGGCTCAAACCATAAGGCAAAAACAGCCTATGAGGATGGCAGAGGAGTGAAATAAACAAAGCCCAGTTTCCTGCAAGTTGTGGAGCTATATTGCCAATCTTGGAGTCTCCAGACCTCTTAGATGAAAGAAACACAAACTTTTATTTTACTTGAGTCATGTTCTTTTGGGATTCTTATTTAAGCAGCCTAACTTATATAGTGTTCATTGATTCAGAGAAGCAGCATAATATATCAGAAGAAGCATTGGACAGGGCATCAGGAGACCAGAAAGCTGGAAGATTGTACTGAGGCAAAAATTATGATTGTAGACAAATTATGGAGTTATGGGTAAAATGGGCGAGGTAGAATACACATAGCATCAGATCCCTTCTCATTGCATTTTAAAATGCTGTAAAAACAGTTTAAAGATATAAATAAGGGGCGCCTGGGTGGCTCAGTCATTGAGCGTCTGCCTTCAGCTCAGGTCATGATCCCGGG
>CM053603.1:160794966-160920738 GCA_028646535.1 Procyon lotor | reverse complement strand
TAAATAAATAAATAAAATAAAAATAAAGAGATGAATAAAAATACACAATATCACCTAATCAGTTTGGGAGACGTTAATGAATTACTTGACTTTTATATCTAGGTGAGTTTGAGACACATATCTTTAAAAAATTGCTTATACAAAATTGATTCTGTTTCTACAAATTTGATTTATGAGTAGGTTCACATTTCTCTACATAACCACCAATGAATTAAACATACTGTATAAATATTACCACTCACACGATAAAACATCTTCTTGAAAAGCTCTTAATTTTAAATTTGCCTTTGTAAAAAATGGAAAAGCAATATGTTACTGGAATGTTTTTAATATGTATCTGTCACATCTATTGCTTATAGTCTAAGCATTACATAATATTTTTTATATTGAAAAATATCAGCATCGACATAAGTATTTTTAAGGTTTCAAATATGTTGACGGAGTGGGAAAGCCCAACAGAGGGTAAACCCCATAAAGGCAGGGTCCAACACCTGTTCCCATCCCTGCTTCCTTCTCTGTGTTCTGCCATAGGCGTGGAATGTGGTAGAAATGCCGTAGGTTATTTTTGAATGAATGAATGAATGAATGAATGAATGTAAGTACTGCATTGTGATAGGTGATTAACATCAACTGTAGGTGAAATCTACCCACAGTGAAAGCTTTTGGGAAGGTGATCCGAAACCATAATACAGCGGTCCCCAACTTGTACTAGTTCAGCTTATGATTTTTGGACTTTACGATGGTCGGAAAGAGATGCCCATTCAGTAGAAACTGTGCCTGGAAGTTGAATTTTGCTCTTTTTCCAGGCTAGTAACATGCGGTACCATAATCTCTTGGGATGCTGGGCAGTGACAGTGAGCCGCAAGATAAACAACTGAAACACACGCAACCATTCTGGTTTTCACTTTCAGCACAATATACAATAAATTACATGAGTTGTTCAACACTTTATTATAAAATGGGCTTTGTGTTAGGTTACTTTGCCTAACTATTGGCTAATGTTAAGTGTTCTGAGCATGTTTTAAGGTAAACTAGGCTAAACTATGATGTTCTGTAGCTTAGGTAAATTAAATGCATTTCTACTTAAAACATTTCCAACTTACAATAGGTTTATTGTGACGTAACAATATCACAAATCAAGGATGATCTTACTTATATCATTAAAAAAGAGTCATACAAAACTTAATTCATTAAAAATATTTTATTTTGGATTATTTTTTCTTTGGTGTCGTTTTTTATTTCCTATAATAACTATTAATCTTAGTGCTCAGTTCTCATCTTCTTACATCATTTCAGATTTAAAATGTTTATTCTCAGAAAGTTCAGGAATTCATGCTAAGTCCCACATCTACTATCCAATTTATCAAATTTTCAAAAAATTACTTTCTTCAGGGGAGCCTGGGTTGCTCAGTTGGGTTAAGCATCTTCCTTTAGCTCTGGTCATGATCTGGGGTCATAGGATCAAGCCCTGCATTGGGCTCTCTGCTCAGTGGGGAGCCTGCTTTTCCCTCTCCTCACACCCCACTGGTGCTCTCTCTCGCACTCTATCTCAAATAAATTAACTAAAGAAATCAATCA
Source organism: Procyon lotor (assembly GCA_028646535.1). Taxonomy (NCBI): domain Eukaryota; kingdom Metazoa; phylum Chordata; class Mammalia; order Carnivora; family Procyonidae; genus Procyon; species Procyon lotor. The sequence goes on along the minus strand of CM053603.1, from coordinate 160,919,160 downwards.
ATCAATCAATCAATCAATAGCTCTCTTCAACCATCCCTCAGAGTGAGAAGTTCAAGTATTTTCTTTGCTCTTCTGACAAATGCTTGCTCCCTAGGACCCATAGTTAAGATATGCTTCATGGGTCTGCTACTACTATTGGCCCATTTCCATCCGATCAGCTGTGCTAAATTGTTAAATTCTGGCGAGCTTTTAATATTCATACTAAGTAAAGGAAGGGACTTAATTTTATGAAAGGTATATGTAAATTTTTTTAATTTCCCATGTGTGTTGTGTATAACTGTATGTCAGCAACATGAAAGACTGATTAAAAAAAAAAACAAAAAAAATTCTAATATGTGATATGTATATTATGTTATTGGAGAAGTTTTTTCCAAACCAGAAAAAAAAAATGTTTTTAAGTCTTCAGGGAATGGCGAGGTTGACTCCTATTTCCTGCATAGCAGCTCACAAGAGAAACTCTTCCAACAGCTGTGAAGTAGTAAATGAAACATTGACTGAGTTACTTGTCATTTAATTTGCAATGATTTCAGTGCTTTTCAAGTAGGAGGCAAGGCACAGGGTATAATTCAGTTGTATCCTTTCTTGTAATTTGAAGATGCAACACAACAACTCACAAGTTAACTGGACCACAGGAAGGTTAATCTAGGTTAGGAAAGCTAATTAGTAAATAAATATCATGGCATGGCCAGTTATTATTCAGTGTTTTCCTGTTTACCTTTCCCCCCTACATTTTAGTTAAAATCTAGTATTAAATATTTCACAAGTTTTTATTCCATTTTGGCATATGATTCTTACATGGACACTTCGTAATCATTACTGAGTTTGTGCCCTTTCCACTAAGTCATGTTTAGGGAGTGGTCTGTTTCAGAATTATTCCCTGGAAACTTTGGCAAATTCTAATTTTATTCTCTGCTGTGCATATTGTTTTTCCACCTAATTAAGAAAAGTTCCTTTTGAGAAAAAATTTTGGAAATGCTAGACTCTAGACTAAAGCATCCGTTTCTTTAATCAGTCTTAATTAACTGTAACATAAAGTTTTAATAGCCTCTATATTAACTTTATTTCTTTTTACAAAGCTGAACTATATAACTAACTTTATTGGAGTTGAACTGGCTTCTCAGCCAAATCTTTATTTTCATTTTATTTCAATTCCAACTTTTTGGATTAGGAAGACAGGATGAGATTAGTGGCCCGGGAAATTCTTACTATTCCATTTTAGATATAAATCACCAGGCCTGGAACATGACTTTGACGCTCAAGGGTTGCCTAGAGAATGAAAGGAAATGATTTTACATCATCAGAGAGACAGATGATCAGATATACCAAATTCCAGTTTCTGATGGGGTATCATGTCAGTTTGATTTTGATTTGATTTGTATTGATTGATACATATTATATATATTTCTATATATTTCTGTGTATCCATTCTCTCAGTTACTCAAGATAACCAAGAATCACTCTTTCCCCTTCTTTCTTCTGAATGTACATGTCTCCTCTATTGCCACATCCTGTTGATTTTAACAATGAAAAACAAAACAAAACAAAACCAAAAAACCCAGTAAAATCTATTGGGAGTGAGTGCTTCCATTTTACTCTGCCTTCATGGCCATTGCTGTAATCAAAGCCACCATGATATTTTCCAGAACAATTCAGTAGCCTCTTAGTTGATCTCCCCACATACTTTCTTCACTTTCTAAAATTCATTCTCCACCCAGTAACTAGACTTTGCTTTTGAAAACATAAATCAGATAATGTTAACCTGTTAAATATCACCAAAGTTTTATGATTATATATTGAATCCAAATTTCTTACCATTCCAATCTGTCTCCCACAGCTGTGCAACTGTCCTATCTATGTTCTATGTCCAGAAGTACCTTGGCCTTCCTTTGATTCCTTAAATACAGCAGAGACTTTTTGTTGTTGTTGTTTGCTTTAAATCTCAGTTTTTAAATCTACTCATGCTGCTTCACATACTGTAATGTAATTTCCTCTAGGCTTGATAGGACTAACTCTTAATTATTCTTCAAATCTTACCTTAAATTTTATTTCCTTAGAGAATTCTTCCCAGACTCCCACAATCTAACAGGATCTTCCAATCATTCTTTTCCTATGTTTTTTTTTCTTGATTGGTTGATACACTTGTGTCTCATGGGTGTATTTGCTTCCCTTCAGAAAGCTTATCTTTCAACCAGCTTCCAAGATCCACTGAAGGCATGGACCATGAGTATGTAGTTCGCTCAGGGACGAGCACCAATCTCTGTTCAATTTTCTAAATGTCAATTTTGAAAATGATGGATTTTCCAAACTATAACTATATATTTTTGAGATGAAAATAATTTGAAATGGGTGTAAAAACTGAGAATTCTTTGAAATAATTGGTGACTTACATGTGCACCTCTTTGATCATCTTCCTTGTTTTATAATTAATAATTACACTTAAATTCTGTTGAACTTCACGAAATATTCCCAGACGCCTTTTTAAAAAACAAAGCTAAATGTATTAGAACTTATGGAAGTTATAAAGAACATCATCATGATTGAGCAGTGCCTTTAGAAGTGGGGAGTCAAAATTGATATTTACACAGTTTGGGTGTCTGGATTTAGTGGTTTAAGGTAAATTTTTTAAGGCAGGCAACTAATTGGGAATAGAAAATTCACTATAGAGCAGTGTAGTATTGGTGGGCAAAGAAAAGCCAACATTTTAAAGTGAGAATTTTAATAGTTAAATTGTTTGTGATAACTGAATTGTTTACCCAGGTGAGCAAAATGCTATCTTTGATAAATCTTCAGGAATTGCCTAAAGCAAAGAATAAAGTTATTTTACAGTCTTTGCACAGGCAAAACTTTCCTGATGCATATAACAAAGTCATGTTGACACAGGTGGTTGTAATTACGAGTGCTGTTAGCTAGGTCATGTTTGATGAAGGTGGTCACAGTTCTGCAGAATAATGCTCCTATACCTACAGAAAAATTATTTTACTTTATCTTCTGTAAGAGAGACAAAAAAGAGACAACTTTTCCAGAATGTATTTAACTAACAGAAAAGTAGAATGAGAGAGGATAGTTGATAAAATTGGCTCTCCAATCTAGGCCACTGTTTCTCAAAGGCTGGTTTGAAGAATATTGCTTCTAAAGGAAGCTTCCACATATTATGCTAAAGTCTGTCTTCAAATATATTGGAAGACAATGAGTTAAATAATACTAGACAGGTGTGGCCCTCACTATCAAGGCATTTCAAAGCCCTTATTAGGTCACAGTACATTGTAAGTTTCTAACAGTGGGAAGAAATAAAGCACATTTGCCATATTTATTTGACCAAGATACTAGTATATTATATATAGTATACTAGTATAAAAATATATATATAAAATATATATATGGAACAGTGGAGCTCACCATATGAAATGCTATTATAAGTTAATAGAATTCTATAACATTAAGAAATTATATAATTACCCCTGTTTTTCCCTTCAAAAATATGTATGGATAGAAATCTATAACCAGGAATATTTGAAATTGCATATCAGGGCATAAATAATATTTTATAAATATTACTTGACGATCTTTTTGGGAACAAATAGAATACCTCATTTTGAATAGTTTTCCCATTTTGCACCTTTATTGTATTCTGAAATAAGAGTCATATAAACTTGATTCTTTCTCATTATAGAATGAAAATCATATGACTGTGAATGAAATTTTCGAATACATCATATTTTCAGGGAAATTTTCAGTGCATAAGAAGTTAATAAGTAGTTTTGTACATAAAATCAATTGAGTTTACATTTCTTCATGACGTTCACCATAGAACCAGTTTGACATATTCCAACTGCCTTTTATAAAGAGTCTGGCCTTGGGCAGGTTAACATATGGAAACTTCAGATTCCTCAGAGGCAAAATGAATGACGTAGGGCTGCTCTGAGAATAAAATGAGGTAGCAAATCTGGTAGAGTGCCTCAAACAATGCTTTATTAGTTACCAGTGCTGAACAAATGCTAATTGGCATTACCGAAAACATAGATAAGCTCTAAAAGTTTACTTTTTTTAATAAAAGATTTTATTTATTTATTTGACACAGAGAGAGAGAACACAAGTAGGCAGAGAGGCAGGCGGTGGGGGTGGGGGAAGCAGGCTCCCTGCTGAACAGAGAGCCCGATTCGGGGCTCGATTCTAGGACCCTAAGATCATTATCTGAGCCAAAGGCAGAGGCTTTAACCCACTGAGCCAACCAGGCGCCCCTAAAAGTTTGCTTTTTAATGTCTTCTCATTTTCTCCAATGAATTTCAATATTCATTATTTAAAAATATTCCGTGAGTCAAAGTCTATAATATTTCAAAATGTCAGAATGTATGTTATTTTGAAAATTTGACTTTAGGGATAGAAAAGAGACAAACTTTTATTCTTATAATTCATCTGAGTTATCAAAGCTATGTAAATCTGAGAAACTATAAAGGTAGTGAGGGTGCTTCTGCTTCTATTCAACCGCAGCTTTGGCCTTCAGAACATATTCTTCTTTGACTGATTGTTACTGAGCACAATATGATGATTGAAAAACGGAGTTCTTACCAGTGGCACCTGTACTACTCCCACCACCTTTCGATTAAGTTGCTGAGGTCGAAACACCATCTATAATTGTATTCTTGTAACTGAAGATAGACAACCAAATTTGTCATCAGGCTGAAAGAGTTACTAATTCTTGTTGTGTTGTGCTTATAATTTCCAATATGTCACTAAAAAAAAAAAAAGTCTACCTCCAAATAGTTGAGGGAGGGTATGAAGGAGACATGAAATGGTAGAGGCAGGTGCCAAGCCAAGCAAGAGATGAGGTGGTTTCCTCTGCCAGCGAACAGCTGTAGATCTAGGCAAGAAGGAAAAAAAAAATAACAACACATTTATGCCCTGGATGAAATTAATATAAATCTACAGTTATCCCCAGATGGTATGATTTCACAACTTTCATTTTATAACACTTGGTTTGGTGGTAAAATGGTCAATTTCTGTACCGGATCATACTTGTAAATTTTCTAGCAAAGTGTCATATTTTTCATGTAAATACTTCCAAAGCAAAACTTATTTTTAGCATCAACTATAGGAAAGAAGTCATGAGCATCCTCTTTTGGAGTTGCTTATGTAACTATTTTCTATAAGAACTGCAAAAGAAAAAGAAATGAAAAGAAACAGTCAAAGATATGGATAAGGAACATTCACTAAGGATGATTGAATTAGGTTAAAGCTAGAATAAAATTTTCAAAGGGTGCTTTAAAAATTTGACTTGATTTTAAATCATGATGCCTTAAAGATGTTGCTAGTTGCAATCCTTTCATTCATCAAAAGCAAATGTGTACTGGGTATCATCTGTATGGCAAAAACCATTATACACCCTGGTGAAACGGCAATGAACATGATGATGATTACGTTTTATGTGGAAGACAGACAGAAAAATAACAAAATAGTTCTATGATATTGCTAATGACAAGCTGATTATGGAGACTGAAAGAGCCAGAAGATTGGTGCTTAGAGTGCATTGCTGTAAGGTAGTGGAATGTCACCTCTCAGGTGACATTTGAGAAGGCTTGAAGCAAGTAAATGAGTAAATTGTAAGATATTGGTTGTATTTGAATGTGAAACTGAATCATTAGAAAACAGACATGTTAAAGTGAGCTAACTCATCCATCATCATTCATATAGTGAGTATAGTGATTACGAATGGTGATTATACAGACCGGTTTGGACTAATCTAGGCCTAACTGTGAAACCAAGAGTAGGTTCATCTCCAACTGATAAACCAAACTGTTGGATGTGACTTGATGAAGGAAGGATGAACAGATCAAGGGAGACAATCATCACTGTCCATTAAAACTATTAAGGTGGTTTTGATAGACTGTGGATTTGAATATTTCATTAGTCAATATAACTTCTATCATTAATCAGTGCGATTTATATTAGAGTTCTCTAGAGAAACAAAAACCAATAGGAATGATCAATATATCTGTATCTTTATCTTTCTATCCATTCATAGTGTGAGAGGAGAGCTTTACTTTTAAGGAATTGGCTCACGGGATCTTGGGGGCTGACAAGTCTGAAATTTGTAGGGCAGGCCTAAAGGCTAGAAACTTAAGGAAGATTTGATGTTGTATTCTTTTTTTTTTTTTTAAGATTTTATTTGTTAATGTGAGAGAGAGAATGAGAGAGAGAGCATGAGAGGGGAGAAGGTCAGAGGGAGAAGCAGACTCCCTACTGAGCAGGGAGCCTGATGTGGGACTCCATTCTGGAACTCCAGGATCATGAATTGAGCTGAAGGCAGTCATTTAACCAACTGAGGCACCCAGGCACCCTGATGTTTTATTCTTGAGGTAGAATTCCTTTTTCTGTGGGAAATCTGGTTTTATTCTTCAGGAATCAATTGATTGAATGAGACTCACTACACTATCAAGGATAATCTGCTTTACGTAGTCAACTGATTACAAATATTGACTACATCCACAAAATACCTTCACAGCAACAGTTAGATCAGTATTTAAGGCCTCGAGTCCTATAGCCTAGCAGATGCTTTAATTAGAAATTTGTAAGGATTTTAAAGGCAGGTATGTTCCTGTATATAATGTGGCAAAATATAATGAATAATGTCTACAATAAAAGCTTATTGATGTTCTTTATAACCACTGAGTCATGCTACAACATTGTGAGAGGAGAAAGAAAAGATTCTGACAAGTTTTTGTTGCCTTTCTTATAGAACTAGGTAAGTACAAGCACACGAGTATCAGTATTATATAATATCTATTTTAATTTACATATAGAAAAGTGAGAAAGCTCATCCACTCTAATAATTTAGTAATGTCTCTCAGTGCGAAATGCTACAAAATTATCTTTGGGAAGGAAGTAGTTGGATAAATTTCTAGTAAGTTACATTCTTAACTCTTAGGAGATCACTTATCTTGAGAGAAGAAAAATGGAAAAGAGTCAACAAATTTCTAGAAACCGTAAGATAAATTATTTATAGTAAAGCAATATACTCTCAAAAGTAATATGATATGTTATGGTAGTCAATATATAAATCATTAATAGCAGTCTATAGCTGTCTGTAAAATAAATTGGTAATTTTAATAGTAGTTTCAAGAAATTCATCTTTAGTGCCAGTAATTTTACTTTTGGAAATCTATCTCTGGCTTTTTTCCTTAGTTGCTATGCTGCGACTAGAGTGATATGAATCTAAAAGCAAGAGTTTATAGGCCATTTGGATTAATATTACTAAATATAAAAACAAAGTTAGCATATAGTTCCTATTAATTTCTTATAGAATTTTGCAATCGAGTGACTATGGGGGTCACTAAATCCATAGATAAGACTCTGGATTGTCACTAAATAATGTATTAAAAGGACAGGCAGCAAAAAATATTTGATTTCTTCTTCCTAGGACTAACAAGCTTTACCAGTAACTTTGGTTTAAATTTTATATTTTAGTAGTGTGCAGAATTTCCAGTGTGTAAATTAGGAAAAGGCCAGAGATTTAGGGAATTGGCTTCTTTGGCACTTGCCTAGAGCAGTGACATAATCAAATTTGCATTTTATAAATGTATTGTAAAAGATACGTTGGAGGAACTGAAAATTTAGAGTTAGAAATGCCTGCAAGGTTACTTTAATACAGAAGGTGAGTGGTTGGAGAGGAAAGAAGAAGAGAAATTGAAAATTAAAAAAAAAATAGCAAAAAACTTGGCAGGATCTTTGTGATGATATAACTATTCCATATCTAAACTATGGTGGTAGATGCATGAACCAATGTGATAAAATTGTATAGATTTGTATAGATTGTATAGATAAAATTGTATAGATCTAAGTATGTGTGTATACACAACACACACACAAAGAAAAAACAACTAAAAAAACTGAAGAAAAAAACATGAATAAGATCTGTGAGTTTTATCAATACAATCAGTATCTTGGTTGTGATATTATATTTTATTTTTATAAATTGTTACCATTGAGAATAACTGAATAAAGTATACATGGGACTTTCCCATATTATTTCTTATAACTGCATATGAATCTGCAATTATTTCAAGGAAGATTTCCATTAATAGACTAGGCAGGACTTGGTGAGCTATTGGAGCAGCAGAAATGGAAAGTTTTAGGCTGCTACTTTGGACAAATGGTAATGATGTCATTCACTAGGATAAAAAGACAAGGAGAGGAAAAATTTGAGGGAAATTTCTGGTTCCTGTGGGAGCTATCCATTATGTACTTAAATAAATAAACTGGCTTACAGCTAGAAGGAGAATCTTCACCAATATAGAGTTTAGAGTCATCAGCAAAAGTTAGTAGTGTTTGCAGATAGAATGGATAAGATTACCTGCTACTATTTATGTTGAATTTCTAGGGTTCCAGCCCTGTCCGAAAAAGAGTGAAAGTATAGCACGTGGAAAATCACAAAGGTCTGAAAATGGTATAAAAATTCTCCTTAATATTCCCATTGAATTACACATTAGTCCATAGGGAGATTACCTATGATAGATGATATTTGCTCTCTTGTTCCCTACCAAGACCCTCTTGGGATAAGTTCTTCCCATAAAACTTAATTTTCAGGGACTAGGCTCCACAACTGAGAAGAGCTACAAAATTTGAGTTCTAACCATTGATTCTGAATTTAAAACATTTCTCCGTAGCCAATATTTTAGAAAAACATTCCTCCATAGCCAATATATTTTTATCAAAAAAGGCCAAAGTAGATGTTGGCTTGAAACTGTAATAATGAGAAAAGGTTTATGGATTTAAATTTAGGTGTTCAAGTAAAAATCACAGAGGTTACTATTTAACTTTTTCTCTGATTAATAAGTTATTTATCCTGAGCGCCTGGGTGGCTCAGTGGGTTAAAGCCTCTGTCTTCGGCTCAGGTTGTGATCCCAATGTCCTGGAATCAAGCCCTGCATCAGGCTATCTGCTCAGCAGGAAGCCTGCTTCCCTTATTCTCTCTGCCTGCCTCTCTGCCTACTTGTGATCTCTCTCTCTCTCTCTCTCTGTCAAATAAATAAATAATTAAATGAAATCTTTAAAAAAATGTTATTTATCCTTGTAAAGTAAATCCACATGCAATTAAAAGCAACTTACTAGAATAACAGATTCAATCATATTTCTACATTACTGACATTTAGGTTCAGAACAATAGCAATAAAATGAGACAATAGAAGATCTTATAAAATAAGGAATTCTGAGATGTGGGAGAAACAAAATGTTTAAAAGAACTCTTTTAGGGGCGCCTGGGTGGCTCAGTCATTAAGCGGCTGCCTTCGGCCCAGGTCAGATCCCAGGGTCCTTGGATGGAGCCCCACATCGGGCTCTTTGCTCTGCAGGAAGCCTGCTTCTCCTGCTACCATTCCCTCTGCTTGTGTTCCCTCTCTCACTGTGTTTCTCTCTGTCAAATAAATAAAATCTTTAAAAAAAAAAAGAACTCTTTTAAATTTATGCCTGCATCATTGAAAAACAAACTAAAATATTTTCTCAAATCCCAACTCTTGGTTAATTCTTTTAACCTTGATAAGATTTTTCTGGAAAGGCACAATTTCTGTATTTTTCTCATCATCTGTTGACCTGTTGGACTAGAGAGACCATAATTGGACCCTTTCATTTGTTTGTTTGCTTGTTTTTGTGGGAGGAAGCAGGCTCCCTGCTGAGCAGAGAGCCTGATGCTAGGCTTGATCCCAAGACCTGAGATCATGACCTGAGCCGAAGGCAGAGGCTTTAACTTACTGAGCCACCCAGGCGTCCCCTTTCATTTGTTTTTATCTTAACCTACAACTTTAATAAAAAGTGGTTCTTATTCTTTTTTCTTAAGCTTCTTACTCAAATGAAACACTTCTTTTTTCTTCTATGCAGAAGTTCCAATGATTTATGGTATCTTTGTAGTATGTTAGCACGGTTTTGATTTGGATCAATTTTAATATTCCTTAAGCTGTATATTTGATATTTTATGTTAACATTAATAGTTATTTTAGGTTCTTTATTTTTTGTTATCATTAATCCTCAAAAAGGAATAATTTTTTATTCAATTTCATATTAAAAGGCAACCTTTTTAAGGGTTCTGATTTTAAAAAGCAAAGCAATGTTGTATTCTTACAGTTTTTTAAAATCAATTTCAGTGTACAATTTAAGAAACAAAAATAATTTAGGCTCTCAACTAACATATCATACAAGTTGCCTTAAAAAAAGTTTCATTAAAAACTACAAATGTGACATATAGTGAGCTATGGTTATTTAGAGTGTTATTTGTACATATGCTATTTCTTTCATGGTTCTATTGTTATCATACTGGTTTTAATCTGCTCATTGACCATTGCTTTATCTTCTTTTTTAAAAAATATTTTCTGGTATTTCTCCCAAAAAGTGTAGCTTACTTTAGCTTTCTTGTTTGATTATTGTCTTCCTCACCACAGATTTTTCCACATAATGAATGAAAACATCTAAAAAATATATCATTTTTCTAAGCATCTCTACGTAATCTGAATGACCTACTTTTATTTCTTTCTTCCTTATTGTTTTCTACTAGTAAATCTCTGATGTTAATTGAACATAAAGTACATCATGGTCTTGGAATTTCAAATGATGACTAATGCTATTTATTTACTTATTTATATTTTTGAAGGGAGAATCATCACTTTATCAACTTTTCTTCTTTCCTAATGATCCCGTTAAGGGGGCTGGGGCATCATTTACCCATCTGTTGACTAAGATTAAAGACTATTTTTGGAAAGTTAGTTATTATTGTATTCTCAGACAAGGTACCCTAATCTCATTGTTTTTCATTTTCTAGTGATGTTAGTTTCTTTTCTGAAATATCTCCTCCTTTCAGGAGAAAATAGCAGAAAGCATGTGCCATAACATCTACCTAAAAGAACATGAATCAGAAACTATAATGAATTAATTCTAATCTCTACCTCTTCACCAATGTGATAATCATTAATCATTTATTTAATTCTCTACACTTACTCTCTTATGTATGATGCGTGAAGTTTATTCACTTCATGCAAAGGCAGACACAGTGCTAAAGAAATAAGGTGAAGATCAGTTTCTGAGAGCTCACAATGGCTTATTCAAAGATTTTGCCTTTATTTATTTGAGAGACAGTTTTGCATAGGTTTCTCATGTTCCTGTACATCTTGTAGAGAGAAGTACTGATTGCTTTCGTTCTGGACTATCTTCAAGATAGTGAACACCCTTGGAAGTTAACAGTATTGTTTCTCTGCTGAACAGAGGGCAAATTTATTTATTGTTCAATGAATAAAGTAATATCTCTTTTTGAGACAAATGTTTGCCTTTGAGCATTAAAGATTGGAATTTCTTAAGCTTGAAGTTCTGTAACAGTGATATACTGTATGCATAACATCATCTTGGGCCTATGTCCATTTTCTTCCTGTGGAATCTGGAGAACAAGGAGAATCCATGAATAGGAAGCTCATGTTGCCTGCTAAGCAATGAGGAATAAAATCCTTTGTTTCTGACCAAGGAGTCTTGTCTCTTCTGCCAGCATCCATGAATGTGTGTCTGCCTAACTTCTTATCTTGCAAGCAGAGTAAAATTTAGGTATTTTACAGTTCTTGAAAACTTGTAGGAAATGGTAGGCAATAGGGATATTTACTGATAAAAATAAATGATCAAATTATTTTGGAATCCTGGAAAAGTTCAGCATTAGAAAACTTGTCAGTTTTCTGTATGTAGTTCAAACCATAAAAAATTACTCTGCAGAAGAGTATGGTGATGGTCTAGATGAGGACCAGGTATAAGTACACGTGGAACACCAAGGCTGATCAGTGAAATACACATTGGGAGAGGAGAAAATATATGCAAGTAATTTAATAAATCCAAGTAGTGAACATAAACTCCAATTTCTACAAATCATAGAGGGCTGATTGTATTTGGGATAAGAGGTATTGACCATGGGAGTAGAAAAGAAAAGAGTAGAGAATGATGTTCGAGAAGTCAAAGAGAGAATAATTGATGAGAATATCAGAATCCCCAGGGGTCAAATTGGAGAACTGGGAACAGATCTTTGCTTTTATTATTAGAAGAAAATTAGAACTATTTCAAGGACAGTTCCAGCTGGGAAGGGAGGGTGGAGGCTGAATGGATTGCACCAAAGAAAAATGGTGTCAGATGAGTGCACCTGGGTGGTTCAGTTGTTAAGCATCTGCCTTTGGCTTAGGTCATGATCCCAGGGTCCTGGGATTGAGCTCCACATTGCTCTCCCTGCTCAGTGAGAAGCCTACTTCTCCCTCTCCCACTACACTTGCTTGTGTTCCCTATCTCATTGTGTCTCTCTCTGTCAAATAAATAAATAAAATCTTTAAAAAAAAAGAAAAGAAAAATGGTGTCAAATTATATTTATTTTAAGGAGCTCCTGGCTGGTTCAGTTGTTAAACGTCTGCCTTTGGCTCAGGTCATGATCCCAGGGTCCTGGGATCAAGCCCTGCATGGGGCTCCCTGCTCAGTGGGAAGCCTTCTTCTCCCTCTTCCCCTCCCCCTGCTTGTGTTCCCTCTCTCACTGTGTCTCTCTCTGTCAAATAAATAAATAAAATCTTAAAAAAGAGAAAAGAAAAGAAAAATGGTGCCAGATGATATTTATTTTAAGAGGTGCCTGGGTGGCTCAGTCGGTTAAGTGTCCCACCCTCGGTTTTGGGTCAGGTTATGATCTCAGAGTAACAAGATGGCACTCTGCATTGGGTTCCATGCTCAGCAGGGAGTCTGCTTAAAGATTCTCTCCTTTTGTCCCTCCCCCCACTTGCACATTCTCTTTCTTTTTCTTGCTCTCTAAAATAAATAAATCTTTAAAAAATACTTATTTGAAAAGATAAATTCATGATTCATGCAAGTATGAAAGGCGTATGTCACAATTTTTATTTAATTCATTAATGGATCAAGGAGCCAGTAAGAAGGCACAATTAGTTCAAAGGAAATTTTAAAGGACCACACAGGAATGCTGAAATGAATTTACAGACAGATGAACAACTGGTCAGTATCCATAGGACAACAGTCAAGTTGCATAGCCTCCAGATAAAATTTGCATTTCTATTAGTATCATATAACCTACAGAGTTATAAAATAGCTTAAAAGCAATGCGTGATAGAGATGAACCCAGAGAGAATACTTTAAGAAGGACTCCTAGTAATTTTTTTCTACTTCATATTTTTTGTAACAGTTTTTCTTGTGATAGGATATAAGGAAACAGTGAGAGTGAATACAGAAAAGGATGTAGGACATTGAGACTAATTTGCCACATATTATACTAGAAAAGTTACTGAAATAGGAATCCAGAAAAGAACAGCTAAATAATTGTATGATCTTGTGGTTTAATTCAACTTTCAGTATGATTTCTTGTCAAAAATAAGGGGGAAATCCACAGCTATATGCTCAATCAATCTTTGACAAAGCAGAAAAGAGCGCCTCATAGGAAAAAGAATGTCTTTTCAACAAATGGTGTTGGGAAAACTGGACATCAACACTCAAAAGAATGAAACTGGACCACATTCTTATACCATACACACAAATAAATTCAAAATGAATTAAAGACCTAAATGTGAGATGTGAAATCATTAAAATCCTAGAGGAAAACACAAGCAGTAACTTCCTTGACATTGGTCAAGCCATATCTTCCCAGGTATGTTGCCTGAGGCAAGGGACACAAAAGCAAAAATAAATTATTGGGACTTCATCAAAACAAAAGGCTTTTGCACAGTGAAGGAAACAATCAACAAAACTAAAAGGCAACCTATGGAATGGGAGAAGATATTTGCAAATGATGCATCCTTTAAAGGGTTTGTATCCAAAATCTACAAAGAACTTACAAAACTCAACACCTAGAAAAGGAATAATCCAGTTAAAAAATGGGCAGAACACATGAATAGACATTTTTCCCAAAGAAGACATACAGATGGCCAACAGACATATGAAAAGGTGCTCAACATTACTCATCATCAAGGAAATGCAAATCAAAACTACAATGAGATATCCACTCACACCTGTCAGAATGGCTAAAATCAACATCACAAGAAACAACAGGTGTTGGTGAGGTTATGAGGAACAAAGAACCTTCCAGCACTGTTGGTGGGAATGCAAATTGGTATAGCCACTCTGGAAAACAGTATGGAGGTTCCTCAAAGAGTTAAAAATAGAACTACCCTACCATCCAGCAATTGCACTACGAGGTATTTACCCAAAGAATACAGAAATTCTAATTCAAAGGGATACACACACCCCAGTGTTTTTAGCAGAATTATCTACAATAGCCAAAACTATGGAAACAGTCCAAGTTCCATCAATTGATGAATTGATAAAGAAGGGGTAATATGGATGATAGATAGATGATTGATGATAGATACATACATACAATGGAAAATAGATACAATGGTAAATTTACTTAGCCATAAAAAAGAATGAAATCTTGTCATTTGCAGCAAGGTGGTTGGAGTTAGAGAGTATGATGGTAAGCCAAATAAGTCAGAGAAAGATAAATACCATATGATTTCACTCATTTGTGGAATTTAAGAAAATGAATGAGCAAAGGTAAAAAATTAAGAGTGAGGGAGGCAAATCAAGAAACAGACTCTTAATTATAGACTTATCAGAGGGGAGGTGAGCAGGGGAATGGATATTAAGGAGGTACTTACTGTGATGAGCACTAGATGTTGCACAAAAGCACTGAATCACTAAATTGTACACATGAAACTAATATTACACTGATGTTAACTAACTGGAATTTAAATAAAAACTTAAAAAAAACAGGGAGTTTGGGTTCAACTTTAGTGGTGCTCAAGCTTTTCCTTTAACCCCATAATTTCTTATAATTTTGCAAGTTAATGCTTCCTGTGAATTTTAATATAGAAAGAGCTATTCTCTTTGAAGTAATGGTAGAGAATGAACTATTCTCTTTAACCTTGGGAAACCCTTCGTTGGCCTCCTTTACCTGCAGAGCCCTGAGGCATTTTTCAGATTTTTTTTTTTTTTTCAGAATTTCTTGTATAACTCTAAGGTGGGTATAAATTCCTATTTTCATCAGATCATAACATATACATTTCTTCCTGAACTGTACATGCTCATAGAATTTGAAGATATGTTCAAAAACTAGATTTATTATATTGTTATGTGACTTCATTTTGTAACCCAACCCATGGTCACTTATATCAAGTTAACTTTAATATAGAAACGGTTGAAATATAAATTAAAATGTGATTAATCATTCCTTATTAAAATTAAAGTAACAAACAATATTTTCACATGAACAAACATAAAATTAAAATGAGCCTAAAAGTATTTAGATTGTTCAATTTAGCATTATGTTGAACAAGTTGTTACCTCATAGAAAAAGTATTATTACTATTTTTTTCTTTTTTGGTTGGTTGTATGTATTAGAACACATTTTTCGTGTATGGTTAAATTGATATATTCTATTTAAAAATGTGGTTCTTGGTATACTGTGTAATTTATATTTTTTAAATGTAGCAGGTAATGGTTAAGAAAGACCATCGTAGAGTTAGTAAGAAAAAAGAATATAAAAATATTTTAGAAATCACCTGATACTAACATAACACTGTACAGTAATTATACTGGAATTAAAAATTAATTTTAAAATAATAAGATTTTTGAAATATTTTATAGAGAAGTTGATTTCCTTTTGGATCTATTTTACTATTATCAGAGGAAACACAGTTATGGCCCTTTGAAATGCAAAGATAATTTAGACATTATTTTATTCAGGTGGTTTTATGAGGCAAATGCCTATCACCACATTTGGGAGCCTGTCACATAGAAGAGGAATCTTCATCTTGTTTTAATCACCAGAGTTGTGGCAAATGGGATGGCTTTGCATTTACTACCCCTAGGTGTATTTTATGGTGTTTTTATACTACAGTAAACTGGAATACTCTCTTTAAAAGTTAAGGTCAAAATATTTAATGCATTTTATATGTTTAATTTAGTCTATATGAAAGAATATGAACATCTGATGACCTGAATAAAATTTACCTAGCTTTTTTTTTTCTCTTCAACTAATTGAATAACTGACTTATTCTGAGGTAATGCTAAAAGGTTGATAACATATAAGATTTTTTTAATTTAGTGAACTCACTACTTTTTCAAAGCACATAGAATGGAAAAGTTGTTTTTACTGACCTTGACACAATTGGCTTTGGTGGAGAACCTGGTTTTGATTTTTGTGACTGCCCTTTTCCTCTCTATGTAAACTTTCTCCCTCTGTTTATTAACTTGAGGTTGCCTCTAATGCTAGATGTTAGCTTTTCTAGTCTTCCCCTGCATGTAATGTTTTAGAAAACTCATAGCAGGCAAATAGTAAAAAATATACTTAAGGTTTCAAGCTCAGAAACCAAACTTTCAAGCTCAGAAATCCCTAGGAGTAGGAAAGGTAACAGAGGTGTATGAAGAAGGTCAAGGTTAAGAAACAGTGGGTATAATTGACATACAAAAAGCTGTATGTATTTAATGTATACAACTTGTTGAGTCTGGAAATAAGTCTACATCTATGAAACTGTTGCCACAATCTATGCTGTAAATGTTATACATCACCTCCAAAATTTTTCTCTTACTGTCTTTGCATTTTTAAGGGAGAACACTTAATATAAGATCTACACTCTTAGAAAAAATCTAAGTATATAAGACAGTATTATTAACTATAAACTCTACAAAGTGTTGTTTTATAGAAAAGAAATAGTAGGGAGTAATCAGAACTTTGGACAAACTAGAGATCTGTTCTATTTGGTTGAGCACAGCAACTAACTGCCTACTTCCTGAAAATTGGTGCCAGATCTTCTGAAAATTTTAAAAGTTGGAAATTCAAACTTTTATATAAAATCTCTGGGTTGTTAAGTGTTGGCAGCTAACTTAGAGTTAACATCAGCAGTGGCAGGGCTCTATTTCACATGCTAAATCTCTGCACTCCAAACTCAACGTATCCTAGGTCCCAGAACAGGACCCAAGAAATTTCCTGAACCTTATGTTTGTCATCCTTGCAACTCCACATTCCTAGCTCTTTTTAAACACTGGATCTCTTGGTTACTACATAAGTGCAACAACAAACTTACTTTTTCTCCCCTTTCTAACTTAACTTCATTCTCCCTGCCGCAAAAAATGTCAACAAATACTGTTCAGTCACAGCCCAGGATTTCTTAGCCTGCAGTGTGGTTGCTGATTACCTTTGAGGAGGGCTATCAGGTTGGAATTCCAAAGATCTAGCTTCCATGAATTTGAACAAATAGTAAAATTTTCATGCGATAAGTTTTGTTTTAGAGGCTTATTGTGATGATGAAATGGGATAATACCTAGTAAAGTACCTTGTAGATTAGCAAGAATTAAATCCTAGCTACAGTCCTATTCCAAATTAGTATTACAAACCAGTGGCTTTTAAATCAGTTTATTATCTCTTCACTTGCTTTTTCCTGCTGGTTTTCTATTTTCCTTTAATACAATATAAATTTTTTGCAGCTTAATCCATGTACTTCTCCCCATGATTACAGTTCTGACTTTCTAGTATATTTCCTTGCCTACAGAATGTAGCATGACTCACTTAAAGTGCATGCTGCTTAATTTTTAAAAATAATACAAGAATTAAAATTATGATTTTTGAGATCCCTTTCCTATGAAATGGGTATGGTTAGAGTCTTTGTTCCAAGCTCTCTTCTGCATTATTCTCTTAGCACGAATAAATGAGATACTTGTAGATTCATAGTGGTAGAAACTGCTGTCTTCCATGCTTCCATTAAGCTTATCTGAAATTTCAAGGAACAGTTTATTAAGAGTCATATATGTTTATATTTCTGAGTATCTGTAAAACCCCATGTAATAAATAACATTTTCTTTCCTTTCATTCCTCAAGCAAGTAAACAACTTCTAATCTTTAGGAAATGGTTGTGCATTCAATTAGATATTTTAAAAATCCACATGTGCTTTTGGTACTTAAATGAAATATTTTTAATTGTTTCTGAAATTGGAACACATGAATACAGTTTTCTTTGTGTGCATGTTCTTTAGGTTGATGGTTAACAATATTGATTTGTATTTCAGATAATATGGGAAGTATTCCTGCTGTTCATTCACAGCATAGAATGTTTCTGAGTGATGTTTCCATTGTCACAGCATCCTGTACATTTCCTGACACACTTCTTATAATGCTCTATTAGTCAAACTATCTCTTTGTCCATATATTCAAATGAACTGTAGAGGTTATTAACTTGCCCTTGGCAAATAGATTTATTTTTCTAAGATAAATGCTTTTATAAATTCAATGTGTGACAGTTTTATTACAAATTGTAAATAGAATGCCCTGCCAGATTTTTATGACAGCCATCACTAACTCATTTGGGCCCTTATTACATTTCAAGCCTTCATGTTTGTGGATACGTTTTTTTTTAATCACTAGGAAGTCTATTTTGAAATGTTGTAGATTTTAAATTTTAGTGGCGGATTCATGTAATTGGCCTTTGAAATAGCAACCAAGGTTTTGCAATTTGGTTATGCTATCAAACATTAAATTTAATATTGATATTTAAAATATAAGTTTTATAAGTTAAGTACAATATAGTATAGTATAGTTAATACAATATAGCAATAGTCTTTGTCCTTTTTTTGTCTAATGTTTCATGTGTCTTTCTGAATATGGAGTTGTAGCAAGTGGTAAAGTTTATAAATTTACTTTTATCAAATCCCATGTTTTGCTAAGTCCCATTAGATTTAGTATTTTTGTTTACTTGTATTATATGATAAATATGGAATTAGAATATAATATTAAAATATTTTTAACATTATATTCAATTATCCAACATATAGTACATCATTAATTTATGATGTAGTGTTCAATGATTCTTAATATTTAAGCAAATCTGTGCTTAATACCAAAAATACTCTTTACCCTATGAACTATACTCTTTATCCTAAGAACAAAAGTTTACTCATTAGTTAGCTAACCTTTGCAAGTCAACCTCTCTATAACTCACATCTATACAATGACATGACAGAAATACCTATCTCTTCAGACTGTCCTGAGTTAAAACTCATAATAGATGAGATTATACTCAAAACATTCTAAATACATGACCTAAAATCCAGGAAGGGCCTAACACCTGTTACCAATCACCATTAAGAAAATGCTATAAGGGGCACCTGGGTGGCTCAGTCAGTTAAGCGTCTGCCTTTGGCTCAGGTCATGATCCCAGTGTCCTGGGATGAAGTCCCACATTAGGCATTAGGCTCCCTGCTCAGCAAGCGGGGAGCCTGCTTGTCATTCTCCTACTCTCCCCCTACTTGTGCTCTCTCTGTGTCAAGTAAATAAATAAAACCTTTAAAAAAAGGCTATGAGCTACTTGTTGGATTTTTTTTTTTTTTGACAAAATGTATTAGTCACCACAGGCCATCACAGCAAAATACCACTAACTATAGCATAAACAACAGACGGTTATTTTCTCACAATGTCTGAGGCTGGAAGTCCAAGATCAAGGTGCCATCTTGATTGATTTCTGGTGCAACTTCTCTTCCTGACTTGCAGATAGCTACCTTCCCATTGTGTCTTCACATGGACTTTCCTCTTTGGACACACATCCCTGGTGTCTCTTTTTCCTTTTATAAGAACACTAGTCCTATTGGGTTAGGGTCCTGTCCTTAGAGTCTCATATTACCTTATTTATCTCCTTAAAAACTCTATTTCCAAATACAGTCACATTGAGAGTTAGAGCTTCAATATGTGAATGGGGTTGGGGGAAGCATAATTTAGTTAATTATCTAGAGAAATACTATTTATTAGAATTTTATTTTGCATTCAATTTAATAATCTCTTTAAAGATTTTATTTATTTATTTGACAGAGTGAGAGAGATTGCAAGTAGGCAGAGAGGCAGGCAGAGAGAGGGGAAACAGGCTCCCAGCCAAGCAGGGAGCCTGATGTGAGGCTCGATTCCAGGACCCTGAGACCATAACCTGAGCCAAAGGCAGAGGCTTTAAACCACTGAGCCACCCAGGTGCCCCACAATTTAATAATTTTTAAAAGCATAAATATATCATGTCCGGCTATTCGGTTTATTTACTGATAAGGTAACATGCAACCATGAATCTTCGTGGTAAATTTTACAAAAGGTGAAATAATGTATTGAAATGTAAACACATAGAAAGTTTTTCATACAGCTGTACTTAGACCCTTACTCCCACAGGCCATAGTGTTAATCTGTCAGTCATCTGTTGGCAGGAATTCAAATCAGAGATTTGTTTTAATATTACTTCACAGAAACACTGAAATAACTTTTATCCTGTTTTCAAAATGAAGCTTTACAATATTGACTTCTCACTCCTTAAACTCTTTCTTCCCTTAATTTGATGACATGCACTTCATGGGTTACTTGTCCCTTCTGAAAGTTTTATATTAGATCCAAAAGATCTAATACAAGCATATGCAACCAAAGTCTCCCAGTGGACTGTGCACTTTTGAAGGGATGGTCCTGGTTTATCTACCTTTTTTATCATTAATACATAGTACATTTTCTAGCACATGCATAAACTCAATAAGTTATGGTTGGATGGGAAAAAAAAAAAAAAACCTAAATAAAATCAATGATTAATGAATCCATTTAAGTAACAAGACAGTTATCTTTCAAATGTCCTAAAAATCAATGCTCATGGTTTTCTTACGTTTTTGGAAAGTCCAGTATTTCCAAGTTTACATCCAGTAGCAAGATCTATTTAGTTTTGCCTGTATTTAAAATGTGAAAATCAACACTGACCTAGAAGTGTTTCCCATATTGGAAAATTGACATGAAATATTAACCTTACTATGATTGTCCAAATTGGAATTTCTACTGAAAGTGATTGATCTTTCATTCTCTATTCAAACTGAGATTAGGAAGAGAGAAATCAGAGTCTGGGTGAAGTTAGATGATTAAAGATGGTAATAAGAATGTTGCAAGAAATTCTTTGTACTACAAGTAGAAAAGTCTGCTATTGGATTTTACACAATCCCCTTCCTTAGATGTGGTTAAAAAATGGAATTGACTGCAAATTGCTGAAAGAGTTTAAGAATAGTACTTATTGAAGTCTGGATACATCCTAGGTGATTTCTCAAAGGTCATTTCCAGTTCACTTGTATAAACATCGAAGTAGTGGTTCAAGGGAACCTCAGTGGCACATAAGTGTTTCACCTCTGTTGGCTGCTGAAAGGAAGATTTAAGAAAACCCAACCTTTACAACACACATTTCTCCTCTGTCTAAAACTGATTCTCATCATTTTTTTTCAGTACCACCAATAAAATAGATACTGCTCAGAACCATGACACATTTCCATAGATAACTCCAGTTTGTATGCTGCATACATTCTCCAGTTTTATACATTTTCCCGTACTTCAGTTGAAAGAACACGAACTCACAAGAGGCTGTGATGTAATGAGGTGGCATCAAACTGTGAGTGAGACCAGTATCCTAGGTGATGACTTCTTTCTCCCCTTCCCCCAGTTTATTTTTAAGAGTTTATAGTGATGGTTGCAGATACAGTTTAAATTTTATATTTTCTTCAGCATGTTACTTGAGCACCTTTTGTACGTAGTGAGCACCTGGCTCATAATAAATGTTGAATAAATAAGTTAAATAATGAATAAATTATATCACATATATTCTTTAAAAATATGGAAAGAAAAAAGGAATGACAGAAGGAGAGAGAGGGGAGAAATAAAAATGGCATTAATTTCATTACTATCTTATAATTAGTGTGGAATAGTCTAAAGAAAAACACTCAACTTACAGTACAGAAACTTGTATTCTTATACTGGGTAGACTTCTTGAAAGCTTGGAGACCGTAGCCAATCAATTTTTTTTATAGCCAAGAGCCTCAGTTTCAGTAATTATGGAATAGAGATCATACCAACTACTCTGCCTACGTATAGTAGTTTTTATTATACTGAATCAAGGTTGTACTTTGAAACACCTGGTGGATTCTATACTTATAAAGACTTAGAAATATTTTTTATTATTAGCCTCTTGAATGGCCACTGCTACTAGTAGGGGGCTTATCAGACTAATTATTTAAAATAAGCTGGCAGGATGGCAGAGGTGTAGGAGGCTGAGATAGCATCAGATCTCAGAAGTTCAGCTAGATAGGTATCAACCCATTCTAAAATCTGGCAAACTCAACAGGAGAGAGAAGAGGGGAAGAACAGCAATTCTAGGAGCAGAAAATTGACCACTTTCCAAAAGGTGGGATGTGAGGAAAAAGTGAATCCAAAGCAATGGGAAGAGAGACCCTGGGCGGAGGGGCCGGCTCCCAGTAGCCCCAGAGCATCAGAGCACAAAATTGGAACTTTTAGTCTGCTCCGCTGTGGGACATTGCTCCAGAGGCAAAGCGGGGTGTTTAGCCCTCATGGGAACAGTGATGTTTCAGGACCCGTGGGGTCACAGAGGGACCACGGATGCCTGAGTGCAGCAGAGCTCCCAGGTATTGGGGTGGAGAAGCCACAGGCAGAGAAGGAGCCGCGCAGCACCCTATTAGCTTAGGCTTACTTTAGACTGTGAGCTGAGACAAAATTGGACTACTGCTCTTCAAGCAGGTACCCAACAGGAGACAGCAGGAGGAGCAGCGTGGGAGCACACAGCAGGAATCTGCTGGTTTTGGAGACTCCAGTCAGGGCCAGTGTGCCACAGATAGAGGCGCTCTGCCATGGGCTAGCTGAGCACAGAGCATAGGCCACAGACAAGGGAGATGGGAGTAATTGACCACTTTCCTCTGAGGGCGTGCTAAGAAGCAGGCGCCCAGCACTCAGCTCCTCTGGACTGAAGACTGGGAGGCCGCCATTTCCATTCCCGGCCTCCAGGGTGGTATAGAAAGTGCTCAGGGAACAGACTCCCGAGAGCGAACTAGAGCAAAGTGCTTGGCCCATCCCCTGGCAAGGGCAGTGCAATTCCGCCTCAAGCAAAGACATTTGAGAATCAAGACAACGGGCCTCTCCCCTAGAAGATCAGTGAGAATATCCAGCCAAGACCTAGTTCATCAATCAGTGAAAACTGCGGAACTCCAGAGTATTTTTCTCTCTCACTCATCTACTCTTATCTTGATAAATGACAAGGGGGAAAACTCACCACAAAAAAAAAAAAAAAGACAGTACTGATGGCTAGAAACCTAGTCAATTCGGACATTAATAATGTCAGAAATAGAGTTCAAAATGACAGTTATCAAGATGCTAGCTGGGCTCAAAAAAGCATGGAAGATATTAGAGAATCCCTTTCTGGAGAAATAAAGTCCCTTTCTGGAGAAATAAAAGAACTAAAATCTAACCAAGTTGAAATTTAAAAAGCCATTAATGAGGCACAATTAAAAATGGAGGCTCTCACTGCTAGAATAAATGAGGCTGAAGAAAGAATTAGCGATATAGAAGATCAAATGACGGAGAATAAAGAAGCTGAGAAAAAGAGAGACAAACAACTACTGGACCACGAGGGGAGAATTCGAGAGATAAGTGACACCATAAAATGTGACAGTATTAGAATAATTGGGATTCCAGAAGAAGACAGACAGGGGTGGAAGGTATATTGGAGAAAATTATTGTAGAGAAATTCCCTAATCTGGCAAAGGGAACAAGCATCAAAATCCAGGAGGCACAGACAACCCCCCTCAAAATCAAAAAAAATAGGTCTATGCCCTGTCATCTAATAGTAAAACGTACAAGTCTCCGTGACAAAGAGAAAATCCTGAAAGCATTGGGACAAGAAGTCTGTAACATACAAAAGCAAAAATGTTAGATTGGCAGCAGACCTATCCACAGAGACCAAGTATGCCAGAAAGGACTGGCATGATACATTCAGAGCACTAAATGAAAAAAATATGCAGCCAAGAATACCATATCCAGCTAGGCTGTCACTTAAAATAGATGGGGAAATAAAAAGCTTCCAGGACAAACAAAAACTGAAAGAATTTGCAAACACCAAATAGCCCTACAGGAAATATTGAAAGGGGCGCTCTAAGCAAAGAGAGAGTCTAAAATGAACATAGAACAGAAAGGAACAGAGACAATATACAGTTAACAGTCACCTTACAGGCAATAAAAGGGCACTAAATTCATATCTGTCAATAGTTACTCTGTATGTAAATGGCCTAAACACCCCAATCAAAAGACACAGAGTATCAGAATGGATAAAAAAAACAAGACCCATTGATATGCTGTCCGCAAGAAACTCATCTTAGACCCAAAGACACCTCCAGATTTAAAGTGAGGCGGTGGAAAACAATTTACCATACTAATGGACATCAAAAGAAAGCTGGAGTGTCAATCCTTATATCAGATAAATTAGATTTTAAGCCAAAGTCTATAATAAGAGATGAGGAAGGACACTATATCATACTTAAAGGGACTGTCCAATAAGAGGATCTAACAATTGTAAATATCTATGTCCCTAACATGGGAGCAGCCAATTATATAAACCAATTAATAACAAAGTCAAAGAAACACATCAACAATAATACAATAATAATAAGGAACTTTAATACCCCCCTCACCGAAACGGACAGATGATTTAAGCAGATCAACAAGGAAATATAGCTTCTAAACGACACACTGGACCAGATGGACATCACAGATATATTCAGAACATTCCATCCCAAAGCAACAGAATACAAATTCTTCTCGAGTGCACATGGAACATTATCCAGAATAGATCACATCCTGGGACACAAATCAGGTCTCAATTGATACCAAGAGATTGGGATCATTCCCTGCATATTTTCAGACCACAATGCCATGAAACTAGAACTCAATCACAAGAGGAAATTTGGGAAGAACTCAAATACATGGAGACTAAAGAGCATCCTACTAAAGAATGAATGGGTTAACCAGGAAATTAAAGAAGAACTTAAAAAATTCATGGAAACAAATGAAAATGAAAACACAATTGTTCAAAATCTTTGGGAAACAGAAAAGGCGGTCCTGAGAGGAAAGTATGTAGCAATACAAGCCTTTCTCAAGAAACAAGAAAGATCTCAAATACATAAGCTAATGCTACACCTAAAGGAGCTGGAGAAAGAACAGCAAAGAAAGCCCAAACCCAACAGAAGAAGAGAAATAATAAAGATCAGAAATAAAGAGCAGAAATCAATGAAATAGAAACCAAAAGAACAGTAGAACAAGTCAACAACAAAACTAGGAGCTGGTTCTTAGAAAGAATTAATAAAATTGATAAACCCTTGGCCAGACTTATCAAAAAGAGAAGAGAAAGGACCCAAATTAATAAAATCATGAATGAAAGAGGAGAAATCACAACCAACACCAAAGAAATACAAACAATTATAAGAACATATAGTGAGCAACTATACACCAGCAAATTAGACAATCTGGAAGAAATGGATGCATTCCTAGAGACACACAAACTACCAAAACTGAACCAGGAAGAAATAGAAAACCTGAACCGACCCATAAGCAGTAAGGAGATTGAAGCAGTCATCAAAAATCTCCCAATAAACAAGAGCCCAGGGCCAGATGGCTTCCCAGGGTAATTCTACCAAACATTTAGAGAATTAATACCTATTCTTCAGAAATTGTTCCAAAAGATAGAAATGGAAGGGAAACTTCCAAACTCATTTTATGAGGCCAGTATTACCTTGATCCCAAAACCAGACAAAGACCCCGTCAAAAAGGAGAATTACAGACCAATATCCTTGATGAACACAGATGTAAAAATTCTCACCAAAATACTAGCCAATAGGATCCAACAGTACATTAAAAGGATTATTCACCAGGACCAAATGGATTTATTCCTGGACTGCAGGGGTGCTTCAACATCTGCAAATCAATAAATGTGATACAATACATTAATAAAAGAAAGAACAAGAATCATATGATACTCTCAATTGATGCTGAAAAAGCATTTGACAAAGTACAGCATCCTTTCTTCATCAAAACTCTTCACAGTGTAGGCATAGAGAGTACATTCCTCAACATCATCAAGACCATCTATAAAAAGACCACAGCGAATATCATTCTCAATGGGAAAAAGCTGAGAGTTTTTCCCCTGAGATCAGGAACACGGCAGAGATGCCCACTATCTCCACTGCTATTCAACATAGTAATAGAAGCCCTAGCCTCAGCAGACAACAAAAAGAAATTAAAGGCATCCAAATTGGCAAAGAAGAAGTTAAACTCTCACTCTTTGCAAATGATATGATACTTTAAGTGGAAAACCCAAAAGACTCCACTCCAAGACTGCTAGAACTCATATAGGAAATCAGTCAAGTGTCAGGATATAAAATTAATGCACAGAAATAAGTTGCATTTCTATACACCAACAGCAAAATAGAAGAAAGAGAAATTAAGGAGTCTATCCCATTTACAATTGCACCCCAAACCCCCAAACCATAAGATACCTAGGAATAAACCTAACCAAAGAGGCAAAGAATCTGTACTCAGAAAAATACAAAGTATTCATGAAAGAAATTGAGGAAGACACTAAGAAATGGAAAAACGTTCCATACTCATTGATTAGAAGAACAAATATTGTGAAAATATCTGTGCTACCTAAAGCAATCTACACATTTAATTCAATCCCTAAAAAAATGCCATCAATTTATTTCAAAGAAATGGAACAAATAATCCTAAAATTTATATGGAACCAGAAAAGAACATGAATAGCCAGAGGAATGTTGAAAAAGAAAACCAAAGTTGGCGGTATCACAATTCCAGACTTCAAGCTCTATTACAAAGCTATAATAATTAAGACAGTGTGGTACTGGCACAAAAACAGACACATAGATCAATGGAACAGAATAGAGAGCCCAGAAATGGACCCCCAACTCAATGGTCAACTAATCTTCAACAAGGTAGGAAAGAATATCCAGTGGAAAAAAGACAGTCTCTTCAACAAATGGTGTTGGGAAAACTGGACAGCCACATGCAGAAGAATGAAACTGGACCATTTCCTTACACCACACACAAAAATAGACTCAAAATGGATCAAAGACCTCAATGTGAGACAAGATTCCATCAAAATCCTGGAGGAGAACACAGGTAGCAACCTCTTCGACCTCAGCCGTGGCGACTTCTTCCTAGAAACATCTCCAAATGCAAGGGAAGCAAGGGCAAAATGAACTATTGGGACTTCATCAAGATCAAAAGCTTTTGCACAGCAAAGGAAACAGTCAACAAAACCAAAAGACAACTGACAGAATGGGAGAAGATATTCGCAAATGACATATCAGATAAAGGGCTAGTATCCAATATCTATAAAGAACTTCTCAAACTCAACACCCAAAGAACAAATAGTCCGATCAAGAAATGGGCAGAAGATATGAACAGACATTTCTGCAAAGAGGACATCCAAATGGCCAACAGACTCATGAAAAAGTGTTCAACATCACTCAGCATCAGAGAAATACAACTCCAAACCACAGTGAAATACCACTTCACACCAGTCATATTGGCTAAAATTAGCAAGTCAGGAAACAACAGATGCTGGCAGGATGCAGAGAAAGGGGAACCCTCCTACACTCTTGGTGGGAATGCAAACTGGTACAGCCACTCTGGAAGAAAGTATGGAGGTTCCTCAAATAGTTGAAAATAGAGCTACCCTACGACCCAGGAATCGCACTCCTGGGTATTTACCCTAAAGATACAAATGTCGTGAACAGAAGGGGCACATGTACCCTAATGTTTATAGCAGCAATGTCCACAATAGCCAAACTATGGAAAGAACCTAGATGTCCATCAACAGATGAATGGAATAAAGAAGTGGTATATATATATACAATGGAATACTATGCAGCCATCAAGAGAAAAAAGATCTTGCCATTTGCAACAACATGGATGGAACTGGAGGATATTATGCTAAGGGAAATAAGTCAGTCAGAGAAAGACAATTATCACATGATCTCTCTGATACGAAGAATTTGAGATTCAGGGCGGGGGTTGTGGGGGAGTGGGGGAGAGAAATAAAACAGGATGGGATGTGGAAGGAGACAAACCATAAGAGACTCCTAAACTCATGAAACAAACTAAGGGTGGCTGAGAGGTGGGGGGGTAGGGATAAGTTTGCTGGGTTATGGACATTGGGGAGGGTATGTGCTATGGTAAGTGCTGTGAAATGTGTAAGCCTGACGATTTACAGACATGGACTCTGGGGCAAATAATACATTATATGTTAATAAAAAGTAAGTAAGTAAGTAAATAAATAAATAAATAAATAAATAAATAAATAAAATAAGCTTACTTATTTTTATATCAATATGAAAGTGAACCGATTATCTGAGTACAAAAACCAAAACAAAACAAAAATAGAAAAAAATCTGAATATGATAATACTTTTTAAATTGTGTGCTTTGACTCCCAAGAGTTGTTACCTAAAACAAGATCTAACTCATTAACTGATTATGTATTTGATTTTTAACCATCACTCCTTGGTAAGTGCTACTGCATATTGCGGTAAGAACATATGTACTAAGAAGACTAAAAAAGGAGTGAGAGACAATCAGAATCAGAGAGAGTATGTGATTTCTGAAAGTGATATCTTTCTTTCTGATAGGGATCTAGCCTCCATTGCAGAATACACATGTTTAAAGCCTAAGCATCTAGTAAATTTAAGTGAATTAAGTATCTGTGACTACAGAACTCATACAACCTAATCAATGAAATCAATGACTAGATTGATTTGTATTGCCTGGTATGGGCAGAACCTCCAATCCCCTCTCTAGAATCTGTTCAGTAAGGCTGTGTATCTGTGCATTTATGCATCCGTTAAAATACGTCAACTCCTTAGTGCATTGGACAGCACACACACAGCACACATTCTCCCCTTTGCCCCTTGTCTTTCTTTTTCACTGTCAATTTTCTTCCACCCCATCACTCCCCTAGACCCTTTATCCCATTGAGGTGAGCTACCTAATCTTTGTACTTAATGATAAAATCAGACTCAATAAATAAGGGCTCTTTAAATATTTCTGAAGTGACTAACGTTCTTGTTTCCAAAGAGACAAAAACCTATATGGATTTTTTTTTAATTCTACCATTCCAGTTGTCTCTTTTTCTGATATGTGTCATTTAAAATTAAAATGTGCTCCATACATCCAAATTCCTAATAATTGTGTTGAGCTTTAAAAAAATCTACAAAGCTGTATAAATAAAATTTTTTTCAACGTAAAACATCAAAGTAAGTTATTGATTATAATTACTGAGGAGTATGTTATCTCTCAAGGACAGAGATTTTTAAGTTAAATGGTTTGTGTCCTGATGTTCAGGTAAACTAGCACTTATCAAACCTGTGACCCCGTGGCATAATCTTTTTATTTTATTTTATTTTTTTATGCCTTGGTAGAACCATCCCTTTACCTCTGCTCAGTAGCCCATATAATAAATGTGAAGGAAGAAGAGGTAAAGTCATGGACCACCAGAGGTTATTAACCAAGTAATTAAAAAAAATAAATTTTTCTGTTTTGAAACTCGACTAAAAGAAAAAAGAGTCAGTATCATGGCTCCCTGCTAATCAGAGCATACCCCTTACGGGAGGACTCAGTACAATTCTGACATGTCAGCAAGGTAGCAACAGTGAGACATCATGCTTTTTTTTTCCAACTACTGTGCATAGAATAAACGAGACACTGCCTCTCAGCAGTAGGTCATTTTATTTGTATTTTTAGCAGTAATATGCATAGGTAATTTTTTCTTGGACTTTACCTTAGTAATAAAAGAATTTTCAAAAGTAGATCTGAAATTAAGGGGCATATTTTCTTATACTTTGAAAATCGCAAATTTTTGAAGAAGTTTAACTATACGTTGTACATTTGTCCATAAACCATCTTCTGGTTTTACTATATGATTTGCTGTGAAATGGAGTTTATTACTCAATCTGTCCTAGAAAAAGCACCCTAATTTTAAAATAATATATCAATGTTATTTAGAGATATATCAGGAGATGTACTATTTTGACTAGTTAGTTTACATGAGTTCAGTAAATGTAATATATGAAGGCATGTGTCATTGGAACTTAAAAAAAAATTATATACCCTTCTCTTTTTATATATGACTGGGTAGTTATTGAATATAATAAATGCCCTAACTCACTGCATTTTAATTGCACAATAATAAGTTAGCAACAATAATTGTACTAATTGAGCAAATACTATGTGAACTTTTCCAAGCCAG
Organism: Procyon lotor; assembly: GCA_028646535.1. Taxonomy (NCBI): domain Eukaryota; kingdom Metazoa; phylum Chordata; class Mammalia; order Carnivora; family Procyonidae; genus Procyon; species Procyon lotor. The sequence goes on along the minus strand of CM053603.1, from coordinate 160,889,021 downwards.
GTATTGTACTTATGTCAATATGAAGTGAAGTCGAATATTGCTACCATCTTGCAGGTGAGTAATATAGGAGTCTGCATACCCACAGTTACAATTACAGTAAGTGATGGAGCCAGAATTCAAGGTCAAGTCAGTCTCAACTAAGAAATTTTACTTCTAATGACTAACTTACTTTTATGTGATTTGTTAACCAGAAAAATATAGAAATACATTTACAATCCTTAATCTATTTTATATGTACCTCATGACCATTGATTGTTTCTAGCCATTTTATGTTTACCAAAAAAAGATCAGAATGTGAAGTTATTTGAATGCTGTGTTTTTTTCCTATGCATAATTTCTTTGAAACTAAATTCAGTTTTTTGTGGAATGTCTTCATATGATAGCAGAAATATTATTTGACAACTACAAAGCTCAATCAATGAAGTTATTTGGCTCCATAGAGAATGTTTTCTTGAATTTAAAGTGAAGAACAAAAGAAAACAATATGAATTTTTTGGTAGCATGACTGTTGAAGAGATCTAAATGAAATTAATTCAGTATGAAAACCATCATATTTTAATGGAGGGGAAAGATAAAGCCTTTAAAGAAATGAACTGTTTTATATTTGATGACAAATGTTTTCCAAACATAGTTCCAAAAAAGTCATGTTGGCTTTAACCTCTCTGCTATTCTGAATCAGACAAGATTATAAAATATCTGAGTTTCTAAGAAGAATCAGTGTGATACGGAAAGGCATAGACTTCATGATTAGAACAACATGGATATGCATCTTGACCTCCTTCTCCCAACCACTGTATGCCCTCATCAGGGCGCTTTTTTACTTTTTTAATTATTTATTTGAGAGAGAGAGACAGAGAGAATGACAGAGAGCACAGGTGGAAAGGAGAGGGAGCAGCAGGCTCCCCACTGAGGAGGGAGCCCAATGTGGCACTCAATTCCAGGACCCTGGGATCATGACCCAAGCTGAAGGCAGACGCTCAACCCACTGAGTCACCCAGGTGCGCCAGGGCTTTTTTTTTTTTTTTAACCAGGAACAAATTTCCTACATGATGAGAGCTCTTATTTCTTCACCTGTCCCCTGAAAGTTCGATATGAGGATTATGTGAAGTAACAGTGTAGGGAAATATCAGGCATGATGACCAGTCTGGAGCAGGTGCTCAGGAAAGATTAGTTTTCTTTCCTTTCTACTATGACCGAACAGATGTGGGATATTCTTGGATAATGGAATATAGATATGTTACATAGACACTTCTCAAAGGAAACGATAAAATTTAAAAGGACAATAGTTATTCTAAAAGTCCCTAAAAATCAGATAGTCTCCATCTCAGTCCTTGCTATGTAACTGACTTTCACTATCATTTTATTCTGTAACTAGTATTTTCAATTTACAAAATGAAAAATCTGGACAAGAACCCTGCCTACCCTATGATTATATGATTCCCTGAAAACCACAGGCAGAAATGTTATCTATTCAATCAGATATTAGCTCATAATTAAATCACATAAATTTAAATGTTAATTATATCTTGTTCTTTAAAGACCTATTTTCTGGACATTCTGCAGGAGACAAATTAGAAGAATGAGGTTTAGAATTTTAAATACACAATCCATTTTGCATATTCTTAAATCAGAAATTGTTTTTACACAGTAAAGCCCTCCTGTAAATGACTTCCAGAGGTTTAGGTTATCTGGAATCAATCACTCACAAAGTTTCAAAAGCAGTGTGCTTAGTAAAAATGTAAAAACGAAACAAACAAACGAAAGACTTGGGAGGGATTTTTTTTTTTAAGATTTTATTTATTTATTTGACAGAGAGGAGAGAGATCACAAGTAGGCAGAGAGGCAGGTAGAGAGAGAAGGGGAAGCAGGCTCCCTGAGCCTGAGGCGGGGCTCGATCCCAGGACCCTGAGATCATGACCTGAGCCAAAGGCAGAGGCTTTAACCCACTGAGCCACCCAGGCGCCCCGGGAGGGATATTTTTTAATTGTTTTTAATGGATGTTCTCGTCTTAATTAAAAATCAAACAGGTATAATTTAACAACATGAAAGGATGCTGATATCAGATAATTAACATTATAAGGAGATCTTGATGGTAACTCAAATATGCATGTCTTTCTTTCATAAGAAAAAAATCTCCTAAAAACCCAACACACAAAGTCTTTCTGAAGTTTACATTTTACTCACTCATGATTTAGATGAGATAGAAATAATCCCAATATGGTATTTCAAGATAAATTTAGTTGAAATTAATCCTACTAGCTTTAGGGCAGATATTACCTTTCTATCTGGAGGTACAATGTCCAATACAATAGGTATTGGCTACATGTGGCTATTTAAATTAATTAAGAATTCGTTTTGTTAATGACACTAACCATATTTGATGTGCTCAAATATCCACCTGTGATTATTGGCTCCTCTGTTGAATAGCACAGATATAGAACGTTCCCATTCATACAGAATGTTTTATCAGACCATGTATGGTATAGAGTCATTCTTTTCCTTTGAACTCTAAACTCTAAAATGAGAACATATTCAGAATGTTCCCATATTGGAAATGTTGTAATATTAACACATTTAAGACTCTAATGTGTAGACTGTTAGTATTATTGCAATAATCTAATTATAATTAAAGATAACGATGTTGAGTAATCAAAGTACTTAAGTTAAGGAAGACTGACTGGTACAACTTAAAATGTGACTGAGTTTTAATCTCGTTAACAATGGGACAATGCCTTACCTAACAATGATAAGAAGGCTGTAATAATTGGATGATTATGTTCTTGTTTCTGCAGTCTGTGTGATTTATGCTAGTGCCATCCAGTAGAAATCACCATGAGCCATGAATGGGAGCCACACTCTTAATTTAAAAATTTCAAGTAGCCCTATTAAAGCAGTAGGAACAAGTAAAATTAAATTTCATAATACATTTTATTTAATCTAGTATATCAAAAATATTACTTAAACATATAATTCATATAAAATTATTAGTGTGATATTTTACCTTTTTTTATAGTGAATCTTCAAAGTCTTATGTGTATTTTACATTTAAGTATATCTCATTTTGTACTGGTAACATTTTCAGTATTTAGTCAACACATGGCTCAGTCATAGTGGTCATGGCTACCATGTTAGACAACATAGATAATATACAATTCAAATAATCAGGCAGTCATTTTTTCACATATTCAACCTTATCTGTTGAGCACATGTTAGGTTCTGTGTATTGCACCTAATGATAGGGTACAGTGGTAAATAACATAGCATGCACTCTTAGAGAACTTCTATCTCGTGAGGCACATCACACAAATAGATAAATACAGTATTGTATTTTTGACAATTGGCTGAAATACTTCTAATCAAAAATCCCATTCCAGGTCCTTAGCAAATGCAGAAGAGAAAAAATTAACCCAGTATTTGGAGTATTAATAAAGGCTTCTGGAGAAAATGTCTAGCTTAATACCTTAATAATCTGTATGAATTAAGCAGAAAATGCAGGATGAGGATACAGGAATGAGATAACAGAATGTTTCAGAGGAAATGGATATGGAAATCCATATGGATAATATGGAAAAGAGATTTGGATGAGGATAAGTGTGTGTGTGTGTGTGTGTGTGTGTGTGTGTGTGTGTGTGTGTGTGTGTTAGAGGTTCCATTCTGAATGGCAAAAAGCAAAGAAGCAAGATAGGTTCATACCCTTAATGAGATTGCTGTGTCTTTTATGCTTAAATTAATATCTATCCATAGATTGATTAGTAAGGAATGGAAATAAAGAGCCATCACTATGAAATGAAAGAAGCAGGATTGGACAAAACCATTGTGAAAAGGGAGGATATGATAGGGTTACAGAGTTCTCTAGCAATTGCCCTTGAGTGCTACTACCAAAAGTCAACATGCTTTCCTCAATAATAAAATCATTAAAAATAAGCAGTATTCTTGGGGCACCTGGGTGTCTCACTTGGTTAAACATCTGACTCTTGGTCTCAGCTTAAGTCATGATCTCAGGGTCGTGAGATCAAACCCTGCATCAGGCTCTGTGCTTAGCGTGGAGTCTGCTCTCCCTCTTCCTCTGCCCCTTCCCCCACATGCTTGCTCTCTCTTTCACTCTCTCTAAAATAATAAATACTGAAAAAATAAGCAGTATTCTTGGTATATAGAATTATGTTTCTTACCCTGTAAACAAACAACCTTCAGTCAAATAATGAATGCTTGAGGTAAAGAAATTTTACTTTTATAGGATGGTTTTATTGTCACATATAAGTCCATTAATAGCTAGCTACATAAGTAAAGTCTAACACCACCTTCTTGGGATGCATATTCTGCACCCCTAACCACAAGAAAGAGTAAATACACAATATGAGCAAATCACTTCATATTCTTTCAGGTTTAAAGTTAAAATTTCTAGCAAGGCACTCATTGGATTCTAATGATCGTCACTCAGTAGCCTAGTTTTGTACAGTACTTTGTTGATACTGTATGGAGATTACTGGATCAAAGCATAACTCATCTTAATCATCATTAAGAGGTAAAGGGTAAAATGTAATATTGTCAGGCTCTCCATTCTAATTAATGATAAAGTTAAATTTTTATGGTTTAATAAAATCTGCCATAGAGCAAGAGTAATTGGGTGAGGAAAGTAGAAATTCAAATCAAATAGAATTGAGCCTCCAAAATGAGGGAAAACATTGTGATTGACTTGAGACTTATCCGAAGATCAAGTTCCAAAAGTTCTCCATTTATAGTAAAGAATAGATTCTAGTATTTCAGTCAAAATATTCATAACCTTACAGACACCTTGAATAATTGCAGTTTTGCATTCTAATGAACTAGAAAACCACAAGCGCATTTCTGGATATTGGTTGTGGTAGCAATCAACTTGTCAAAGTTGTTGTTCCTGAAACAGAATTTTAATAGATTTGCCCCCAAATAAATACTTTCAGTTTCTCTCAGAAACTACTAAGCTTCATCTCATCTTGTCAAGCCAGTAGACAAGGGGACAGAAGGTTTTGAGGAGTCAATAAAAATAACAGAACAGGGAGAGAAAAATACAAGTTTGTCCTGGCATTTTATTTTAAAAGATTTCCCCCAAAGTAAAAGTTAGAAAGCATCTGGAACCTGTCACTCTGTGATTATAGATCTGAACACCGAGACACATGTGCATGTCAGAAACAGAAATAGTTCTGTGTTGATCTGGCTGTCATCAGGTATTTTGGGAGGAGAAAGGGGGATGGAGGTATGGGGTTTGAGAATTAAGAGGGAAATCTGCCGATTTAATTTGGATCAAATGTGAATGCCACTAATCCTTCTTTTATAGTTTACTGATCAAGCTGTTACCCTTATAACATCTTCCTCACAATAAGTCATTTTCCCATTTTTACCCAGTGCTTGGGAGATAAAGATGATGCCACAGGGTGTCCTGTACACTGTGGGCTAACTGAAAACACAGTGCAGAAAAGTTTTCCCACTCTTTTCCAATAACATATTTAAATATATAAATGTTATTACAGCTACCACAAATAGAAAGTACAATTATATTTTAATTATATACAAATATACACATATGTGTGATATAACTTTAGATAGATATATGGATATGGATACATGCAAGTGTATCTTGAGTGTCTGCAAGTGTTTGCAAGTGTCTGTAATGCTTATTTGTGTGTGTGTGTGTGTGTGTGTGTGCGTGTGTAGGGTGATCATTATGATCATTATAAGCTTAACTTATTTTGGAAAATTTCTTTCAAGTCCCTAATAATTGGATAGGTTGACTTTAAGGAATATTTCCAAGTAAGTTGAGCTTGTATAGGTCAGTTATCCAAACACAGTTTTAGTGTTTATCCCTCCCTTATAGTGTGCTTTTCTTCTTCCAATAAGAGCCAAATTCCCTTGTATCACCTTAAAACACTCTACTCCCTTGTACTACTCAGGCTTTCACTTCTTGGATCATGTTTTGAAAATATGTCTTCAAATTATTCCACATACCAACTTGCTTTACTCAGACTTTCTTATTGAAATAGGTCTGCAGTTTATCTCTGGCATTGGGCTTTCCATCACTATGACAAGTGAAAAGTAGGTATACTGTGGTCCGGTCGGTTATTATGTCTCAAATGACCTTATGCACCTGCTTTATATAGGTGAAGAGTAAGAAGCTTATTCTTTAGCCTCCTAGAACACAATCTGTTTGATATTTCCACACACACGAAGCAGGATGGTATTATTTCTCCTGTGATAAATATGGAACTCAACAAATATAAACACCGCTAAGTTCAAGGGCCTGCAATTTATTGAAGAATGCTATAATGCTTTAGTAGGTTAATTTTGCCCTAAAAATGTTAGTGGTTTCTATTTTAGACTCAACAAACTGATGCTCACCATAGCCATGTCAGAAGTATTCGTTCCCTCGAACTGGGATCTGGATAAAGATTTAAAAGGGAAAAAAGATGACAACAAAAGTCCATAAATTTAGCATTTTAATCTTGGCTTTGGATCCCAATATTGTGTGACTCCTTTCTTCTGACCACAATTTCAGGATTCATTTTAGCAGCTCATTCGCTGCTTGCCTGACTGTCAGCTCCCCAGGGCTTACTCTCAGACCTTGGCTTATCGTTCTTTGCTACTGCTTTAGGTTATCTCCTCTAACATTGGGATTTAAAATAACATCTCTTCGTTGTTCCTTCACAAATCTACTGGCCCACTTTTAAGGTTCCCTTGTGTTACATTCCCACTGCTTTTGGGATGTATAGAAGCTCCTTCCCTAGATTGTAAGAGAACATTATAAAATGAGCATGCATTACTGAAAAGCAGTCTGCATTTCCTGTGGCAAGTGGTCGTCTTGCTGTGTGTGCTTATCCAGGTAGTCATGAAATTTTTTCTTTGTGGTTTTAGTGAGAAGTACCTTTCTGAATTTTATCCCCCTACACCAAATTCATGCACTGAAGCCCTAAGCCTCCAGTGTGACTCTGTCTGGAGGTAGGGCTCTTAGGAAGTAATCAAAGTTAGAGGAGGTCATAAGGGTGAGACCCTAATTCAGTAAGACTCATAAGAAAAGAAAGAGATCAATCTCTCTCTACCCTGTGAGAACCCAGCAAGAAGGCAGCTGTCTGCAAGGCAGGAAGAGAGCTCTCACCAGACATTGAGTCAGTCAGAACTTTGATCTTGGATTTTTCAGCCTCCAGAACTGAGAGAAATAAATTTCTGTTGTTTAAGCCACCCAGTCTATGGTATTTTATTAGGGCAGCCTGAGCTGACTAAGGCATTTCCAGGTGTAGATTTGGACCCTTCTCTAGATTTACGCCAATGATCTCTGGTCAGTGATCAATTTTAATTTCTTCTCAGAAAGTTTTATTTCTCAAAGATCTTTATAACTTTCACCTAAAACAGCAGGCACCTGTATTTACTTTGAGGTCTTCCCCAAATTGTCTTTCTTTCCTTCAGTGTATGGTTCAAAGTCCTTTCAAGTCAGTGCACATTTAAACTGATGTCATTTTCCTCCATCAGTCCAGCAGATTCTTTAATGACAAATTCCAACATATTCTAGCGTGGTACAGGGGATTTTTTTTTTATTCTGCTTGTGTGAATATTTACTGGAGTAGCCCCCTGGAAAGGTTTAACAGTTTGTGCTAGAAGACTTAAAGACACTTTTGTCTTTTGATATCATAAGTGCACTTCTAGGAATTTGACACCAAGAGGATTTTCCAGGCAAGAATATTTGTCATACCAAAAATAACAAATCAGGCTGCATACGCATCCATAGACAAAAACCAGGGGTACCATGGCAGTCCACATGTTGGAACACCATGGAACCAAGAAGATCATATTTATAAACAAGGTTTTAATGATCTGGGGAAATTCTGATGATGCAGTTCAACATGGATGCATACTATGATTCCACAGTTATGGTTCTACAACTAAGTAGATCTGTATGTGTGCTTGTGAGTATGTATAGGTAAAAGAAATCAAAGACATCAAAGAAATTTTGATAGTGATAATTTTAATTTTTATCATTTCAGCTTTTATCTCTTTTCCAGCTGATTTATAATAAACAAATCTTACTTACGGAGTTAGGAAACAGTATCATGTTTTTAAAGGATTTTGACAGGAGATATCACAGTACTCTTATACACTGGCAGATTTATTTTCCTACAACTGTCCCTAAGGTTGCTCTGAGTTCTAACTTATGCTGTGTATGACTTTACTTACATCACTTCCCTTTGCCAGAAAATGAAACACGTCCTTATAAACCAGACTATATTCCTCCTATTATCCAAATTGCAGGCACAAGTAATATTCTCTGCAAAAATTTTCTAATCTCAAAAAGTATGATTCCTTTTTATGACATTTTAGAGAGCCACTTTATTTTAGTACCAAACATTGTTCACATACAATAAGTAGGATATGAAAAAATTGTTCCTGCTGTGTATGAGATTGTTAACACAAAGAATTGTTTCTTAGGCTGATCCCAAAATTCAAAGATTATGTGTTCTCTGGTCTGTACCCCTCTGGAGCTCACCTAATAGCCAAGCCCCTAGAGGGCACTCAATAAATATTTAATTGAATGCACTGTTTGAAAGCTCTTCAAGACCAACCTTTCAAGTTACACTATGTAGTGAACATAGATAGAGCATTGACATCTTTATATCCTCATTTTAGTTGCACTGAATTTATAGTAAGAAGAGTGTTATGAATTCTTCATAAGTGCTTCAAAAGCAATCTTGGCATATTGATTAGAGACTGTTGCCTGTACAGGAACTATAGTTGCATTTCCAACTGTTGTTTAGTTGTAATTTTAGTCCCAAGGGTAGAGCCAACCTGTTCTGTATTTTATAATAATATGTAATAATATGGTCCTGTAATTTTACTATTTAGAAAATATATTTGCCATTTGAAATGTCAGTCAAGAAGACATAAATGAGAAATAATGAGGCTTGCATTGTTAGACTATTATTCTCAATTTTTAAGAGTTGCGTATTTGAGTTGGCTGTTTCACTTAAGTATCAGAGCAAATTGTCAAAATTCTCCTGGATGGATCCAGTGAAATGTGAGATCTAGTAATGTTATGAATTTGTTTATTTTCTCTAAAAAAAAAAACCAACAAAACAAAAACAAAAACAAAAAAAAACCCTCACAAATACATAATGTTTGTAGATGTTGTTGGCTTAGGGTTATTTCACTTAAAAATACATGTTTATAATAAATGTGATTCACTTTTCATGGTTATTACTATGCACATTTTCTTGCCCACTAGAATTTTAAAACTCTGTGCTGACTAAATCATTTTTTAGCACTTCATTTAAAATAATTTTTAAAGCAACTTGGGAAGGTGTCAACAGTTTTTAGGTTGTTTTTAATACCAAGTAATGGGCCTGCCTGGCTGAGTGGTAATTCTTGCTGGGTATCAAATCCCATATTTAGTTTCAAGCCTCATAGCAGTAGCAGTGAGCAATCACATAACAGATTATTTCACATCTCTAGTTCAAGTGCATGCTGCACTTCGCAAAAATTTCAATAAGAAAACACACATACTTATGTGCCTAGAACCACCTTTATTGTCGGCCTTAGGGCAAGAAGATATTAAGATAGAAGTCTAGCTTTTATGGTTTCTATTTTATTGGAAATAATCCTGATTGAGACATGTATATGAAAAAGATAAACTCTGAGCTGAGTTGTTTCAGTATAAAATGAAAGCAGCCTTTTAATTTTAAAACCTAAATATATAAATAAAATTGTCCTCTGTCATGTAGCAGTGTGCTCTTTTAAGAGGAGGTAACAGATTCCAATAAGTGATTCAGACATAATCAGCCTGTTTTATTAGTAGATTGAATTAGAGGTGCGTTATGGACCCAATGAAATTTCTTACCTGCCCTTTTGAGGATTATCCCAGGAAAAAAATACTTGCCCTATCAACCTCATATGCAGCAGCCTATCTTCCAAATTCTAGTTTAATATAAATATTAACAAATTACTTGTGTTTTCTGGATGTCTTTTAAGCCCTGGCAGGATTTTGATGTCCCAGCTTCAGTAAAAAACAATCAACTTTCCTAAATAGGCTCAGCCTTAAAACATACGTATTTTCTTATAATACACGGATCCTCACTCACCTAGCAACATAGAATAGCTACACTTGAGATGCTTTCAAAAAAGAGTGCATTTCTAAATTTCTTGTCACCCAACCCATATTTAAATTTAATAGGCAGAAGGAACATTTGTGACAGAGTTCCTGGAGGATATGGAGTTCACCTATTCCTCAAAAAATGCTAAAATTCAGAATGCTAAAATGTACTCTTGGCCTCTATGTCACTGAAACACAGTTTTCTACAATGCCATCAACCTCTGTTTAGGGTTATTTTAAGATAAGAAACAGCACTATAAAACTTGATTATGTCAGGTTTAAGGATGTTGAGAAATTTTTTCATTTTATTACACGGGGTCGTCTTATGAAAATCTTATGAAGAAGTACCTTTCTTGTCTTAGGATCCGTTTCTCTGAGCTATCGCTCAGTTTTTATTTTATGGTTGCGGAAAAATCATCAGACCTGCTAGAGACTAAGTGACACTTGGAGAAGTAGGAGAACTCGGATTTATTTTAGGCCGGTGGGCCCAGATGAGCTCGTGCTCACAAAGTTCTGGGCCCCGGGTAGTGGGGTTACAGGGTTGTTATAGGGGGTTGTAGGAGGTGAGGTTCCAAGGGCTATGCTAGCTGCTGGTAGGTGGGTTTAAACTGGGTGGGGTATTGCTTTAAGCCCTTAGGGCAGTGCTGGGGGGCTTGTGGCAGGAAGCAGAAGAGGCTGGTTATCTCTTGCTCCCAGTAAGGCTTCTGGTTATCTCTGGCTTATTGTTAGTAACTTTCTAACTCCTGGGGCCTCCTGGCATGGGACTGCTCTGGGTAATTTTCCTTTTCTATGGAACCCAGATTTTGTAATGTTTATTTCCCACTTTTTGCATTGACTGTTAGAAAGCTTAAAACCAAGTGAATGGCTCAGTCATTCTAATTGTGTTAGTTTTATTTCAGATTCAATTTTACATTCTTGCCCTTATTTTCCTTTTGCTATGTGTTTTCATCTTTTTAAAAACTTTGTAAATTTGTAGGTATTTGAGGGTATCTTATGATACTTTCAAATATTTTTGGAATAAGATGGCCTATCAGCATAGAAAACTCTTTTCCAAAAACTAATCCCTAATGCTCTTTCTGGGATTAGAGATTCTTTTCTGTTGAGAAATTTGCCTTTTCACCTTCAATTATCTTGATGAGATTCTGGTCTTTTCCTGATGTTTATAATAGTATTCCTGCTCATTCCTTTAGAGTATAGAGCACTCCAGGGAACACAACTGCTCTAAAGAATTCTGAGATAAACGTAATCATCTCACCCTGCTGAAGGCATCACCCATTGTCTTCTTTCAGTGTATGTTTGATAGATACAATCCACTCATTTTATGAAGTAACTGAGAGGATTATCCATTCATTTTCCACCTTCTTGAGTCATTGATTCACAGCTTCTCTCTGTGTGCAATAACACATTGGTCTGACTTTATACAATTTTTCAATAGCTTTCTCAAAAATATAATTTGGTCATCAGTTCCTGTGAGTGAAAAAAATCCTGAAAATTCTTGATCATTTTAAATTTAGCCGCAAAATTTGATTTTGTCCAAAGGGAGCCTGACCCCTTTCTTCATTTAATCCTTCATAGGATTCCAGCTCATTGTGCACCTTGGCATTTCCCTGGGGTGAGTTTTACCTGGCACATTTTCTTACCCGCCACACTTATGTTGCAAGGTTATAACTGAATTATTTTTTGGAGGGCTTAAACTCTTTCTTGCCACATGAAACCACAATGTGATCTCACTATTGAATCCGGTCCTTTTGTTTTTCTGTTGCTCCTTTCAAAGGCTTAATAGCAAATCGTTTTTGTCCTACAAGCCTATCTATTCCATGCTTTCTGAACGAGTATGTTTGGAGAAATAATATTTCAATCCAGAGGCACATCTGAGAAATAACAATAACAACTATAAACAAAGTTTAATAAGAGATCATTTCAACTCCTGTGGGACAAGGAGAAATTTCCTTGTTCAGAACAAAATTTTTTATTATTTCCTGCTCATGAATTTGGTGGAACAATCCAGGTAGCCCTTCACTGGATAAATGCTATACACATGCAATGTATTTGATTTTGTAAGTTATCACCCTTGTTACTCCCACTTATTGTTTCTGTATAAAAATAATTTTATTGCAACACATAATTATAAGCAATTTAAGTATCTTAATTACAGTGGTGGTGCTCCAGTACCAGATTAAATTAAGAGTAGTGAAAATTTTATTGTTATGTTTGTATAAGAAGAACACATCAAAACTCTTATCACTGGCAGATTGGGAGTTTGAGAAAATAAGTCCCAAAGTCAAAAATTTAATATACTTTATTATTATATTTAACATTTAACATATAAACATTTAAATGTTATTATAAACATTTAATATTTTGATATTAAAGATCTCAGGAGATTGAAGAAAATGAAATTCCAGAGAAACAGACCACTTTCAATCACATTAAACCGAACATTCTTCCCTTTATGTCAGCTTAATTTTAAGAGAAAGAACATAGAAACAGATTATCTTTTCTAAAAAACAGAAATTGTCTTGTATAAGAAAGCTAAAGCTAGATTGTAAACTTGTTGACTCTTACAATTTAATCTCTAACCCAATCAAACATTTGAGAATTTAAGCTTTCTCCCAAATTCCCTTATCTTTCCTCTTTTATTGTTGCTTATGTTAATCAGAATCTTTTCTATTTTCTTATTCCCTGCCTCCTTAAGCCCACTTCCTGTCATATTTTCTATATACTTATGTATGTTCATCTCCAATTTTGAATATGATCTGTACCCATGCTCTCAATTCTCTCCCATTACTGTTTAATGAGAACTCATTAATTGTTCAGGATTTACTGAGTAGTTATTATATTCTGGGCACTGTGGTAGGCACTACAGATATAAAAATGAATAATACATAAACAGTTCCCTTAAAAAGTTCACAGCCAGTAGAAGTCATAGGCACTCAAAGAAATAATTATTCTGTAAAAAGATATGTGAAATAATGAAAAGACAGAATGAATGTCACATCCCATTCAGAGTGCACTGTAATGCGGAGTTGGAAATAGCCATTGGAAGAGGAAAGAAAACCTTTCACAAAAGCAATGATCTTTATTGAAATGAATTTTTGCCTGGCAGAGAAAAGATGTAAGCAACTTTATAAGAAAAATAGCCTTAGTTCAGTATCAAAAATATGTAATGTCATGATATACTCAATGAATTGCAAAGAATTTGGTAAAGGGCTAGTGGGGGATTGGCGAGGTGGTATAAGAATAGTCTTGACAGGAAGATGCTTTTTTACACCAATGTGTAGAAGATGGAATGTCATTAAAGAATTATAATCAAGGGAGGGAAATTGTTTTATTTTAGCAACATTACTTTGGTGACAGTGTAGATGGTGACCAAAAGTGGATAAAGCTGAGTAGGGGATGAGGAATCTGTGAGGAAGCTATTACCATGTCTGGGAGAAAGATTTTGAGATTGGATATGGGACACTGGAAAGGGAGGAGAGCAGATGGTTGAGAGAAATGTTTGTAATGAGAACTATATGTGTCTTGGGTATGGTTTGCTATGGAAAGGTGATGAAGAAATATAATTTAGGAATAAATTCCAGGTTTCTTGCTTACGTGAGTGGTAATGCTAATCATTTACGATGGAGACTTCAGCTGAATACCTAACTGCTTACTATAATTTGTTCCATTCTCTGCTGTAAATATATGTCCCTGACCCATTGATTCATTTGTGATCATATGACATCCTCTGAGTAATGAAACATGACAAGGAATAAGCTCTAAGAGCTGGTGCTTGATTCACAATGTTTTCCTTTTCTTTCTGCTATGAGACTGGCAATGTTCCAAATAGATATTACTCCATCTACCTGGATCCCAAAATCAAGAGGATATGAAACAAAGCCCTAGCTGACCAAAAGTGTCGTTTCTTTCATTAAGCCACTGAGCTATCTGGGTCATTTGTTATTGTGCCTAACCTAATCTATACTGACTGATAACAGAGGAATGCGAAATAAAAAAGGAAGCTTTGGGAAGAAGAGGATTAATTCAGTTTTGGTTAGATTGATACTGTGCTTTGAAAAGGCTCTTTTATTTATGGCATTAGAGAACTCACCAGACATATTTCCATTTCACTGCTTTCTTTATTAACTGAGCCCTCTTTTCCTGGTGCTTTACTTGTTGAGAGGCAGCAATATATAGTGGTTAAAGATGTATTCTCAAAAACCACACTGCCTATGTATGAATCCCAGATCTCATCATTTGTATACTTCAGTTTCCTCATCTGTAAAATCAGGGTGATCAAACGATGTGCCTCGTGAGACTGCTTTAAGAATTAAATGAAGTAAAATATATATCTGCACTTAGAAGAGTATCTGGCTCATAGTAAATACTATGTAATGTTACTGTTACTATCTGTGTGTGTGTATGTGTGTGCATAATTAGATCCTTTCAGAAAGCAGGTGGAATAATAAGGTAGGCATACTTGTAAGATATTTCACTTTCCACTGAGGCTGTAAGAAAAAAATAGTGAGGAAAAAGATTTCTAGGCTTATCTTTTGAGTAAAACTGCTCTATTGAAAATAATTTTTATCATTTACTTCAAAGTGAGATTGCCTTATCTGAGTATAAAAAATGTGTCTTAAATTTTGATTTATTCATTGGCCCTAGTAATGTCTTTATGAGATGTGGAAGAATTATTCAAGGCTAAACAATTCTTTGAAAATGAAGTTTGATCAAAGAAACATAAAAATGTCAAATGACTAATTAAAAGAAGGAAGAAGTTATTGATGTAGCATGCTCTGGGAAAATACTGAAAATTATTATGTATATTTAGATTTCTTCCTCTTATTAGAGTTCCCAGTATTTTCAGTTTCTGGAATTACCCACTGGCTGCTCACATGTGTCTGCAGCAATGCCTATACTTGGAAAGCCCTGTGATTTGGTCTAGAGCGAGTTATCAAAGTCAGCTCTGCTAAGTTTGAGGCTTCCATAATGGAGAGAACACACAAAGCTCTAGGGCTGATATCTTTTATTTCAACCTGCAGAGTTCTGCCTTTTTGTAGATACATTCCATGTAAAATGCAATATGGCATAGTAGTTAAGAGGATCAGATCCATGTTAGCTGGAGTCAAATTCCAACCCACTATTAATTAGCTGGGTGCTCTGAATTTTTTTGCATAGGTAAAATGGAATTGTAATAGCATCTACCTCTTAGATTGCAGGGATTAAATGAGTTAATACACAAAAAGCAAATAGAATAGTCCTTCCCATACCAAAAGTACTCAAGAGTCAGCTACTATTTTTGAAAACGGTTCTTCTGCTAAAAATAATAATTTATTAAAAAGTTTCAAAACCACAGGAGATAAGTTGCTTTCTACATTTCTCTGTCTTTCTTTTCCATAAGCCAAATTTGGAAGCATAGAAAACACTTCATGCATATTTTTTAATTGGTCTGCTCTTAAAAACAGTCCAGTTAAAGATGTTAGGTAAAATGCCTGGGAAGGAAGCAGGCTTGTGAACGTGATAGTAGTAGGCAGGTGATGTTTTTAACACCACACAAATGATCTCAGTAAGGTGACTGCCTCTAACACCTACCTGAGTGATGTTGTCAACCATCAGAAAGGCATAGAGCTTTCCTTATCCTTCACTACTGGAGAAACATTTCGAGTAAGTGTCTATTAAGAAGCTGTAGTGGATGGGGTATCCTGTCAAACATGATCAAAAACAAATGTTTAAGATGCAACCTTTGCTCTTCAACAATGCTGGCTCTTTAGCACACCTATTCTGTACTATGTTCCCACCTTGCTTTGGAAGGACCTGTGAGGTGTTGTCAGTGACCATGGGCAAAGTGGACAGTGTGCTTTATCCACCTGAATTATCTGAATATTAAGGTTAAAGTGAAAGCATAAGGAATAAATAACCAATCACACTTCCTAAACAAGAAAGATAGTGCTTCGTGCAGTTTAGAGTAATTTTAAGGGATAGAAGATAATTTTTAATTATTTTAAAGCATAAAAGGGCATATGATTCCCTCAGTTTCTCTCTCTCTCTCCTTCCATTTTCAAGCCAAACTTAACATCATGTTTTTATTTCCCTTTTTTTTTAGCTTCTATTTAAATTCCAGTTGGTTGACATACGTGTTTTCATTTCTATTTAAATCATTGTAGTGATCTGGTTAGCCTACCTTGTTACATACATATAATCACGGTGAAGAACAACACTATTTAATGAGTTCTTGAACACAAGCTTTCTGAATGTTATATGTCTGTTCTTGAATTTTTTTTCAGATTGCTTTGGTTTGGGGTTTGTTAAGACACCACATTTTTAAAAGATATCTTTAGATTATAATATTTTTTTAAAGAAGGGAAACAAAACCCTGATGTATTATAGTTCTCTCACCAGAGAAAAAGGAACTGTACAAGGCTATTAAACTGCAGACAAGCAGCAATAGCAATAACATATAAACTAGAACACAGAGACCCTAATGGTTTCAGTAGTCAAGCTGGCTTCTTGGCCGCTAGCATGTGTTAGTGTGGGAATTAGAAAGGGTGCCCTTCTAAAGGGCAAAATAAATGTTCATAAAAATCAAACATTTTCATCAAGTAACTGAATCTAATCCCTCAAATGACCGAGAAGCACAGGCAGGGAGCCTTCCCCTTGCTAGGCAGAAATGACACTAGAGGCCAAAGGGGCCAGATTGAACCAGAAACTCTGCAGGCCCATATGCCAGGAGGTGAGTCAGAAAAGGTGTTACATGCAACAGGGAATAGAAGTAACAGTTCAAGCTGGTGTGCCGGAATAAGGTTTTGAATCCAGAAAGAAGAAGATGAGCAAAAAAGCATGTTAAAATCAGGAGGGCAAGAAAAGGGTAAGCAGAGGCATTCTGATTGACTGATGATTGACTGTCAGTCAAGCTATGACTATGTTCGGCTAGAATATCATCAGATGGCAGTTCTTGCTTTTGTGAGCCAGAGGGATATGAACATATGCTGGGTGACCCTGTTAAAAGGGCCAGGACTGTTAGCTTTCCAAACTTTGGTAAAGTTAGAATTTCCCTGGATTTGCAAGGTCAAGGACACATTTCTTTTAGCCCATATTCTTTCTATTACTCCCAGTTTTTCTTTTACCATCATTTGACTTTTCTTTCCCATATTCAATTCAGATAGTCTGCAAGAAAAGCCCTTAAAATCTTAGTGGCTTGTAACAAAAGTATATTTCTTGCCTGTGGTGAACAGGTAAGGGAGGAGCAGGGGCCTGCAGATGGCTTTGCTTCCTAATGTACTCAGAGATTCAATATGGCTGAAGCTCCATCACCCTGTAGCTGTAGTCTCTGGAACAGTAGGCCTCTACTTTGCCTCTACTGACTGCTGAGTCCAGAACTGATGCACATTACTTCACCTCACATGTCATTGGCCATTTCCAGTCGTGTGGCTCCACTCAACTTTCAGAAGCGTAGGAAATGTAAAAAACATGTGAAGTATTTGGTGAACATTATTGTCTTTGTCTTTGGGAGGAAGACTAAGTGTTGTTGGGTAGAAATTAGAAAGAAGTCATATGTGAGGGGGTGACTCTGTTTGATGGAGCAGCTTCAAAAGGGCCATCACTGGACTGATGGTTTTACTTGCTTTAAATGGTCCAGTTAGTTAATGTCTAGTTTTTAGCCAGATGCCACTTTCTGTTCACTGTTTCCCCTGATGCCTTTTTGTGATTTTTTGAACTTTCCTTTTGTGCACTGGGGTCAGTAATTCCAAGCATCTACTCTAGCACATGAGTTTATGATACCTCTTCATATTGCACAGCAGTTGAAGAGATAAAATCAGGTCCTTTTTTTTTTAAAGTAGCATATTGTGATAGATAGAATATTTATATGTAAATGTATATAGATTTAGAAATACCTTTCTTAAATTTTCATCTGGTCATTAGCCTTATAGGTAATAGCCAATGATCAGGCAGATGTAGACAAAACCATTTGCACCCTAATTACGAATTTGGTGATTCAGTAAAGAATCACATAAAGGTGACACATGTTTTGATGAAGAGTGGCTTTGATCTCTTCCCCAAATGAGTGATGGTGCTCCTAAGACCTATTACTTATAAGCAAGTTAATATTGCCCAAATGTCTCTCTTGCTGAAGATTAGAAGTAGAATTCGGGAGGCTACTGATCCAGGTGGGGCTTTCTCATTCAGCACAGGGAGAGATGTTCTGTCAATGGGGTCAAATTTAAGTTACTAGCCCAGGTTGAGGCCCCTCAAAAGGATTTTGGGCAACCTATAGGATCTCAAAGCAAGCATCAGTTGACTTTGACTCATGTACTTAACCAATAATGTGAATCAGACACAATAACTTATATTCTAATGTTCTTAATATAAATTGCTTTTTAAAAATATTTGTATCTCAACTCAGAGATTAATTTCCTTTCCCTGGATCCAGCCAATGGTGGTGTTGGTATAGAAGTATAGGGGAAAGGTAGCAACAGTTATACATGTTTCCAATGACCTTCCAGATTATGCTTATGGAGACTTTCTTAAAAGGAGTGTGGACATGGAGGCAAAACTTGTTACTGCTGGAATATAATCTCTGCTTTCAAAAACTTTTCATTTCTCTGATACGTAAATAAGGAATTCTAGTATGTTGTTTTGTTGTAAATACTATAGTAGATGTATATCCCTGTTTCCAATAACTGAAAAGCCTCCATTATAGTGGAGTTATAAAATCGTATTCTTTATGACTCAACATTTAAGGATTCATTAATGAAATTAATATATATGCTACTATGTTAGAATTCTCTGCGTGTTTATGTGTATAATTTGTACGCCTTCAATAACTTGAGGGAAAAGGGAAAATATAGTTAAAAAGGTTTCATCTAGAAGATATTAAAAGTTGAATAACATATTTGGATTCTGAGTTTGCCACTTACCATGTCCATAATTGCTGATGTGACTGAGTGAATTACCTAAACTTTCTGAGCCTATTACCTCATTTAAAAAGAAATAAAAGGAGGGTAGGGAAGGAGAAGGGGGAGTATTTCATTTCTACAGTAACCACACTTCTTTAGCTTAAAGATTGGTGCTTTCAGGATCAAAGTAAGGGATGCTAGTGTAATACTGAACTCCAGTAGTTTTTCAAGGCCTATAGTGCCCTTACTGGCCTTGGACCCCACTCCACCCCCCAAATTCCAATACAAACACAGTCAGTCACATAGCCATTCATAAAGCACATTCCCATCTGTGGGAGGCTGAAATATCCTCCACAAAAGATGTTTACCTCAAAAAGGTAGAATCTTGGAACTTACAAACCTTTTGGGAAAAGGGTCTTGGAAGATGTACTTAAGTTAACAATCTTGAGAAGAAGAGATCATCCTGGGTTATACAGGTGGGCCCTTAATCTAATGGCAGTTATTCTTAAGAGAAACATACTGAGGAAAACAGACACACAGAGGAAAAAATGATGTGTTAATGGAAGCAAAGATTCAAGTGATGTAGCCACAAGCCAATGAAGACAATTTATGCTGACAATTACCAGAAGCTGGAAGAGGAAAGGAAAGATTTTCCCCTAGAGCCTCCAGAGGAAATATGGCCCTGAACTACTAGCACCTTGATTTCAGACTTCTGGCCTCCAGAACTGTGAGAGAGTACATTTGTATTGTTTTAAGCCATGGAATTTATGATAATTTGTTACAAAAACTAACAAACCATTTCTATAACTTTTCTCAGTTAATTCCTGCCTCTTTTCCTCCCTCCATTAATATGAATCCTACCTACCCTCAGTATCACTTTTTTAGTTAAAATCTTTTGATTATTCCCACCCCCAACAATAAGGATTAATCTTGTCATCCCCTTTTCCTATGGTATTTTATTTATATCTGTTAAAATTTTGACCTCTAATATTCCAGTATTTACCTTTTTATCCTCAGTGCTTACTTGATTACTGGAATAGAGTCAGCATTTCATAAATATTTCATGTGTAAATATGGGACTATTACCCATTAATGCTGGAATAGGCCATTTTTTGAGTAATTACGCATAGTGCCAGTCCGTAACCTCCCAAATATCTGGCTTCTTACTTGGAAATTGCTTTACAGATTCTGTGTCTAAAAACTGGTAGGGGAAAGACTTAATGGAATAAGAGTGACAAGAAAAGAAAGAAAGTTAAAAAAAATAACTTTAATACTGTAGTTCCATTAATATCTCATTAACTAACTCAAAGTCTCTAAAATCACAACTGTCACGTTTTTACTTATTTACATCATACCTTGTTCATAAAAAAAGGGTCTGGCCTATATACCGTATGATTCCAACTGTGTGACATTCCAGAAAAGGCAAAGCTATGGGGACAATAAAAAGATCAGTGGTTGCCAGGGATTTGGGGTTGGGGGGAGACTAGGGGAAGCACAGAGGACTTTTAGGCTAGTGAAAATAATCTATCTGAAACTACAATAATGGATATGTCATTGTACATCTGTCCAAACCCTTGGAATGTACTATACTAAAGGTGAACTCTTATGAACTCCATGGGCTTTGGGTGATGATAATGAATCAATATGTAGGTTCATGATTATATCTAATGTACCACTGTGGTGAGGGATGCTGATAATGGGGGACTCTTTGCATATGTGGGGCAGAAGGTATATGAGAAATACCTGTACCTTGTATTCAATTTGGCTGTGACCTAAACCTGCTCTAAAAAATAATTAATAGTGATAAATAATAAAGAGGGGAGATGTGAGGAGATGTGAAATATTAGGGAATATATCTTCAGTAGCAAAATTTGAGGCACCAGAATGAGTCATCCAGTGGCATATCTCCTTGGGCCCTTTAGTCAGTTCACGGAGGCCACTGTCTAATATGAGTCTGTGGGATGGTATGTGGGGATGGTGTTAGGTGCAAGGATCCGAGCCTTCATGTTTTCTAATGCTGTGGAGAAAATACAGACAATGCTCCTTTTATTAACAGATTAAGTGTCTGGATAGGAAACAGAGAACTAGCAAAATATTTTCTTTTAGATTTTATTTATATTTTTGAGAGAGAGAGAGAGAGACCAGAAGTGGTGGGGAGGGGCAGAGGGAAAGGAAGAGCTGAGCAGGGAATCCAATACAGGGATTCATCCCAGGACCCTGAGATCGTGACCTAAGCCGAGCGGAAGGCAGACAGTTAACTGACTGAGCCATCCAGGCAACCTATACAGCAACATATTTTTTGAGAGCAAGGTACTTTGCTTCTCTGAAACTGGATTTCATCATCTAGAAAGGAAAGGGTTGATGTACCTATTTGGGGAGGCTGCCCACCCTAAATCCTTTTTTAAAAGTCTCCCATTGCCTCATCATGCTTGTACTAGAACATTCCATCTCCCTGACTACCTCTAAATAAACCAGGAGTGAGACACTATTAGACCACCCAAATGTTAATTTTTATCATGTGGAAACTATTCACTGCATGGTTATGCTGAAGCAGAGTTCTGCCTGTCTTAAAACTAGACTCATGTTGCAAGGTATGTCACTTATTGCTTGTGCTTAAAAATCTCTTTTAAAAATTACTTTTAAAATGGTACCTAGCTATCTTTTTCCAGACAGGAAAATGATGTTTTAGCTTCAGCTTTAAGAATTATATTTAGAAAGAAAGAAAAAAAAAAAAAGATAAAAGTGCTTTGGAAAGAAGAAAGCTTATTTCTTACCTTTAAAAATTATCCCACCTGAAACAAACATTTAAAAATATGTTTAATTCTCGAAGGAAGCTTTTGAGAGCAACATAAGCAAATGAAGGAGTGTGCTTAGAAGAGAAATTGTATTTCAATCTAATGCTCTAGTTTCTGCATGCAAGCTACAACGTACATATTTTAAAAGGATAATAGTGTTAAAAAAAGAATAGATACAAGGAACAATGATGGTTATGTGAATTGTCTGACTTTATTTACACAGAGATGATGTTGTTTAAGGTGTAACTAAAGTGCTAACCCCAGATAGATGCTGTCAGGTACTGGAGTTCGTGCTCTTTGGGAAAATCCTCATTCTCAGGTCTGAAACATTGGAATAAGTCCCCTAAACAAATCAACCTTTCTCCAGATACACCGTCATAGAGGAACTATAAGCTCAGGTTACTTTCTTTTTTTTTTTTTTTTTTTTAAAGATTTTATTTATTTGATAGAGAGAAACACAGCGAGACAGGGAACACAAGCAGAGGGAATGGTAGCGGGAGAAGCAGGCTTCCCGCTGAGCAGGGAGCCCGATGCGGGGCTCGATCCCAGGACCCTGGGATCATGATCAGGTTACTTTCTAAGTCACTTAATTGTTTAGCAAAATGCAGTGAATAACACCCTTGCAAAGACCTGTTCTAGATTCTGTAGAAGTTAGAAAGAAGAGTTATATTGGATTACACAAAATGAGGGAAGGAGCAAGGTGAGGGAGGGAAAAAGAAGAGGGACAGAAGTTAATGGAGAGCAGAGCAAGACATGTAGTCTAAGTCTGCATTAGGCAGAATCTCGGAAGCTTGAGGTTCCAAATGAAGAGACTGGCATTAGAGGTGGGGTTTCTCAAGTAGGTCTTTGGGAACTTTATTTTGAGTTCCATTCTAGAATCAGGGAAGAGAGAGAGTATTTGAAATATTTACCAAATAAATGACATGGATTCAGAAGGTGTCACTAAGATGGTTTCAACCCCTTGGCAATTATTCAACAATCTGAAGTTAAAGGATGCACAGAAGGGGAGAAGCCTAACATTCTTAGAGTATATACTCTATGCCAGACACTTAATCTGTTATCTCATTGAATTCTAAAACAAATCCATGGGATATATGTTGTTTTCTCCATTTTAAAATGAAGAATAGGAAACAGAGAATGATTAGGTAAGTTAACCAATGTCCCACTGCTGGACTAGTAGAGCTAAGATTCCATATTCTTATTCTTAGTAGTAGATTCTTAGTAGTAGAGCTAAGATTCTATATTCTTTTTATCCCTGTCATGAAAATTTCTAAAGAGAGATGCAGTATCAAGCTTTGTTGTTGTTGTTTAGGTTTATGGCTAGATTAATGTGTTCAAGGTAATTGTAGTTTCATTCTGCCTCTGCCAGGGGCAACCTAGAGCCTCTGATCTGTAGATGGTGTTCTCCTTTAATTAGTGTCCCTAAGTGCCTGCCCGTCATTCTTTTGTTTAACAAATATTTACTGAGCTGCTTTTGTATGCCAGGTAAATATTCAAGTGTTATAGATATATACGTCAGTGAATGAAACTCACAAAATGTCTGTTCTCACAGAGCTTACATTCTATTTAGAGGAAGACAGGAAATAAATACAAAGCCCAATAAAGAAGTGAAGTATATACCATGTTAAAAATTAATAAAATTATGCAAAAATTAAAAAACAAGGCCCACAGGATAAGGGGGTAGTAGGAGTGAGGAGGATGGGGATCATGGTGCATGGGTAGGTGTCATTTAGAAGGTGAAAAGTGAGCAGAAACATGAAGCAAGTGAGGAATTTAATAAAGCTGAAGTCAGAAATAAAGGGGCCTTAACATTCAAAGAATCCAGACATGTTATCCTTAGAACAAACATTAGAACGTGTTTCTAGGCCAATATGGCTGGTGCAGAGTGAGTTAAGGAGAGAATAGGCTAAGATAAGGTCAAATTGGATTGGGGAGGGACAGATCATGAAAAACATTGTAGGTCATTACGTGGGCATTGGCTTTTCCTCTGAGTTAAATGGGAAGGTGATGCAGAATTTTTAGAAAATATGTGATATGACTTTAGTTTTTAGAAGATTATTCTCTCCTGTGTTGATAAAATAGGTCAGAAAGGGTAAGGTTGAAGTAGGAAGTAGTTGACTCTTGCAATAAAAGGTGAGGATGTTAGTGGCTTAGATCAGGGTAGGGATAGTAGAAGGAGGGGAACTGATTGGATTCTGGATATTTCATAGATATTAATTCAGCAGGTTTGAGATGGATTTAATGCATGTATTTGAGAGAAAAAGACGATTTTAGAATGACCCCAGGATTTTTTGCTTGAACAACTACAAGACTGAAATAATCATTAAATAAAAGGAAAAGGCTGGAGAAAGTTTACTGGAGGAAAGGCCAGGAGTTTTTTGTTTGTTTTTTTTAAACAGGTTGAGTTTGAGATACTTATTAGATTTATGTATTGGTTGTCTATTGATGCATGACAAATGACCACTAACCTAAAAGCTTAAAATAACACCCACAGTATTAATTCACATCTCTCTAGATAAGAAGTCCAGATGGGTTCTCTGCTTAGAGTTTCACAGAGCCAAAATCAAGAGCTCTTCCAAACTGGGCTCGTAGCTGTAGGTTCTGGGAAGGAATCCATTTCCAGGTTCATTCGGGTTGCTGGCAAATTTCAAATTCCTTGTGGTTTTAAGACTGAGGTCCCTATATCCTTGCTGGGCTTTTATCAGAGGAGTCACTCTCTAGTCCTTGTTCATGGGTCCTCCATCTTCAAAGACAGTAACATTCTGTCAAATCCTTTTCTTGCCTCAAATCTCTCTGACTTTCTCCTCTGTCTTCCTCTTCTGCTGCCACCCTGGGAAATCTCTCTGCTTTTAAAGATCTATTGTGATTAGGTGAGGTAATTTTTCTTTTTATAATACAAGAACATAATCATTAGAGGAGTAACAGAGGAAGTAGGAGAAGATGAAGGTTTTGAGAGTCATCTTAAAAGTCTCAGTACTACTACATCCAAGTAGAGATGTTGAATAAGAAGTTAGATATATGAGTCTGGAGTTTAGGGACAAGATGTCAGCTAGATTTGGAAGTTTATGTTTAAAGTCTTGATATCTGTCTTCCCTACAACCTCCTTAAGAAGTTGGGAGTGAGTTGCTAAGTAACACTCAACCATAGATATGGATGGAGCTACTGACACAAGGTCAGACATTTCTATTACCTAAAAATTACCTAAAAGAAACATTTCAGTGACTCACTTCATTGGGCGGATCTGATTGGAATGTCATGCTTGCAGTGATATGGACTTTTCTGCCTGGAAGGTTTAGTTGCCATTATTTATAAAAAATCTACTTCAGTCTCAATGGCAGACTGTGGCTGCTTCCTAAATTGTTCATTTGTTCAATCCTAAATACTGCCCACTGTTCTCACCAACTTGAAATAGGTCTATGTCAAAGAAAAATTGCATTCAGTATTTTTTTATTCCAAGAAATCTAGGGCTAAAATTTAGCACCCATAGAAGCAGAAACCAAGCTGCTCTGTGTAAGATATATTGAGCATGTCCTCTGGATGGAATAGTAAGTAGTTAGGAAGAAAGCACTAGGACTTTTATCACTCATCATCTGGTGAATTAATTAACCTGAGACTTGACTAATGGGAAGCTATTTTGCTGTTAAGGGTGATTAATTAACAAAATCTCCTACTTAGGAATTAGTGCTTATATATGCACATACGCATATATATGTATATTAATATATCAGTGTGTGTATATATATTGCACTATTAGGCATGGTTATTTAAAATAGTATTTTCAGGTTGTTTTAAAATAGTGTAAATAATTTAAAATAAAAGCAAAGGAATTGCCCCTTCCTGGAAGTTTCAGGAGCTAATGAATAGTCCCCATGGTCATATTAAATTGACATCCAACAGAAAAGGAAATAGAGCCAGGTGACTCTTTTCTTGTCAAAATCATTAGCTTAATGGTAGAGGACACAGGACAAATGAACTGTAGAAGCAACTGTGAGCCATACTTTTGTCATATGACAAACTCTCCATCTAAGCAATGGGAATGAGGTGGGTGGGGATAAGAAGGGGGAGGGTATTATGAACAGCTGCCAGATCATTTCTGTTATGTTTAGTTCAGCCTGAATTAGGAAGAAAGAAAAAAATGAAGAATGTCTTGTGCTCTAGGATGAATAAATATTGTTGAATCAGATGTTAAGATTGTCTTTAACGAACTTAATAGCATCCAGAAATCCAAAGGAGGGAGATTGCTTAGATGATAATGAACCTGATGTTTATATTCAAGAAAAGCAAATTATTTGGCCTGAGGGGGAATGTGGGGGTGAGACTCAAGGGGAGAAAGCTGAACAGCTATTTCCTAACATTCAAAGCATTGTCCTGATAAAGAAAGAAAATATTTGTTCGGCATTACATTGAAGAGTAGGGCTAGAATGAATGATTGGAAATTAAGAGCATCTGAAACATTTGAGATCAATGTAAGAATGGTCTTTCTAAGAAAAAATAAGCAGAATATTTTACTTGAATTACTTAAGTAAAAGCTAAGACACCAGTGGTGAGAAATGTTTGTATGCTGTTCTTTATAAACTAGGTGATCTTTCATCCTGATCTGACTCTAAGATGCTATGAGCCTATAAAGTAAGCTAGTTTTATTATAGACTTGAGCTCATTACATATGATAATTCAAGTCTCTGAAGTAGTAAGGGTTACTGTGTAGTAGTTAAAAATTACTAAAGTTTTTTTTTTTTTTTTTTGACTTCTATTATCTATCATCTATGTATCATGATATCCTTGCGGGAGACCGCTAGTTTTTCTTCCAAAACCTATTCTCTCTTTTTTCAACAAAATGGAACCCCAACATTTTTTGCTGATCACTGGCTACCCAGAATAAAGACTTCACTTTGCAGCTTCCTTTATCTGTATTGAAGAAAAATACGGCCAATGTATTGCAAGCAAAAGTGACATGTGGCAATTTTCCTAAAGCTTTCTAAGAGACAAGTGCTTCCTCCTCTGTCATCTCCCCTCCCTTTATCTTGTCTTCCTTCCTGCTGAAGTGATGTCTGTAGGTGAAGAGAACCTGTTGGATCCTGAGTCGTCTGGAATACGGAGAGCCTTCCTAATGAAATTAAAGAGTAGTGTTAAGTATTAAGCTAAAGTGTTCTAACTACACGTATACAAGTAGCTATATGAGGTGCTGGATATGTTAATTAGCTTGCTTGTGATGAACATTTTACAGCGTTTTTGTATATCAAATCATCAAGTTGTACACCTTAAAAATATACAGTTTAATTGTCAATTATACCTCAATAAAATTGGGAGGGAGGAAAGGAGCCTGAATCTCACAGAAATTTATAAAGCAAAGCTCAATTCCTGTATCCAGAATTTTTCATGAGAGAAAAAATAAATTATTTTTAATACTACAGCCATTTTTTTTTCTACAGCCATTTTTGTCCATGACATTTAAAACCTAATTCTATACTGATATGTAACTATATAATAGAACTGTAGCTATTCCTATAGCAATTCCTAATTGATAATTGGAATTCATCATAGATAGTAAAGACTTTGTAAAAATAGTTAAATATATTTCTTAAATGTTGCTTTTAATTTGTTTAAAAGTTACACTATTTTAAAGCTTGTAAGTAATCTAAAAATTGTATTTGCTTTTTCAAAAAAGCAAAGTTAGCTATGTAACAATTGTATCTTGTGTCTTCAAACATTCACAATATGGACACTTTTCCTTAGAAAATCTACCACTTAACCAGAAACTGAATCAACATTATAATATTCCTGGGATCTCAAGAACACTCTGGAGAGAGCTGAAGCAGACTTAACCATATATATTAATACATGCTTACAGACATTCTCATGGGACTCTGCAACCCTGATTTAGTGACTTTCTAGCTATTCAGATAAAAAGACTATTTAGAGTTTATATCTTTGCGAGAAGGACTATTCCATATTAAAGTTATTATAAGATATTAGAAAGAAATAATATTTCTTTAATAAACATCCTATTGATATCTCCTATAGATATGAAATGTTTTATGTAACTGATGTAGCATGGCCAATAGACCGTGGCAAGCTTTCTATCACTGTCCTTTAAATGAACTTCACATAAGCCCCAGAAAATATCTCAGATGAAAAAAAAAGTGTATTTTATAGGTTCAGGTATGTTTAAGTAGATTCCAAGGCTCATTCTCTAGTAAATCACTTGGATGTATCTTTAGGACCCATTTTATGCCTTCTTTATAGAGAAGTCATGTAATCACTTGCAGTTTAGGTTAAATATGAGTTAACGTAGGCTAGAAATTAATTTCATTTTCTCAGGAATTCCCTAAACATAGTAAATTTCATTCAAAGGATTTTACACTTTACTCTAATTTTATTTTATTAATATGTATACGAACATAATGACTAGGTGTCGTAAAGCAAACCCAGACAAAATTTTCTTTTCAAGATCATTATTGAACACTGGAGTAGGGCTGCATTATCAGAGATACCTGGAACTGGGTTTTTGTTGTTGTTTTGTTTTTGTTTTTGTTTATGTAGCCTCCATGCCCAACATGGGGCTCAAACTCAACGCTAAGACCAAAATGTGCATGTTCTACTGACTGAACCAGCCAAACACCTCAGAGGAGATGTTTTTAAAACACATGTACCCAGCTCCCACCCATGACTTGCCGAATCAACACCATACTTGTATCCTAAGAAACTTCCTTTTTCTCAAAGAAATGGAATCCCCAAATCTTAGCTTGTCACATGGCTCTCCAGAATGAAAACTTCACTCTCCAGCTTCCTTTTGCCATGCAATGTCTTCATGCAAATGGACCTACCAACATTTGGAGTCAATCTTCATGGCTTCCAATTAGCCTGAATTTAGGTGCTGACAGAAATCCTCCCCTTTGGGACACTGACAGGTCTCAGGACACCGTCAATTACTACAAGCTATGAAATAATACAAATAGAATTACCCTTCAAACAAGTTTATGTGGAGCAAAACATCAAGTTGTCTTTCTCAGTAAAAGTTTTTAGAAAAGCATATTATGAAGTAAAACCACAACTAGAAACTTCCAATAAAGTCTCAACTGGGTTTTTTATTTTATTTTTCTATGAAAAGGGAAAAATGGCAAAAAATAAAATGCAATATTACGAGTCTTGCAACTTCCCAGCTTGCACCGATCTCTTTACAGAGTCAGCTCTACTCTGTTGTCTCCTGTACTGTAGGCTAATAGGAGGAGAACTAGTTTTTTCTATAGCCCAGTGAGCCCCAGGTACGGCAGGGTCTTAAGTCAGAAGGAATCAGAGATGTTCACTCTATGGAAATCCCTGGCAAAAGAAAAAGAAATGAAAATATTTCTAAATATGTCTCAGCAGTGAAAACAAATTATTATTTTTTTTAGTTAACTACAGATTTCAATTATCCAGAGTTAATTTTGCAACCATGATGCAACTGAAATAGTTATCCAGTACAAATTTGTCCTGGTACATATGTAACTGTACTGATTTGACCTTGGAAATAAAATTAGTATATATGTTACCTTGTACAAAAACAAGGGATGTTTCTCTTATTTAGCCTGTGGAATGATTTGAATTTACAGTAGAAGATAGAGAAGTACTGCATTATATAAAATACCTCATAGTTTCTATTTAAGGAAAACATAATATGACATTGAACATTCAGATCTGTATTTTGACTTGCATAGTCAAAATAGAATGCTCAAGAATTAGAGAGTAATACCAAAATAATTAATGACAACCATGTATGTATGTAGGCATATATTAATGAACTTAGCTCTGGACTTTCAAGTTATCAAGTTAATTCTATGGCTAATTTATAACTCTCTCCTGGATTAAATTCCCACTAAAATTTTGTTCTGATGGTTTATTAAAGGAGCATATAAATATATTAATAATAGTGCAACCTATAGTTAGTAGAGAATAATCATTGCTATCATTTTAAGAGAAAAGGTAGTTGGAGAGCCAGACAGTTAAGTTTGCCTTAAAAGGAGGCTTCCTTTGGAACAAGAATACAAATAGGAAATTTTTTGTTAGTGTTGTAGGACAATGCTCTGGTAATGGGTATTCTGTGATTATCTTGCAACCATCTGTCAAGCAGAGCATTTGTTCTGGTCATACTTAAATGAAAAAATGGCTAGAGGAATCATTATCCAATGGTCAGACAAATTGAAGATACCTCGGAGTTTCTCAGCTTTGGCACCATTGGTATTTTGGCCAAGTTTTTCTTTGTTGTGGTTACTGTCCTGGTCATCATAAAATGTTTGCCAGCACCACTGGCCTCCAGCCACTATATATGCTAGTAGCATTTACCCCTCATTATGACAACCAAAAAATGTCTCAGAACATTGCCAGGTATCCCCTGGGGCGAAGGTAGAGTTGCCCCTGATTAAGAACCACCTAGTTACCTAATAACCAAAGTTACAGGATTTTCAGAAAAGGAATTGGCTGAGTCTGTAACTTCATGTGACGAAGTGAGTATAATTTATGAGATTAAAAAAACATATTGATATAAAAATAAACTAATTTTTTTCAAATGCGTACAAACATTTTTTGGTTGTACACTCATTTGGTTTTATCTTGTATATTTTCAATTATTAAAAGCATAGGGGAATAGCTCACATTACACCGTGTTACACAGTACACCAGTATTAGAGATTAGTGAGATTTCTTGTTAAGGAAGTAAATAAAAGATAAAACTGTATTTAGTGCACATGAATAATAAGATGTTAGGGAGTGTCATTAGAATAGAATAAATAGTGGCATTAGAATAAAAATGAGTATACCTGCTAGGGTATCTAAATCTTGCTTAATGATGTCAAAGTTGGAGCAAATATTAACAGTCCGACAAAACTGAATTTGTAAAAACATATATAAAGAAGAGAGCTGAAACACTGGGGCAATGTTTATTCCTTCCTGTATGTATTTTGTCACCAAAGTCTTAAAGATACAAACATCCTGATGATAGGGTCTTATTAAGCTTTGTCTTATTAATCTTAAAATACCTAGCATTTTCTGTGGCTCAAAAGAGGTAGTTATTAAATATTTGTTGAATTAATTATCTCTTCCTATTTATTTATACTGTTTTAGTTTCATTTGCAAATACATATTGCTTGGAATATTGCTATCTTTCTACATAGATTTTTGCTTCTAATTTCATTCTCCACCATACTACAGCCAAATTTTTTTTTTTTTTTGAAAACTCATTTTGGATCATGCAATTTCCATGATTTAAACTCATAATTGACTCCCTATCACTGAGAAAAATCTTAAGACCTTTGGCAGTAAGCATATTTAAAATTTTAATCTAGCCCCAGCCTACCATTGCTACTTCATCTCCCACTGCTTCCCCGCGTGCTCACTCAGCCAGGCTATCTTCCTTGCAGTTTTTGGAAGGAGTCAGGCTTTCTTGCATCTCTGTGACTGCATTCATGCAATTCCCTCGACCTGGATTATTCTATGCCTCTTGCCTGATTTGACCTATTCTAAAAATAGATATTCATCACTTGATTCTTAGTCAAAAGATCAGCTTTTCTGCATGAAATGTCCTGGCTGAACGAAGTCTTTCACTATACTTCGTTTTCATGTGTACTCCCTTTTAGTACTTCTCTTCTGCAGTCTTCCTAAAAATTTTTTATGACCTACACGAAGACGTTATTATGTTGTATCATAATTGTCCATAAGTCGGGTCTGGCTGGGGTTTAATCTTTCCTTGTGTTTTACTTTGAGAGCATGCAGGTGGTGAAAAAGTTTATTCTGATTGCCTCTGAGGGGGCCTTCTCTGGTACCTTCATAGCCATAGACCTCCCTGCAGCTGCCAACAACCTATGGAAGATTCCATGGCACCCATACCGTAAGACCCTCCCTCCCCGTCCGGCCATTCTCTTACTTTCCAGTCCCACTGGAGTACTTATGGTTTTCTCAGACCCATGCACAAGACTCTGGAAAACAGAAGTGGAATGACAGACTCTAAGGCCATACAAGGTTCAAATCCTGGCTCTGTTATTTACTCACTATGTGATATTGAAGAAGTAATCATCTATAAAATATGAATAATAATGGAGTCATCTCACAAGGTTGTTGTGGAAATAATATAACTAAAACATGTAAAGCAGTGAATTAGAACTTGGCACATATTGAGGGGCGCCTGGTTGGCTCAGTCGTTAAGCGTCTGCCTTCGGCTCAGGTCATGATCCCAGGGTCCTGGGATTGAGCCCCACATCAGGCTCCTTGCTCGGCAGGAGGCCTGCTTCTCCCGCTACCATTCCCTCTGCTTGTGTTCCCTCTCTCGCTATGTTTCTGTCAAATAAATAAAATCTTAAAAAAAAAAAAAAAAGAACTTGGCACATATTGAGTGTGCCATCATTATTTGCTATTCTTTTATATAAAGATGTTATTTAAGAGCAAGCTAGCTCAGAAGGGTTAAAAGAACAATTTGGTAGAGAGCATAGTACAGTGATTTGCAGAGGCTCAGAGCTGAGCCATTTAAGTTCACAATAGCTCTATGACCTTGAATAAGTGACTTAACTCTTTGTGCCTCAGTTTCTTAACATACTAAAGGAAGATCATTACTCCTATGATCATTGGGTTTTGTAAGGATTAAATGAGTTATTATATGTAAAATACTTAGAATTGGTAATAAGTTAGCTAATTTATTGTTAATAATAACTTAGCTGGAAAGGCATTTCTATACTCATACCTATTCAAAAATTTGTCTCCACTGCCACTCCGCTCAATATTTCTATTGCTACTCATTATTCATTCTCTTTAGTATTCCCACTTATTTAAAGTTTCCCTGTATCTCTTCTGGTATCTAGAAAGCTTGAGTAGTACTTCACACTTAAGTCAGATGAGTTCTAGAGAAGAATGGCCTTCCTTCCATGAGCACAGGTGATTTGATTCCTACAATTTCAGTTCAGTTTCCCCACAACACAAAGCTGTGGGCTGGTGTTTAACGGGGCTCACCAACAAAGAAGCAAAGCTTGAAAATCTAAATTTGAAATTTCCTTAGAGTCAACCTGGCCAACTGTATCCCCTGTTGAGGAAGGAGTGAGTTTCCTATTAACTTCAATCTGGTCCAGGCCCTTTAGAAATGTTTGAATCCCTACCAACATCCTTTCACCATGTTTAAAGCAAATTAACATTCTCTTGTTCCACCTAAAACCCAGGTGATTAAACAAGGAAAAAAAAAGAAAAAAAACAGAACTCACTAATTATGAAAAGTTGTGCTCTTTCTTTCAAGCTGAATGAAGCCAGTAGGCAGTAAATAAGTTTAGTTCTAGAATCTTCCTCAGAAGGTGATGGTGAGGGAGTTGGCCAATTCATTTTACCAACTTCTGTTGGTAGGGAGATGCATTCTGTTGAAGGGAGAAGAAAAGTTGAGGTAAATAAGATGAAAAATGACAAGTAAAGAGAAAATAGAATTCTGAGTTAAATTTGGGCTTTCTTTTAGAAAGCATACAGAGATATAGAATTATAAATTTACTGTTTGTAAAATAAGCATATGAACTTTTGTCTTCTCTCAAAAGTTTTCAAATGAAAAGTTGAATACAGATTGATTATTATTTTTAAGCTAAGGAATAACCTGAGAATTTGTTTTGTGCATCCCATAATACACTTAACAAACATTGTTTCCTTTGTATGAAAGCAAATCTTAATAACTGTATTTTCAAATTCAATATAGTTTATCTCAAAAAGATAAATTCTTCTTTGAAAAGTACTTCTTCCAATAATATGACTCGAAAAAGGCAATTTAGCCCATTTTGAAAGTGGGAACATCATAAATTGGCGGTTATCATTATATAGCAATTGATTACTTTAAAGTACATAAATGCATAATTCATGCCTTGTGGCCCACTGATTAAAGGAATAAGTGACCATATAGATAATACTAAGATGTAGACAGATTTCAAATATTGCCCAGAATGTTTCGATCATGCTAATTCACTTCAGGCAACAGAAACTAAATTACCTTTATTTGATTTGCCTTCACCTGCCTCCTCTTCATCCGGGAGCAGAGTCATGTGCCTGGATGTTAATTATAACCACACCTTGTGATCAGTAACGTTTTCATAAATATAATTAAAAAAAGACTGAGAGACTTAGAGGGCTTTTTGTATTTCCATGGTGATGTACACAAACAAGTAAAAAATGTGCTCCCTGAATGTGTGATTAGCACAGCCCTGATCGAGTCTGTGTTGGTTTTTCCAAAAGTTTGCTCACAGCATTCACAGTGGGTTCATGCAGGTGACACAGAAATGCCCAAACAAGCTGACTGGAATCCAGAAGAAAACTGCAACTATTGAGAACTTGCCCTGCCTGTTTTACTGTTGGAGGTAAAAATCAGACACTTATTGTTGTTCCTCTAATAAATATTTCAGACCCTTTGATGAATAATTAGCGCAGACGCAATCCCCCTCTAATGGCACAAGGTGAAGGAAAGGAAAAATAAAATACGTTTTAAGTTCTGCGTCTTTCCCCAGTACACCGCTGGAATCCTCGTCTATGCACACAATAGATTAACTACCCTCTGTGCATGCTATATTTTGCTCAGCCCTTAATATTCCGAAGCGGGGCTGAGCAGTCGTTATCTGTGGCGGTTCCTGGGTGATTTTCAAGCCCAGCACTACCCACCCGAGTGGCAGTGACACCGGCTTTCACTGAAGCCTTATTACTCTTAAAAGAGCAATTTGGTTGGTCGCACGGCTATTAGGATCACACAGCCGCCTGAAGGCTGTCAGTACAACAGCTTCTCATCTTTTTCACACAATCCTGACATCTTTTCTCTTTTCTGCTGGACACGGACATGACTGTTTTTATCATTTTCAATCAAGCTCACCCAGAACTCTGAGGAATATATTCCCACTGAAAGCCAAGTGAAGATCAGAAATTATTTTCTAGCTCCTGGTGCTGGAGCAGAGCTGACTGCGTGCTGAGAGGAGCCGGATCCGTGAGAAATGTAGCTTGGCTCAGGGCTACATCAGGGAGCTGCGACTTCAGCTGTGAGAGATGGCAAAACAACACCTACCTCAGGCTTCTCAATGATTAATGCTATTTTAATAACCGGGAGGGAAGAGGATGTGAGGAATTTTGTGACATTAACTTGTGGCAATGTTATCATTAGAGAAAGTGGGGAAAATTACTAGACTTGAACTTTTCTTCGTTTTGATGCTCTTTTTCTCTGGACCCACTCTGAGCAAGCTGACTCGGACCCCCTGGAAAGGAAAACCCTGGAAAGGGGGTAAGTGATGAAAGTTTTGTGTTAAAGGTCTAAATGGAGTTAGCAGGGCTGATCAATGGCAACTTGAGGACAGCTGAAGGTAGAGCAGCTGCATCTGCTGGAAATCAGATTTTTATTTCAGGAAAGATGGTCTGTGCTGTAGGTGGCGAGGAAGAAGAGTTCTTTCTGTGTGATATAAATGCATGGGGTTTTTTTTGCGATTTTTGGCTTTCAGGGCTATCGAAGCATGACAAGGATTGTTTCCAAGGAGGATATAGGGCCAGACGCATGGTGCTCTAGTGCAAGCATATGTGTGGTATCCTTAGGAAGCTGCATTATTTTTAAAAAAAGAAATGGGTCCTGAATATGTTAGATCCCTGAATTGTTTGGCAGATTTTGTGAACCGGTCGGAGGGATGCCTGAGGAGGGGCATGTGATGAAATGCAGGGCCCCCAACACTAATTTGCCGGCTGACTCTATCAGTGTTGATGTGATAATAAAGATAAATTGCATTAACTTTATTGAAAAAAAAATCTGCTGAACAGGAACAAGCCTTTCGGTACTTTGGAGACTGGAAATCCATTTTCTTCTGCTGTCGAGAAATTCAGATGAGATCGGGGAGAATTTAGGGTACTTTGACCCTGCCTTTTTGTAAAGTTCAGTTGATTCTGCTTTTCCTGAATGAATGCTGTTTGTTTATACTAAACACAAGTTACCAGGGTATCTGTCCTCTGAATGCTCTAAGCCAAAATGATGCTGCAGAAATATCCCATAAAAGACTTTCTGAACTCTGTTTGCATGTTTGGGGAAAAATCCTGATGGGAGATGGAGGACTTTGCTTTGCAGGAGCATTTCTTTTCACCTAACATTTTTCTCTCAGCTCTGGAAATGTTTTCTGGGTTTCCCCACCTTTGCCGTGCTGTCAACAGTATGATATGATGTTAAGGAGAAGCAAGAACATTAACAAGAAGTTTTAATAATTTATCACAACATCTCAGCAGGATTTTCTAAATACAGGAGCCCCTTCAGTTTGATCTTCCTGTTTCTCCTTTTGTTGCATTAAACATATTACAAATCTTCCACCACTAGTACCTTCGAGGGAAAAGTTCTAACAGGCACTTAGCTTAGATGGTTGGTGCAGATGTACTCCTGAGGAATAGAGCTGCAAATTATCTTTGGGCATTGTAAATTATATCACAACATTACTGTATTTCCTCGTGTTATCAGTGTGTGTGTGTGTGTGTGTGTGTGTGTGTGTGTGTGTGTGTGCGTGTGTGTGTGGTGGGGGTGAGGGGTTCTTGCAAACTGCAAGCTGTTATTTATGTTAGCCTGCATGGCAGCTTTTTTGGTGGCTTGGGATCTAGAGATGTATGGTGTTATCGACTCCAGGGGATGTCAAAAGTGTTAACTTGTACTTCCTATCTAATTTTTTCAAAGACAGTCTGCACCTCTAGCATGTAAAAGTGCTACCATTTCCTGTGATAAACTTTAGCCGTCAACTTTGGAGCCCTAGCTACCCAGGGAGAAAGTTAGATTGCTGCAAGACTTGGGAAAAATTGTTAACCTCGTCAGAAAGGTTTATTTCAAAATATCTGCATGTGTTCCTAAGCATTTATTCCTTCCACACAGCTTTAAATACAGATACATTGGATTGCATTTGTAAATCAGGTCTGAAATGTTTCGTCTTTGAACATGACTACTTTTTCCAATGTGCTCTAACTAGCTCAGCTAGAAATTTGCTAGCTTTGCTGTATGATGATGATATGACTCAGTCAAGTTCAGGAATAGGCAATCATAGCAACATATTTCATTTATCATTAAAAGGGTTTTGTAAATTTTAGAAAGGTCGGGCCAGTTACTAGAAAACTTTAAACGTGTTGACCATTCTTTAAAATTATTTTCTTTTCAGTGTTTCTTTTTGTCACTGTAGATGCATTGTCTAAATACTTTCCACAGATTCTGAGTTCCTGCACCGTAGTTTTACCTTGATATGCATATGTACATGTTGTAAATATTTATTATTCATGAGCTTGGTTATTGATGGCTGTGTGTTATCTTTTGATCGGTTGTAAAATTCTGTTACTTTTCCCTTGGCATATTATACAGTCTTTTGAAACATATTTTTACAATTTTTCAACATTATTTTCCTTTTCAGGAAGTAGGGGCCATTATTATTTCGTAGAATACCTACCACAAGTGTACATATTTATAGGGTAGGCTGAAGGGGGGAGAATGAAGGTTCTTAAATTAAACACTATGGCCAGAGGCAAAGAGGATCAAGGTTCAAAACACAAAATAAATTTTGAAGAAGGTGATTTTAACTACCTTTAAAAAAATTGCTTCATATCAATGATTGAAGCTTATCTGCTTTAGAGAAAGATCTTTAAAACTGATGCTCTTTTTTCAAAAATCCTGGAAAAAGTAATAATAACAAAACAACAGAGTTTTCTTCTGAAATGTTTTTTTTTTTTTTTTTGAACTCACATTTGTCTTAATCTGATTGAGCAGCTGTCAACCTCCATATGGCAACCTGCCCATGCTGACAATTTCCATTTTTGTTGTATTAGCAGGAACCACCATTCTGAGAGAGGAGGTCACTGGGCCAGGGCCAAGGAGTAGTAGCTTCACAGATCAGTGGGTGGCTGTGGCCTTTGAGGGGTGGTACAAGCAGCATGAGGCTGGGCAGCTCCAAATAGGTATCTATAAGCTGACTTATTAGAAGATTTAGAAAAAATGCCGATTGTTGTTGGCTGCCAAGGGATTTTTAAGCTCATCAATGAACATGAATCTCAAATATAGGTTAATAGGCCAGCAAGTTTTCCCTCAGGCACATGCTTTTCTATTTAATCACAATATATGAACTCCTTAAGGGAAGGCAGGTGTCTCATCTGATTAGTTCAGAGCATCGCGTAAGTGATCATAAGTTTGCATTCATGATAAACTAACCAGAAATCCTAACTACAGTGCTGACATCATCCTCATTAGGATTAAAAGACCTAATTATTTTGCATTCAATTACTCTCACTGAAAAGATGTTCTAAAAGATGTAAAGAGCTCCATTCCAATGACCGTAACTTTACAGAGAAGTTTACATTGTAGAGTCAATATATGTAACAAAAGGAGAATTTAAAAAAATCTCTCTCTCTCTTTTTTTTTAATTTCTGCTATTGGAATTTAGAATTTAAGCCAAGTTTTAACACTTATAGTTACCATTGAAGGGGAAAATGGAGGTAAATAAGTGTAAATAGAAAAATAGGTGCAAAGGGTATAAATAGGTAAAGCCAGCCCCAAAGTGAGTCAAAACATTAAACACCTGGTGGAACATAATCACTGACCAATCAGAACAACCCTTGATCAAACTAAGGGGAGGGGCCAATCTTGCCAGAAGTTAATGCCCCATCCACTCTTCCACTTGACCTTGACTCCATTGACTCTCCCATAAGTGTCTATTGAGTTCATTCAAGCTTCTCAGCTATGACATAGGAATTAAACTATGGTAATAGAGCATAAAACTTTTGATGATTCAAAAGATTCTTTCACAAATCACTCATACTTGCTTCCTCTTATAAATTACATCAGTCAGTTGCCTGTGTTTGTCTTTACTAAACAAAAAACCACTCTGGAAGTTATGACTCCCCTCTCTATGAAGGGTTAGAATGTATTATAAGCATATACTATGGCATTATTTCAACTCATGGTACACTGAAGCACTGATATGGGAATATTCTGAATGCCATTTTAGATTTTCTGGTAGTTATTTGAGTGATCCTGCATAATATATTGTCAATTATTTAGGGATTTGGGGCAATGTGCTGAAGTTTTTTGACCTTAAAATTTTTTTTGTTTTTTTTTTTAAATCTTAACTATGTGCTGCTGTCTACTACCTGTAAGACCATTTTTATGATATTACTTCTGACATCATTCCTAGTTATATGAGCTGATAAGGAAACCTACTTTGTGGGTGGCTGGGTGGCTCAGTTGGTTAAGCGGCTGCCTTCCGCTCAGCTCATGTTCTTAGGGTCCTGGGATCGAGCCCTGCATCTGGCTCCTTGCTCTGCAGGAAGCCTGCTTCTCTCTCTTCCTCTGCCTGCCTAGTGCTACTTGTGCTCACTCTCACACTTTCTCACTCTCTCTCTGTCTGTGTCAAATAAATAAAATCTTTAAAAAAAAAAAAAGAAAAATCTACTTTACTTGAGCAAATACCTCACACAATTCAGTAGCTCACACTATTATGTACGAAATAAAGTTTTTCATTTATAAAATTTATATACTGATCGTTTACTCTTTCAGAAACACCAGAATAGGCTTCCTGGTTGGAAGAAACAAACAGATCATTTAGTCTTTGAAGTTTTTCCTGGAATGCCCCTTTACCACTATACTAGCCCTGACTGCCAGACCAAAGACCCCTCAACCACATACCAAAATAGTCCATCTTTTAAATGACTAGGGCATTTTATTTACATCAGAGGACAGTTTCACGTTTTACAATACTTTATTGTTGCATGTCTCTATGTTTTGTTTACCACTTTATAGGTTATTTGAAGAGAAATTTTGTCTTTGCTTCATATTAGCAGGCAGACCTACATGTAATACATGCCCAATGATTTGATGAATGAGCAGAGAATATGAGCAGAGATATTAGACTAGTAATAAAATATTCTGTGACTATAGTGTTAATTACACATTTCTTACTTTTAACCATATCTTACCTTTCTAATGTTGGGAAATCATTTTTATCACTACCCTTTTACTACATCATTTCAATTTCAGTTTTAATTATAGAAAAATATGAATGTATTTATAGTATTATAAAACTTAGAAAATTCTGGCAGACTCACGTAGAAAGTAGTGCAGTAAGGAAAAAAGAAAGCAACGTTGTTGTTCAAAAGTAATTTATAATGTGAGACTGAATCTGGAAACTGAACTATATGAATATTCATGGAAAATGTAGAGTGTTTTTTGCACTGTGTATAATCACCACTTCTGTTTTTCATTTGTTTAAATTATTTAATCTCCATCTGTATGCAATAAATAGATTTAATACCTTATCGTTCCTACAACTGAAGAGTAAATTCCAAAGCCAAGTCTGAAATGATGGGTTTTTTTCCTACATGTTCAAAAGATTATCAGTATTATCACTACCCTCCTAGTAATTTTTTAGATATAGAAATTAAGGAGGAGTGTGCTTAACAACTTGATGAAGATTTGTTGTAAAATTTGCTCATGTTCTCCGGGTGGTATTATTTGAAAAATAGCATTTGATAAATTTAGCAAAATCCATATGAGATTTTGGTAAGAAAAAAATGGTTCCTGAAAACAATCAACTCTTTCACCTTATAAATTATGACTTGAATGTCTTACTACAACCATTTTTGTCTAACTTTTATTCAAATTTACTCTTTTACTTTTAACCTCAAAATTTTATTTTAGTTATCTATTTGTTATTAATATAATGTGTTTTTTTGCATGTGATTAAAACACTCTAAGATTTCTGGTCATATTTTCCTAAAATGCATTTTTTACTGGGTAACAAATAGAAGAAAAATT
The DNA here is from genome assembly GCA_028646535.1 of Procyon lotor. NCBI lineage: Eukaryota > Metazoa > Chordata > Mammalia > Carnivora > Procyonidae > Procyon > Procyon lotor. Next base: position 160,848,476 of record CM053603.1, on the reverse strand, counting down.
GGAAAGAGTTTTGAAGTATTTTTTTATATTAGAAGATAGGTGAAAAAAATTTCTCAGAATTTGTCTGACAAATAGAATATACACTTTTATCAGAAAGGGGGAAAACTACTGCCCAGGAAGTAAAGTGCTGCTTCATTCTGAAGAATATAGTTTTGGGATCTGTCTGTCCTTTATAAAGTCAGATTACGCCTATGAAAAACTATGGTCTGGAAATGAGCGAATGCACACCAACCACCCTTATCAGGGATGTCTGCAAGTTTCTACATGTGTGTAACCATCAGCCTCCACCTGTTTCCACTCCAGGGAAAGGGTTCATCAGCCAAATTCCATGAAGAAAACATTGTTCAGGAAATCGAAGGCATATAAATATTTTTAAAGAGGCTACTTAATTTTACAAAGTGAAACAAGCTGACAGTAATGAAATGCCTTGGCTATATTGGTGTTGGGGTTCATGAATCCATAGTTAAGATCATGTCAGCACTTACATTATAAGCTACATTTTCAAAAGGTTTACAACTGAGCCGTAAAATTTTTGCTTCAGGATGGATTACAGCTACATTAGGCCTTGGTCAAGGAGCAGTTTCATTTTCTTAGTTTTGAAATGTACCTTGAAAGTTATTTGAATGTAAAAAAAAAAAGAAGAAGAAAAGAAAAGAAAATTATGTTCACAGGCCTTGTTACTTGAAAAATAATTAGAAGTTCAAAATAAAATTCAAAAAGTGGTAAGAGTTTATAGAAAGTCTAAGTCAGTTAATTATTATGTGTATCAACTAGTGATCTTGAACAGTAATGACTGTGGATCTTTTATCTGTTAGAGATTGTTGTTTGATTTAGAAAGCATGGTCATCAAAACAACAGATAATTATTCTGAAAAGAAAAGAAGCGCATTACCTACCTAAAAGAAGGCCATTACATTTTCAGAGACCACAGCATTCATCAGAGCTTAGGGCCTCATCTAAAATTGTCCTTTAGTCATTCAGCCATACCAGTCCCTAGGATTACCTTTACCTAGGAGTAGAATTTAAGAAAAGTAACGGAAGGATTTCAGATCCAGCGTTATAATGTTAAAAATCAAATCAAAGTTTCAGAGTCCATAAGTGGTACCTAGAAATGATACACAACATCACAAAAGAAAGGGAACTCTTTCCTGATCCCACAAAGCCATTTATTAAGTTGGTGTTTAAAGCCTAATCTTGCAAAAACACTAAAAAGCTATTATATATACAGATTTCAACCCTTCAGGAACCTGTAATTTATGATTCTAAGGATTTTTTTTTGGTAGTGCGTGGATGGGGAGAGGAGAGGGGATTTTTTTGCCCCCCTTTAATTAGCATGTCTCCAGCTAAGGTAAGTGACAGTGCTATTAAAAACAAAACTAAAGTTGGGCTTGGTACTATTTTAAGGGTGAGCGGGGGAGGGGTAAACTATCCAGATTTTATTCTGAAGTCATCTTCTCTTTATATCATACCCAAACTTCAGAGAGGGTGAATTTGGGTAAGCCCTAGCATTCAGTCTGTTCCACAAATCACTTTCTAACTTCTGGGCGATTTATACTGCTTTTTATTTGTGTGTGTGCGCTTTGTCTTTTCCATTTGTGCTTTTTCTCTTTTTCTTTTCTTTTCTTTTTTTTTTTAAGGAGAAAACAGTGGCTTTCAAACTACAAAAAAGTCATTCCTATTCCTGTGATTATCTCGCAGTATCTTTAGCTATTGAATCGCTGTGACCGTTCACCTTAAAATATAAATTTTGAATATCTATTTGGGAACTTGGGTCTGTGGAGAGGCATGGTGAGTGACATGATCTAGGAATGAGAAGGGAGGAACAGCTGGACTTGATGACAAGGAGAAAATAATTTTGAACCCATTAATTTTTAGGCTGCATGTGGTTTATACTTAACAGACTCATTCTGAAATCTAGTACAATTTGCTGATCAAAAAAAATGTGTACATCATAAAAATCCTACAGTGCATGCTTTATATTCCATTTTATAATGGAGTTCTTGGGTAGAAATAAGTGAGATATTAGCCAATAATAGCATGCAGACACAATGAGAAAAATTATGTATGCATTGACCAGTAATGTTTATCTGAATAGTTACATTTTGAATTCTGTCTCTGTACAAAATGCTAAATTAATAAGCCTATATTCTCACATAAAGGAAATATTTTCCTGGTATTATTCAGGAAAATACAAAGATTTAATGAGTAAATTCAGTACTGACAATTTATAGCTTTTGATATGTTGCCAAATAAGTATAGAAATTCATTCCTTCTGTCAATTTATGAAGAGTTCACCACATAGACTATTAGGATAGACCCTACATATGCTTAGTAGAATCCCTTTCATATCAGTGTCAAAAGCTCTGTCATCAGAGAAGCCGTTATCAAGCTGGGCAAAGTCCAAGATTATGTTCTGGAGACAGGGGCACATCATGAAATCTCTAATGTAATAGTTGGCAGCTAATAAAGAATTTATTTTAGGGCAATTCAGAATGTAACTGAAGTGCCTTCCAGAATCCATAGGGGCCTGAGAATTCCTTCTGGCCAACTAGTATGGATTTTCATTTATCTAACAGAATGTCCCACTCCTGTTTGGGGACTGCATGGTCCAGTTGCAGAGACACATGCGGGGATTTAGGGCTGAGGTTTTTGATTACCAAGTCTCGAGTTAAACTTGACACACTCTTAGAAAACTTTCTGATCATGCATTTCCATTCAAGTCCCCCCAAAATGTTAAGTAATTTGTACAATTAAAGTGGAACAGTATGTATTGTACTATTAGCAAAATGTATGTACATCAACTGTACCCTCATACTATGCTTACACATATGTAGGACACCTAAAATGTACACCTTCATTCAAATATTTATTGGGTGTTCCCAAGCGAAACTTAAAATTTTATTTAAGAGAAGATAAGCATAAGGATATGTTTGGAAAAATAGTATAATACATGCATTATAAATTATGTTGTCTCATTTTTTTAAGGCTTTGAATAGGGAAATATAAAAGGGAAAGGAATTTCAAGTGATAACTATAATAAGGAAGTCAAGGAGATATAGAGATAATGCTACATATAGCTAAGTAGGTTTCTTTCTTTTTTCTTTTTTTCTTAAGCACATACTCTGCTGGTCTCTGTGTTATGTAATTTCTTTGAATCCTGTAACTTAATGCCTACATCTACCCTGTCTAAAAGGTATCATTATTTTTATCATCCCCATTTCTTACATGAGAGTAGCAACATGACTAGAGTTGCATGTAATGTGTTTTTGAGCAAGGGACTCAACCTGGGCAAACAATACCATACATTTAGAGGACAGTCAAGTAACCAACCTGATTGTGATGGGCAGCATGTTGAGAATTAGTGGGAAATAACAGTAGAATCAGTTAAATGTAGCTTTGACAGTCACACAGAAGAAACAGAATTTATAGAATTGGAAACAAGGGGGCCATCGTAGAATTTGGCGAGACAAGTCATATGATAGCTACAATAATATTTAGAGGAACAATACGCGATGCCGATTTCCTCAGTGATTTTTGCACGTACCTGTCACTGCCTCATTATATTTGCAAGATTTATGTTTTGAAAGCTAAAAAACAAAAGCAGTGACACAGGATCATGCACTAGAATAAAAGTTCAAGCTGTGCTGTTGGCTTTCTCTCACTGTGAAGAGTTTAATATATAATGTCACTGTTGGTGAAAATTTTTCACTGAGAACTATTTGCCTTATATAATGTATGTTGTACAGGGCATCTTCTGAAGTGGTTTGACAGTTCAAAATACTTTGTATCAAAGTTATTAAGTAATTTTGCATTACCACTATAATAAATTAGTCTGCGTGTATGTGTGTGTGTATATATATAAATTAGCATGTAAATATATATGAGTATATCACATATATAAATAAATATAAATCTTTTATAATTGCTGCATTTAAATATGTGAGTATACATTATGTGGTCGTGTCATTTATCAATTATAAGTCATACAGTTTTATAGAAGTTTCATAGAGATACAAACATGTAGCTTGGAGTCTTAATATACATGTTAAAAAAAAGTTCTTCATGTCATAATTAAACTACTAGATGATCTTTAAGATTTACTGTTATAATTTTAAGTGTCTTATGTATGTATGAGAGTATTCTTTTATTCATGGATAGATACACTAGCTAAGTAATTTGAGAGTGGTAGCATATTTTTCCAAAGCAAAAATTTAACTTACAATAATTAATTTTAAAAACACAACATGAAGTTCCTGGAAATCTATGTGACTTACAACTGTTGTCTCCTTTCTTTCTTTTATTTTTTTTCAAGATTTTATTTATTTATTTGACACAGAGAGAGAGAGAGAGATCACAAGTAGGCAGAGAGGCAGGCAGAGAGAGAGGGGGGAAGCAGGCTCCCTGCTGAGCAGAGAGCCCAATGCGGGGCTCGATCTCAGGACCCTGAGATCCTGACCTGAGCCAAAGGCAGAGGCTTTAACCCACTGAGCCACCCAGATGCCCTGTCATCTTCTTTCAGTTAGATCTGACTGAATTATTAAGAACCAAATGATCAACAGATGTATTGAGAAGATGCATTCTTATGTATTTTATTGCAGCCTAAATTCTTATAATTTCGATTACAAAAATCTTGGCTTCAGTATCCTGCAGATATCTTTATAGGCCATTAAAGCAGTCTTATGATGTGGTAGCTCACATTTGCTAAACTTAATTTGAGATTGTCATCAAAAAACAAGACCTCAAATGTCTGCTCACATCTCTGTCATTTATTAGCTGTACACCCTGGTGTGGGGTTGACTTGTTTAATTCTCAGCATTCTCACAGTGTTATTTTGTGTAGAACTAATAAGATAGCATATGTAAAGTAGCTAGCAGTAGTTTTTCAATAAATATTTTCTTCAGAAAAAATAAATATAAATTCGAATCTTCTATTTATTACTATTAGCACACACAGAAAAAAGCAAAGGCTAATTGCTAACATTTACTGAGTACTCCTTGTATGCCAGCATGTGTAAATGCTTTCCATGCATAATCTTTTTAAATCCTATGTATATATATTAGGCCTTACTTTTTCTCTTACGTTATGACTCAAATAGCCAAATCTGTTTTTCCCTCCTCATTTGAATTCATCAATCTGTATTTTAGGCTCATTAAAGATGTAAAAATGTTAGACGTGTGTATTTTTTTTTAATTTAGCCAAATAAAATACAGTCACTCTTCAGTATGTCAATAAATCAAATAATAATATCACATCTGGTTTAAAAAAAGATAAGCGTACCTGTGATTAAGAGGGCACACGGGAAACCCTGATAGTGTAGAAAAAAACAAAAATAAGTATATTTTTAGGAAATAGAACAAGAATTGCTTAGGTGGCATGGATTATCGTTCCCATATAGTATGTATAAAATTGGAGTATTTACAAGGGCAGAATTGGAATTGAATGAGCCAGGTCCAAAACCAGATGGCAAGAAAAAGTTTCAAGCTGTTCCATTTGGAAATTGATTTTTAGATTTCCACGTGGTGCATTACATGATAAGTTCAAATTAATTTTAAACTCTTAATTTTTCATATATATCTTCATGACTCCCTGTACATGCTTTCTTATCTGTCTTGTTGCCAGGGAATCTAAAATGGGCACCAAACAGCTTTTCACTCTACATTAAATGCACACGGAATAGCACTTAACTGTGTGCATTTTGAACTCTTCTCAATAAAAGTTTTGAGAGACAAGAAGCTTTTTCTACTTGAGGATCACTATCAGTCTGAATAATACATAAACATCGAGAAACAGTAGAAGTTCTACTGAGGATTGCCGCTTAGCTTCAATAAAATTATCTGTCATTATCACAATTGTTATTTTTTATTAATCTCATTTATTTTCATATTTCAGGATATGACAGTGGCTCTGGGTCTTCATTATGAATGTCAACAATTATGATATTAAAACAAAAAAGAGCCAGTTAGCAAAAGTTCACAGTCATATATTTTAGATTAAACTGAATTTACTGCTTTCTAGATATGCACTTCTAGATGTTGAAATAACTAAGGTAATAAAATCTTGACTATGGTAAGAAGGAAGTCTGATTATACCATTCTTCCCCAATGTGCCCCTTAGCTTGAATTAATAAGTAGTTGAAAACTAACTTCCAAATTTATTAATTGTTATTTTTAAATTAAAGTACATTGGTGTACTAGTGAACCTCATGTCATACTAAATGTTCAATGTCAATGTCTTATGTTTTTCCCTCCTATCAGAACCCAATTTAAAGGAAGAAATGAAAGAAATTTGGGTACTCATTAAAGTCACTTGAGGTGTCAAGAATTAAACACTAAGAAAGAAAAAAGGTCACTTCCCTAGCCTCAAAAACCACAAGGGATAAATAAAATACTATTGAGACATGACACGTGATGATCTTCCTGAACTGAAGCTATGTGTTCTTGTTCTGGCGGTACTCAGTTAATGCTTATCCACACCTTAAATAGACAATAAAATTCATTATTTTAAAATATTGTACAACTACTCATTTAGGATACTTTCTAAACGTCACTGTAAGTGGATATATTTGAAAAGTTGAAAGAGCAGAAAAATGGACAGGGATTTTTCTCTTTCATTTAACCGGTTGACAATTGCTTTAATCCTTTAAATTGCCTAATAGCATGTTTGTTATGGGTTGTGTGAGGTTGTGTGAGGCAGAAGGCTTTAAGTAATTTGCATGGTTTATAGATTTTAAATAATGCCTACACATCTAGGTGAATCTGGACATTTTAAGAAGTACATGAAAATAGGGAGCTCTGATCAATGGGTAAAATAAAATTAGTTTGATTTCAAATAAGACCTTTTTCCCCCCCAAAATGCCTTTTTCCCCCCATCTATTTGAGGAGGAGGGAGAAACACTTGAAAATGCCTTCTTTTTCTGTTATCTGCTATGATCTGAGAATGTCATTTTCTGATGAATGAAGTTTCAGCATTAATAGAAATATTAAAAGCAGATCAATCATTCTCAAGATGAACACCATGAGATAATTTCAAATACTCTTAAATGTTACATTTTATTTAACACAATATTGCAAATTCTCATTTATTTTCATATTTCAGGATATGACAGTGGCTCTGGGTCTTCATTATGAATGTCAACAATTATGGTATTAAAACAAAAAAGAGCCAGTTAGCAAAAGTTCACAGTCATATATTTTAGATTAAACTGAATTTATTGCTTTCTAGATATGCACATCTAGATGTGGAAATAGCTAAGGTAATAAAATCTTGACTATGGTAAGAAGGAAGTCTGATTATACCATTCTTCCCCAATGTGCCCCTTAGCTTGAATTAATAAGTAGTTGAAAACTAACTTCCAAATGTATGGGAGTATCAGATATTATCCTATGGCTGTAAATGGAGGTTAGTAGTAGCCTAGATTATATATATCCTTGTCTACACTTTAGCCATTCTATAGATCAAAGCAATTCATGTTAAATAAGTTTCTTGCTTGCTTTTCCACGATGTATAAAAATCATCGTTATAAAAAACAAAGAAACCCAGGGGTGCCTGGTTTGCTCAGTTAGTTGGGCATCTGCTTTTGGCTCAGGTCATGATCACAGGGTTCTTGAATCTTGCCCCGCGTGGGGCTCCCTGCTCAGCAGGGAGGCTTCTTCTCCTTTTCCCTTTGCATCTCCTCCTGTTCTCTCTCCCTCCAATAAAAAAATAAAACCTTTAAAGAAAATAAACACAAAACTTAAGAACAATCATTGTTTTGATATTATTAATAATCAAATTTTCCTATGGGTTAATTTTTTTTGTAAAGATTTTATTTACTTATTTGACAGAGAGAGAGAGGGAGAGAGATCACAAGTAGGCAGAGAGGCAGTTAGAGAGAGAGGGGAAAGCAGGCTCCTTGCTGAGCAGAGAGCCCCATGCGGGGCCTGATCCAGGACCCTGAGATCATGACCTGAGCCAAAGGCAGAGGCTTTAACCCACTGAGCCACCCAGGCGCCCTCCCCATGGGTTGATTTAATATGAAAACATTTGGAAAGGTGTTGGAAAGGGAAGTCCAGATGTTCCTTGATCAAAAAGAAATGGCATTAACTTGAATAACTACAATAATAAAAGCTGTGTGGATGTAAGTTATGATTGATTAGAGTTTTATTGAAGATTCAATTATTTTAAGAGTATTCTGAGAGCCTGAAAGTATTATAGGAAATGTAATTCTAACTAGCTGAGAAATAAACCTTCTGTCTTTAAAAATAATTTCTGGAACATTAGGTAACTAAGAACAAAGCATATGTTGGATAACATGAAAAAATATCTTGGTGCTTAATTTTTTAATATTTTGTTCTGCATTTTCTGGACATATCCAGTTTTGGCAAATAGGAATTGTTCAGGAGTTTTAGTAATTATCATAGTATGTTAGCACAGGTTAGATCCTAAGTAAGCTGAAGGCTTTGTTCAGTTTTTCATTTAAACAATAGCATATGGTCAAAATAGAGACACTGGGAGTTGGGGGAAAAGCTTTATTTTTTTATTTTTTAAAGATTTTATTTATTTATTTGACAGAGATGAGAGCACAAGCAGCAGGGAGCCCGCTCATCAGGGAGCCCTACATGGGGCTGGATCCCAGGATTCTGGGATCTTGACCTAAGCCAAAGGCAGACGTTTAACTGACTGAGCCACCCAGGCATCCTGGGGGAAAAACTTTAAAAAGAACTCAAAATTACTACAGTAGTTTTCTTGGTGTTCATATGCATGTATATAATATACACATGCATACACATATTAGTAAACGTGTATATTACATTATGTCATGCACATACATATTTTTAGTGCAGAACATGAATTATCTTACATATATACTTTTAAAGTTATTTTGCTTTAGATTATATACAATTTTACATTATTATTCTGCTATAAATATCATTAAGCATAAATCTGATTGTTCCCTAGAATTATTGTTTTAGAAGATATGATCATTTTAAGGCTCTTGATTCATAACATCAAATAGAGTACAAAAAAAAAGTTTCAATTTACATGCTGACCTAAACTACATTTGAATACCTGACGGAGTGTTCTTTTCTTTTATTTTTTTTTAAGATTTTATTTATTTATTTGACAGAGAGAGAGAGAGAGATCACAAGAAGGCAGAGAGAGAGGGGGAAGCAGGCTCCCCGCTGAGCCGAGAGCCCGATGCAGGGCTTGATCCCAGGACCCTGAGATCATGACCTGAGCCAAAGGCAGAGGCTTTAACCCACTGAGCCACCCAGGTGCCCTTGGAGTGTTCTTTTAATAGTGTAGAAAATTATCGCTTATTTTTTCAATTTATTATAAAAATTCCCTTATTTTATTCCCTTATTTTAATTTAGATTTAGTATATTAGGAGTATACCTACTACTCCTACCTATAAGTAGAATTATATCTATGTGTATACATATATATGTATTTGTTGATTAGCTATGTATAGTTTATGAATTTCCTTCCAATTGAATATTTGAAGCACATATTTTTATCAGTTTTCTTTTCCACTTAACTACATGAAAAAATATGCTTTCATATTTAAGAATGATTTTAGTAGTGTCAAAGTTCAATATCATAAAAAGCAGAAATTCATTAAAATTATTCTTTGATTTTAGTGACCAATATTTAATAAGAATCTTTCAAATATTCAAATTAGATGATGATGATCAGAGCCCAATATAATAAAATCTAGCCCACATAAATATAAACAGTTTAGATTCATTCTGAATGGCTTAAACATCATTGGAATCATTTCATGTGGAAAAAAAAATCCTAATTTAAGCAAACAGTTGTGAAATGAATTTTAGGAAATAGTAGGTAAATCTACATTTTGGCTATATTCACATACTCTGCAGATTTTAGGAAGGAAGTAGTCTGGTCATGCTTTTTGAAACAGTTCCATAGAGAACATATAGACAGCAGCTAATAGGGTGTTGTGAAATTTGGAACACTTTTCTTATGGAGAATGTTAAAGAAAAAGGTAGAGACTCATTAGCCCCAAAGAAGATATTAGTATCAACATTTTCTTATATCTATGGAGGTTTTTAAAAGGCCCTGTTTGAAAGATGATTATGAAGCAGAATAACACATATAAGAATTCATGATTCAAGGGAAGGAGCGGGATGGAGTGGAAATGAGGTAGGCTGTCTGTACCTTTACGACCCTTACAGTCTAAGGAGGAACACAAGTAAAGCAGAATTATGCATATTCACAGGAAAGAGAAATAAGCTCAGTTAACTGCAGAGATAAACAAAGATCATAACAAAAGTGACAGAAGGAACAAAGGGGATTCTTTAATATCAGAAGGCTAAGCTTGATTATAATTTTTTTTGAAATAAGTATTTTTTGTAGCACAAAGAAGCATTTCTTGATAGTGTAATTATCATGGCTGTATGAGCATATGAGCACTTCACTATGCTATTTTTATTTTTGCTCTTCTTGCAATGTCATTTTTGAATGTCTTAATACTTAGTTTTATAACAGAAATGTAAGTGGAAATGACATCTTCCATTTTGCTTAAATAAAAATATATTTTAAAATATAACAATGTGGACTTTTTTAGAGTTTTGGAATTTAAATGCAATCTTTCTTATAACATTTGGTAAAATAAATAAAATAAAAGGCCATGATTACAAGTAATTTCTGTAAAGAAGCGAAGGTCTGAATTTCAATGGCCCATCCTCATAGAAATTCTATTTTGGATGACTAGATCCCATCGATTCATTTTGATATTACATATAAATGAAAATACCAAATGTCTTTTGCTTTGTCAGTGAAAAAGTAGTTTGGGCTTAACAAATGGTCCAGTGATGTCTATTTGGAAGCTTCATGACATATTAAAGCAGTTGATGAGGTACAATTTGTTGTGGGGTCGCATCTGATTGATGGTTTACTATCTACCCTGGCCTCATCTGCTGTGATATTCCCATAATAAATGTTCATCACTAGACAGTGCTAAATGTGCTCTATCTAAATCATTCGTTACTTATAACAAGTTTTAGTATATATGAATCAAATGTTGTTTATAGTTGCCTTCAATAGTATTTATCATTTTGAAGCTTTTCTACCACTTCAAATGGAATATCTGTGATAGAGATTTTTGAATAAATGTTTTGAGCCCATGGGTGGTAATGTACCAGGAATTCAGTAAAAAGATAAATATGAAGCAAGTTATCTTGAAGAATGAAGGTAAAATGTGGTTTTGTAACTTATTTTTTCTCTTTCCACAGAAGTCTATTTTTATAGCATTGATTCTTTGTAAAAAATAGAGTAAAGGACAATTTAAAAGTATTTATCTTTTGTGAAAATCATATGGGGAACTTTGTTTCCAGCTTTTAGGAATAACTCATTAGCAGCTTTGAAACTGCTTTTCCACCAGAAGCTGCTGCTGCTTTTTTTTTTTTTTTTTTTGTTAAATATCAAGCCTCTTTTCCCTCCTACATGGTCCAGCCTTGATCCCCTATCATTTTATTTCCTGAGGTCTTCCACCCAGTGTGGCTCTTCTTTTTAGGCTCAAGATCCCATGCTGCTCATTTTTAACCCCAGGGTTTGATATTTTCAGCCCACAATCAATATTTATCAAAATCCCAACATCTCTGCATCAACCACCCTACATCAAAATCGCTTCTGCAATCCCACATTTAGAGAAACCTTAACAGACAATATATTTATTCTACTTAAATGATGTTTGGTTTATTTAAACTTATAGAATATTTGTCATTTAAATATTACCTGGATCAAGGAAAAAAAATTAAAGTATTTTATTAATGACAAAAATAAAAATAGGAAACATATATTTTATATTTTGATTATTAGCTTCTAATGGGAATGGTAAAACTGGAAGTCATCTTTCTGTTTTGTAGGGAAGGAAAAAGAATTTTCTCTTTACTCATCTAGGTTCTGGGCTGAGACTACCACCTTCTCCCACCCCCAATAAAAGACAAATTAACAGAAATAAAGCAAATAGAAGTTTAATAACATGTACATCCTGGAGACACCCAGGAAAATTAAGTAACTCTCAGAAAGAGGCACCTGGGTGGCTAAGTTGTTAAGCGTCTGCCTTAGAATCAGGTCATGATCCAGGGTTCTGGGATCCAGCCCCTCATGGGGCTCCCTGCTCCGGGGAAGCCTACTTCTCCTTCTCCCACTCCCCCTTGCTTGTGTTCCCCCTCTTGCTGTGTCTCTGTCAAATAAATAAATACAAATCTTAAAAAGAAAGAAAGAAAGAAAGAAAGAAAGAAAGAAAGAAAGAAAGAAAGAAAGAAAGAAAGAAAGAAAGAAAGAAAGAAAGAAAGAAAGAAAGAAAGAAAGAAAAAGAAAGAAAAGGCCCAAGCCACCACCTTAAATAACAAGTCCAGCTAAAGACAAAAGATGTTTGGGGTGGGATAGTTATGGGAGGTTACCTGGAAAAGCAAAGTAAACTAGGGTACAGTTGTTATGCAGATTTAAGTCATCACCTTTATCTTTTCCGCTCAAAAATTTCTACAGATTTGGTCATACCCCTCCCACCCCCACCCCCACCCCCCTTGTGCAGCCTGGAGACATCTTTGCAAATGGAGATTCCCCCTGTAAATGTAAATATCTCTTAAGGAAGGGTACCTTTCTGCTCTGTTTTCAGAAGTTTTCCTGTGTCTGTTGTTTCTTAAAAATAATCAGCCTAAATATTCTTTATGCCAAGAGGCATATTTTGGGGTGAATAGTTCTGCTCCCCCTCAGTTTCATGCAGGAGGAACAATACGAAACAAGGACTCCTTTGTCCCTTGTTTACAGACTCACGGTTTCAGCCAGTGAAAGAGGTTGTGATAATATTCTGTAATACTGATTTGCTTAATATTTTCTACAAATTGTGTATATAATGCAAGGTGTTTTATGACCCAAAACTTAAGACCATCCTACATATGGGGATGACCATTTAATGACCTGAGGTCATTTAATGACCATCTCACTTATTTTGAGCAAAACAACATTTAACTTCTATAACCATTGATTTCTGCTCTGATCTTATTATTTCCGTCTCTTGCTGGATTTGGGCTAAATTTGCTATTCTTTTCCCAGCTCCTTTAAACATAGGGTTAGGTCGTGTATTTGAGACTTTTCTTGTTTCTTGAGGAAGACCTATTTACTTCCCTCTTAGGACCTCCTTTGCTGCATCCCAAAGGTGTAAAATAACATTTAAAAAAATTCAAATCAGTCTAAGTTACTCTAAAATTTTTTATTTGCTAATGATACAAAATTTTGAGAGAGCACTATGAAAACTTTCAAATGTGTTTGCCCTCTTATATTCCTTATGTTGTTAAATTCCATTTCATCCCATTTCTGTTTGGTCTCCTGGGATTTAGCTTTTATACAGAACTTAAGACATATATATTTCTGATTAATACTTGTCTGGTAGACAGTATGATATTGATAGATGAACCTGCTCACATTCATTTTTGTTAGTTCTTGAGCAATTTGACAACCAAAAATTGATTTTTATTTCTGACTTATACATATAACAATATTTACTTCACTAAAGGATACCTCTACACCTTGCTAAAATCTGGAAGGATGGAGAGAAAAATAAGAAATTCATTTAGAGAAATACCTAGACAAGCTGATCATAATGGAATTCTTGATTTTTTTAATAAATATCTTAAGTAAGGATGCCTTTGTGACTTAAATCTAGAAATCTTGCAGTTTTATAAAATCTAATTGTACAAATGAATGTTTAAAAACCTAATTTTGCAGTTTAATCTGTTATTACTCAATTTTTTTTTTAGTCTGTTGATACTTTTTTTTAATTTCAAACTCTTCTACTTATGACATTTTAAATGTCCTTTAAGCTTATTTAAACATTACCTTTCAGTTGGTCTTTTTAGGCCTTTCTTAGGATTTCTTTGACATGAATGCCCTATTTCCAAAGTAGCATGTTTGTTAGTGAAGAGTAAATGTTGACACATCACATCTTGGTTGCTTTTGCAATGTAGCTACTTAGGTAACAGATTAGATTTAAATAATTTCTCAAATGTTTGCTAAAGGTTTCCACTTTACCCACAAAACACACTCAGATTTTAAGGCATATACTCTAGTGAAACATTGGCAATCGGGTACATTTGAAGCCATACACTGTCCTCAGATATATCACTTGTTCTGGACACGCATGAGAGATTATATTTGCAAACAATAGGTTGATTAACCTGAGAGTTCGTTCTTTACTTTGAAGATCTCTGAATTTGGGCAAGACACCCAACCTCTTGTGTTAAGTCCTTTACCCTTATAGTATGTGTGTAAGTTTTGCTCATCATGATTATTCTCTGTAACAAATTGTAGTCTCTTATTTTATCTGAAATTCCTGACCACTCCTGAACTCTAAGAGTATATGAGACACAATATGTGCAGCACCACTTATAATCTGAGTTTGATTTGATTTGGGCTCATGTTATCTTTTTTGGGAGGTAATATATTTGCTAACTGTCATAAAAATCCTATATGTTCATGTCTCCAAGATTATTAGTTCATAGGAAATTCAAAACTTGTAATGTTTGTGTATGTTATACATATATTAGTGTATGTATATATAATTCTTCAATAAACATCTTACCTAATATGTATGATCTAAGAGAAATTTTCCAAAGTTTGACGTATAGGTATTATTTATCTTTATTATAATAATTGGTTACTTAGTACCACCAGAGCTCTCCTTCAAGCTCTATTGTATAAACTAGTAGTAGCAAATTCTAGTAAAAGTCAGCCACTTCCAAAAAAGCAAAACAAAACAAAAAAACCCACAGAACACAAAACAAAACAAAACAAAACAACCTAAAGGTGTATGTGTCAGGATATAAATTGTATAGTAAAAAACTAGGTGATTGCACAAGAACACTGTTGATGTTGCCACTGAAGGCATAACACATGATGAAAAACACAAAGATGAGTTCAGAGCAATTGCATATCATTCTAATGAGAGGAGTCATGCTGGCAATATCCTCTTGCTCTCCTCCAGCCTTCAGTCAAGGTAACTTAATTTATCTTTCCAAGGTACCTTAACCTTGTGCAATAGAACAATACCCAAACGTTTCACTGCCTTGACCACGTTCAAGAAAGCCTGTTTGTCTTAGGCACAATATTTTAGCTTATCTCGGATGTCAGCCTATTACTCTAACTGATTCATTTCTAACTAGAGTAATATGAGTATAAAAATATATGTGATGTGAAGTCTAAAGTAGTGAAGCCCTGAATGGATTTACACTACTTTACAGTATGTGTGATTTAGAGCTAATGGAGTATCCTGACATTTTATAAGCATTTAACTTTTGGAAAAATCACGTCCTAGGTCACAAAGCATATTATGATTTTAAAATATTGTATAGCTCTCCATATTTGGAAAGACATTGGTTTAATAGCTAGGAGAACCAGGACTAGTCATTCATGGAATGTGATTCTTACCTTTAGCTAATGGATAGAAAAGATGTCAACATTTCAAATAAAATGGGAATTTTTTTTTTTTTAGTTCTAAAAAGGGCATTGCTTGTGTTTTAAATACTAAAGAAGCAAATATCAAAGCAAAAAGCAAAAATCAAATATTAATGCATCCTGCTACATGTATTACAGTATTTTAGTAATTAGTATGTAGAAGCACCTTAATAAAAAATATTTGAGAGCAGATCTGCCATTTGAGAACTGTCAATAAAATAAAGGCAAAGAAGTCAGTTTCTCTTGGTTGTGTTGTAAATCTTTTAGGTGTGTTCTGTCTCCTTGATGGTCATTACCTGTTCTTCACCTGGCATCACTATGTTTTCTAAAGTCAGAATCAGTGTAATATTAATTTATAGTCCCCTTCAATTAAACAGTGTATTCATCATCTGAGGATATTTGTCATCAGATTTAACTTGTCAGAAATATTATCGTAACAGTCTTAGGTAGATTATTATAAGAAAAAAAAAACCTGTCAGAATTTGAAGGGATCACCTGCTCATGTCTCATTTTACAGTGGAAGGTCTCTGCTCCCTGCAGTGATAGGTTTCTTTCCTTTAGTACCTTTGTCCACCCCCACCGTGGGTTAAATCCAGCCCATATCTCATTTTTTAAACAACCTTGGAACTAAGAATGTTTCCCACTCTTTTTAAGGATTGCAAAAAATAAAGAATAATGTGTGTTAAAGGTCTTACATGTCCCATAAAGCCTAATATTTGCTATCTTGCCTTTAGAGAAAAAAAGATGTGCTCTTCTCTCCACTAGTGCTTTGGAGTCTTCACCTAGATTATCTGCATCGGACCAGCTGACATGGGATGAGAGAGTATCCCTAAGAAATTCACCAGAAATTTCTTGCAGACTGTATTTATTATACTGCTTGCTAACAATCTGTTGGGCAGAACTCAGTTACTTGAACATCCTTAATCCAAAGAAAAGCTGAGAGATGTGGAAGAGCTGGAAGGTCTGACAAATAACTAGCTAGTCTCTATCATATTAAAATGTGACATTAAAAAGTGCGCACTTGCAAACTGTTCCTGGAAGAAGAGTTTCATTATGGTGGACACCAGCAGTTCATGGTGTTATCCTCTATTTCTAGTCATCCAGGTGAATAATCATTCCCCACACACTTAACGCTGAGTCAGGCATGCAACATAAACCATTTTAGCTGCTGCCTTTGACTCTACTCCACTATAGGAGGCCTAAAGCCACCTCCCAATTCTTTTTTATATACAAGCAATAAAATAGAAGATTGTATATTGCCATTTGACCATATAATTTGGTCAGCATTGTTAAAAGCTGAAATGTGAAAAATTTTATTTTGTAACCTTGAGACATCTGCAGACTGAGATTTTGGTTAGGTAGACTACCACAGTATCAGAGCCACCTCAGTGTAATGGCCTCCTTCTTTAATTAAATTAATGACATATTCACTATTGATCCCTATGGACTTTCTTTGTTTTTTTCCTTTGTCTTTTTTTTTTTTTTAAGATTTTATTTTTAAGTAATCTCTTCACCCAGTGTGGGGCTCGAATATAGGACCCCCAGATCGAGAGTCTCATACCCTACTGACTGAGGCAGTCCGCCCCCCACCCCATGGGCTTTCTTTGAATCTTGTTGATCTGTCTGTGAGATCCTTACAATTCCTTTTCCAGGCTATGCCTCTGTTGGGATCCCATCTCCCAAAAACTGTCATGAACTATGAGGGGTCTTACATTGAGCCCATCTTGCAAACTAACTAGTAAGACTGTCTAGCTTCATGAATCCTGACAGAAGACACATGTGACTCTTTGGTTGGAGACCATGTTATTCACAGCACAGTAAACGTCATGAAAATGTTCATGCTTGTGTTAATTCCCCTTGAACCTGAATTTATGGGAGTGACATAGAGAGACCCCATCATTCGATGTGTACACACAGTAGGTAGCATGTCAGGAAACCTGTGAGCCTAGGGAAACTGAGTCTTCTGTAAATAGCAGTAAACATGCCAGCTCTTAGATTTGGAAAGCACTATCTCTGTTTTCTAAGCCTGTTCCCTCAATAAGCATCCCCATGGATGTAGACTGGTGTAAAGGGCAATCAGGCTATGTAACAAGATAGACAAGATTATCAGACTGCTAGAGAGCTTTCCCCCAACATTATCATCACTGAATTACTCTATTTTCAAAATCTGACAAATATACAGATCTGTATTGGAGATACATTCAACAGAAGGCATAGGTAGATCAGTGAAAATCTATACCTGCTATTTATGGGAGAAAACTGAAATCATAATTTTTAACATTGAATGGTTGTTTGCTGGGCCAACTTTAAATACATGCAGAATGATTGAATTTCTTCAAAATTGATTCTACATAGTTTTAACATATAATTTGTTGGTTTGCCTTGTAAAAACAGCCATAGTTGTGACTCAAAATTTTATTGAATGTATAAGCACATATAGGTCTTTCTCAGTAAATGTAATTTGTAATCAGTTACCAGAAACTCTGAGTTTGGAGTTCTGACTTGTAGACTTGTTCAAGCTGGAATTTAGCTAAGGTTGCAATCACTACTTATGATATAGTATATTGATTCAATAAAACTTTCACAGACCAAATGATCTATATTGGTGCTCTCAATCCAAGAAGCAACAAAATGAACACAATCTATATGATATGCTGCAAGCATAATTCTTCCATTTTTCTCTGCTTTAAGTGATAAAAATGCTCGATGCCTTCATCTGTAGCAGGAAATTCCCAGCTGAGTGCAATGTGGAATTCAATATTTGTCTGATAAATGAGTGACTGGCAGTACACAGGTGTCCATCTGCATAAATCGATTTGCATGCAGGATGAAGACCTTCTAGAATGAAGTTTTGAACATGAGAACTTGCAAAATATAACCTAGAAATCAGAGGGAAAGAGGCAATTTAGAAAAGCCAGGCAATATGACTCCTGCCGAGTCCTTCTTTAAATTCTTTGGAAAATATTGGCATCTTTATTGTCAAAAAGGTATTTAAGTGGCAAAGCGAGACATTGATTAGGAAATAGTACGATGTCATATTGGTGTGGTGAGACCTCAAGACCTTGGAAGTAGGATATAACTTTGAGGAAATTGCTGTGCCTAGCAGGGTAGCAGGGAATCTGTGGAAATGGAATTTTTTTGTGAGCACGAATGAGAAAGCTCTTGAGACCTCCAGAGATACTTGGGGAAGGTATAATTTTAATTCACCTGAGGGAAATAAGAATGCAAAACCTGATTCATTACTTTTATTATGATCTCATTGTGCCCAAAGATTGTTTAAACTTGAGTAAATTTGATTTTTATGTCTTGGTATTTTGATATACTTTGAATCTGTTTTCACGGTTGTGCTTTTTTCTCTTTTTTTCTTTCTAGCTATTCTTGTTCTTTCATATAACACTATTTCCATCAATTCTATTATTTTAGTTATATGTGAGTAAATTCTTAAGCTTAAAAAGAACCAATTTCTTAAGCTTTTAAAATAATCATCTTAGAAGATGATTGATTTGTTTGGCTTAAAAGAACCTTTTACAAATTGATAGACTCTTATTCCTGATGATGTTTGTATCCAGGGTTGCTCAGACTTCAGGTTTTCACTGAAATGGAATTTATTTTACCAAATATATATTAATACAGATAAATTATATGATAAATAAAGGTGTAGTATAAATGAACAAAGAAAAGAAGTGCTTCTTCGTGCTTTAAGCATGTGGAAAGATTTCATGAAGACCTCCTTAAAGATGTCAATGAAATTACACTTTGTTCAAAATCAGTGGCCACTGTGGGCATCAGAACTTTTCAGTCAAAGTAGTAACATTCTTTGATCTGTACTTTCAAAGATTAAAATTCAAGGAGTCCCCAAAATCTGAAGTTCAGGTAGGAGGCACTTCTCATAGTCTGTATGGAGTGTGGACCTATTTCAGTAAATACTCTACAACTTGGTCACTGATTAAACAGAAGGAACGAAGGACAAAAGGAAGAAGAAAAAATGCTTTCAAGGTTTAACCTTGAAACCAGAAAATGATGATGATGTGAATGTGATTTAGGAAATGATGTGTTCAGTTTTGAATAGGTCAGTGTGAGTGAAAATGTCCACTGGGCCGTTAAAAAAAATGTGTTGAAAGAAAGATGAGAGATGCCTGAGTGGCTCAGTAGTTAAGTGTCCTAACTCTTGACTCTGGCTCAGGTCATGATCTAAGGGTTGTGAGATCAAGCCCTGCATCAAGCTCCACAATGGGCATGGAGCCTGCTTAAGATTCTCTTTCCCCCTTCTTCCTCTGCCTCGCCCACCTCCCTCTCTCTCTCTTAAGGGAAAGAAGAGAGGAAGGAAGGAAGGAAGGAAGGAAGGAAGGAAGGAAGGAAGGAAGGAAGGAAGGAAGGAAGGAAGGAAGGAAGGAAGCCAATGATTTGGGAGATATCTAGACACGTTAAACGATTGTAAGAATTTATGGAACGCTTATATTTTAGATTCTATGTGGGATGTTTAATATATATTATTTTACTTAATCCTTATTAAACCTAATATGATATGTGTAATAAAAGTGATAATTTTTGAAGTTAAATAATTTCATAAGTACGATTCAGTTATTTCTAGACTGGGATTGCAATCCATATCTATATAACTGCGGAGCCTGAATGCTCTTAAACCCCACGCTCAGCTGCCTTTTATGATTTAAATTTTGAATGTAGCAGAAATCAGAGATAATGAGCAAGGGCTGGGAGATAAAAGAAAAAAGAACTTCAGATTCAAGGAGGTGTGTATGTGGGATGTCCATGTGAATGAGGCCAGGGCAGAAACTCAGGCAGGAACAAAACTCTCTTGTGAATCTTAGGAAACCGAAAGCCTGTGTGAGGCCCAGGGAAAGCTCTTCTTTCTATAGCACCCGTTTTCTTCATTCTCTATAACTAGACTTTCCATAATGTGTAAGTGTGAAGGATGTGCGTGTGTTGTATAAGTGTGTGGGTCTGTATCAAGGGTGAACAGAGTATCATTTTTCAGCTCAGGGGAAATATATTTAATAAGATAGTTAAGTCCTGGTTGAATTACAGTGAAACTATTTTGGGTGCTAAAATTTGCATTGGGCTCCATAGATATAATCAGATCACATGTCTTCTAAACCCTTTTACCATAAAATATGTGTGAAGAATAAAATATATTTGAGCCTTCCTGGTTTTTATGAGAAAAAATGAACTTTCAGAGACTGAAAAATTGCCCTGAGGTTAATACCAAAAATAATTTCCAGAGCCTTTGAGAACATCATAAGGAATAAATGGCAGTGTTGGAACAAAATAACCAAGTTTTTCAGCCCATGTCTTCTTTCCCTACTTCGAATTATTTAATTGGTGAAAGTTTTATGAAATTTCCTTTCATACTTTATATTTCTGTAACTCTTTGTGATTTAATTTTATTTGCTTTAACATTTCTACTTCAAAGCATGCCCAACTCTGTTTGTATTGTCAGATACTTTATTATTTTAAATGTAAAAGTTCTCCTTTTAAGACAGTCACCGTCTATTCCCAAGTGATCTGTTTCTCTTTAATCTACTTACCCCTTCCATAAGGAAGGCTCTATGGGAGCCCTAAAATGGATCAAGCTTTGTCCTTACAGGCCAATTAGCTCAGGCTTTGATCACACAAAAGGAGAAACACACAAAAGATTAGCCTTGTCCTTCTGGAAGCTTCCCTCTTGGGACCTCTAAGTGAAGCATTCTTTGTTTCCTTATTTTCCTTGAAGTGTTTAGCAGTCTCTAAAGGAAAGAATGTTAGTTCCTTCAAGTTACTAACAGTCTTTTATAATCCACTGAGAAAAAATTTTTAGTATATTAAAAACAACCAAAAATACTGGTTATAACTCTTCCATGGAAACATTGGTTATAAGTGTAAGATTTTCCTTCTATTTACTTTTGAAAACTGAGTTTAAGACTTTTATTCAGGGTGGGGGTTATTGACTTTTAAATTACATTCTGTTTTTGGTTCCATGAAATATTACTCTTTTGGCCTTCAAAATCATGCCTAATGACATTCAGTTGACAGTTGCATAATATAGCAGTTGGAAATGTGGGCAGTGTCTATCAAAAAGACATATTTTACTTTCCAGAGCTACCAGATGACTTAGGGACCATTTCATGTTTCATAGACATTCATTCGTCATGTTTTCTCCATTGGGATTTGCAGATAACTTTTTTAAGTCAATCATATTATGAGAATTTAACCTACATTAAATTTACATCCTCCTAAGGGATTGAAGAAATTTCAGCTTTCACCCATCTCTTCACTGATCAGAAAAGGAAGAATTTGCCTCATACACGCACAAAGTGACAACATGAAAGCAAAAGAAATTACTCAGTAAACTCCCTGTGTGGCCTTCTGTTGCAACAGGGCTACTTTGCATCAGTTGGGAATAAAAACATCATGATATACTCCCTAATGTGAGGATGATGCAGTCTGATATATACAAGCACAGCTTGAGGAAGGCTATGGCTACATCCGAATCTAAGGTTCATAGCTTTTTGTGGCTGAATACCTATGGAGAAATACCATAGGAAGAAAAAAAAAAAGAATTATGTCTTTTTATGATTAGCAGTCCTTGCTGAGAATTAGATTTGTTTTCAGGAAAATAACTGGAAGACAGGCAACCCAAGTACCAATTCATATTCTAATATGCATTTCTCACTGTGACTACCTTCATACCACCTTCAGAGCTTTTAAACTCTAACGTGTAGAATTCTATTTCTTTGGCCACTGGATTTATTAGTTAATGCCTTAGCAACGGCAAACAGAAAAACTGTGATGAAAACATTTTTACCTCATGGGAAATAATTATTTTATTTATGTTATACCTAAATTGTTTAGAAAATGTCTTTTGAAATTTTGCTATGTCATTTGTATGTCTGTAGAAGTAAGTGTGTATTCCTATTCCTGTTTCTTTTTCTTTTTTTTTTTGCACTCCCATTTTTTAATGATCAGGGATATGTATTTAAAAATTACAAATTAAAAACTGGTCTGTTAGTGAGGCAGTAATTCAGAACAAAGGATTTATGTGCTTGAAATTTGGCTGTTATGGTCAAAGCTGTTCTAATCTGAGCACTTAATGTGATTTTTGTTCTATTTAGTTTATTTTACCAAAGACAGTTTTATATTTTTCAAAAATTTTTCAAAGAGTTATTGATTTAAAATAGTAACAATCATCAATGACAACAAAAAATGATAACTATATGAGGTGCTAGATGTGTTAATTTTATTATGATGATCATTTCACAATATATATCTATGTCAAATTATGTTGTATGCTTTAAACTTAAAGAATATTACAAGTCAATTATATCTCAATAAACTGGAAAAAGTAGTATCTAGAGTTGGCACAAAAATAAATGAGATGGGTTTAAAATTCTTATCACAGCTATTGGGACATAGTAGGTACTTAATAAATGTGATATTATTGCTATAATAAGTAAGTAAGTAAATAAATAAATAAATACCAATAAGTAAACAAGGAAAACAATGTGTTACAGGGTAGGGTCATGCCCTACCCTGGCCTGGCCGTGTACAATGGGACTAAGTAGGGAAGAACAGCACAAAATCAGATCATTGATAATAGAAAAGTCAGGAACATTAACAATATTAGGAAATATCTTTGCATTATTAATATTTGTAGATTTGTGGTTCTCTGTAATAAACCCAAACATCATATATATTCAATAACGTAATGTTGAAGATAGAGTTTATTAATTACTAATATAGTACAATTGTGAGAGGGTGATGAGTTGGACTCTTCCAGCTCTTTAAGAGTAACAAAAGAAAGCTAAAACCAAAAAGCAATAAATTACCTACATGTTACAAACTTCTGACCTTGAAATTTAAGACGTGCAGAATCTGCCCAAACATTGTTCAACATCACTTCACAGTACCCAGGACAGTCAATATCAGTCTACGTAAGAAAATTGGGAAGATAGGCGCCTTAGTGGCACGGTGAGTTAAGCTCCCAACTCTTGGTTTCCTTTTAGTTTCTGCTCAGGTCATGATCTCATGGAGGCAGGTCTTGGGATAGAGCCCAGCTTGACTCTAGGCTCTGAGTAGTCTACTTATAGACTTATTTCTTCCTCTCCTCTAGCCCTCCCTGTTCACTCATACTATACTCTCTCTCAAAGAAATAAATAACATCTTAAAAAAAAAAAAAAAAGATTAGGGATAAAAGGAAATTGAGTGTTCCTTATGGGGAACACAGTAATTGAGGGCAGAGGCTATCTTTTTGCAGGGAAGTGCTCTGGCCAAGGGGTGTGTGTGTGTGTTGGGGGCTGTCCTTGGGGAATCTCTTACTTTGCCTTGAAGAGGGAAAGTTTGAGATCTGAATTAATATTTCAAGTGTAGAGGTTAAAGCGCAGAGATTGGCAAATCTCACCACCACCTACGGAAAAGAGAATTGGAGTCTTCTACTAATTAATGGAAATTAACTGACTTCTCTGTAAGAGGATTCATTGGCGTTGGGAGAAACAAGGGTAAAGCTTAAAATTACCCCCAAAATACCAAGCTTACAACCTATGGGGAGCTGTTAGTACCAGAGTAATCTAGACTAAATTAGAGAGCAGTGTCACATCTCATGTCAACATACAACCAATTATGTACTATGTTTGCCTCTTCATCTCTCCTCTCTGCTTTCAATACTGGGGGAGTTTGTTCAAAAAAGTGGAGTGGCAAAACTCAACTGCTTCTTCATTCAGTTCCATCTAACTGGATGGATAGTGAAGACTTCAAATCTGCTATATGATTGGGCTGTACTGTTCATTGAAAGTGTATAAAAGCTAAAAAAAAAAGTGTATAAAAGCTTAGGAAGTCTGGTGGACTATCACTAAAAAATAACTCCCCAAGGAGTTGAGATTCCTTAGTAAACTAGATACATACACATGGCATCTTTCTCCAAATTTCTAGTTCCTGTGGGCCATCCTGATGATCTTACTGTCCAAGAACTTTGTTGTATCTGAAAAGAACAGAGGGCCAAACCTTAAACCGTTCATGAGTCTCTATCCCTTGCAACCAGGTGACCCTAAATGAAATTTGTATTATAACATGTAATATTTTATTAAAAGATTTTCTTCAAAAGTGGTTCTAGATATGCTAATAATTATGAAAATAAACATCAAAACAAAACACAACAAAAAGGAACCCAAATCCTAGCAACATGTACAAATGATGGTGAAATTATGGATTTTTTATATTTCTATTTTCCCAATTTTATAATAATAAATGATTATTATTTATATTATCAATATATGATAATATTATATTTATAATATATTAATACAATAATAATATTTATATTATTCAATATTCACCTATTGAATATAGACACTATTCCAAGTGCTTTACATGTACTTATTTAACTCATCATAACAATCCTAACAGATAGGAAAAACATTATTAACTTCATTTTGCAGATGATGAAATACCTGGAGAAATTAAAGGACATCTCCAATACCACCCAGCTACAGTTGACAACCTGATATTAAACTTAGGAAATGTTACTTCAGAAGTGTGAGCTTCAAATTTTTTTGTTTGTTTGTTTGTTTATTAAATGTGCTTAAGGCATCAAAGTTCCACTTATCTCAAAAATGTAATAAGAACCAGGAAGTTTCTGAGATTTTTATTTTACTTGCAAGCTAACGAGTTAGCCTGTTCATGGCCCAAGACATGAGACTCCTGGGTTAAAAACAAAGTACATTTCCTTACAGAAATAGTAAGGAAAAAGACATCATCATTTTCCTTATGTCAGTATTTTGGGGACCCAAATGTCTACAGGGAAACATGAAGAAATTCAGGGGACACCAGGTAAGGAATCCTGTGCTCACACTAGACATAGGTGTTGCTTGGCCTTGGTTCCAGAGAGAGGGAATATTTTTGCTTTCCAAGGCTGTTCACAATACAAACATTCTTAAAAGATGTTCTGAAACAAACAACATCAATGTGTCTGCTTATAGACATGGAGAAACATGAGGTAGCATGGATAATTGTCTCCCTATAAAGCTTCTTAAAGCTCATTATCAATGGGAATGTCATGAAAATGTTATAATTTGTGTTCAGGAATGAATTTAGGGTTTAAACTTTTGTTCCTAGGATTATTTTTTTTTTATATTTAATTAAATTTTTAATTTTTTTTTGCCAGTCACAAAGAAACATACAACCAAAGATAATTGCTTTGCTTTGTGTAATTCATACTTTATGTTCATAATTTATACTTATTTTCCACAACTGGTATGTGCACACGTCCTCTTCTTCATCTTTTCAACACCTGGAGGATGTCTTTTCAACGCATCATCCTTAGTGGAGACCCTGGCTTGGCACTTTGAAACACATCTCTAGTTGTAACTGACTGATTTGATTCTCTGGTTGAAAAAGACTACTTGGTCTTTTTCTGATATAAACAGTGGAATGTTTTATAATAAGATTTGTATTGGCAGTACTGAGTTTCAACTAGCTTTATGAATTCAAATTGACTTTCTCTTGCTGTTCAATAATGTTCAGTATAAATGCCAGTATTAAAATAAGATATTTAGTATAATCATTAATAATTTGGAATTTGAAAGATACCATAGAAGTCTTTATAGCATTGATTATTTTAATGGGGGCTTATGATTTTATCTCATATTTAAAGTATGCTTTACATATAAAATGGGTTGAATGTAAAGAATAACTGACTGTCCAAAGCCAAAGAGAAATCAGGCAAGACTTAAGCAAATAAGAAAAGTGGTATTAGTTATCTCTTTTTTCTGTTTAGTTTTTATAGTAATTTGTTCATGAAAACAAACTAACCATTATTATCAGAAGAAGCACGTATTTTTATTCCAGTCTTTTTTATAAAAGTCCTGTAGAAAAAGATGATTAGGGCATAAAGTGATGTAACTTGAAAATATGAATAAAGTAGGTATGTATTTTTTTCAGTGTTTTATTATGAATCAATAGTCATAACTACTCGAGTACATGGACCTTTCCATTTTACCAAGCATTCTCACATGAATTTTCCCTCAATCCTTACAATACAATATTAATACATGTGATCTGACCTCTTTTGTAGGTAAAGAAATTGAGACATAGAAAGTTTATATAATTGTCCAATGTCACATGTGGTTGCATAACAGCTATGAGATTCAACCCTAAGTCATCTAAGGAAAAAAAAAAGAGTAATAGTAAAAAGTACAATATATATCACAGAAGCCCTGGATCTTGACTTTTTATTGTGCTGGTAAATGATGATTGCCTATATTTATAATCTTTGCAGATTACCCTCCCAAAAGATAATTTGCAAAAAGAATTATTTTCTTTTTGTATTGTTAATTTTACCCAAGTCAGGGGATTAATAAAGTAGTCTCACAGAATGTAAGAATTGGAGAAACTAATAGACCCTTAGACTTTTGGTCAAGTGG
This sequence comes from Procyon lotor, assembly GCA_028646535.1. Lineage (NCBI taxonomy): Eukaryota > Metazoa > Chordata > Mammalia > Carnivora > Procyonidae > Procyon > Procyon lotor. Next base: position 160,821,610 of record CM053603.1, on the reverse strand, counting down.
ATCCCTGACTTGATTAAACATCAGAAACAGTTCTAAAGATCTAAAGAGGCTGCCTTTGGATATTTTGATTCACTGTACCTGGAATGGAGTGCTTGAATCTTAATCTTAAAAAAAAGGGTTTTTTTTTCTTTAACTTTGCATGGAAGCTGATAGTTAGAAGGCATTTTCCCCAATGTGGCACATTTAGGAATCATATCCATCATCTCCCCTTACAATATAATCTTCAGGTTAATTGGCGTGCAAAGTGAGAGCACTGGTATTTCACAAGGTCTTTGTTTCTCTATTATTGTTATTGTTTGCCATGTTCTTATAAATATACATGCATATCCTCTTATATGCATGTATGTAACTATATTATTTTTAATATTCACATTGTACAAAGAGCTGACTTGGGCTTAAAGTGCGTGTCTACCTGTCATTAGTATCTAAAATTACTAAAACTGATTTATCATTAGCTATGTGATTTTGAGTAGATTACTTAGCCTAAAAGGCTCTCAGTTCCTTCAGTTTTCAAGGTGGGGATACTGCTAGTAATCTCACGGGTTTATTATAAATTTGAAGTGTGAAAATATAATCAAAATGTTTGGGACAAAGCCGATACTCAGTAAGTTTTAATAATTTCATCATGTCATACCTATATTTCATCAGTAATGCCATAGTAATCATCAGACACAAAGTGATAAAAGAACGTCTTTTTAAACTTTCTAACATCTCATTAGCAATAGTTATGTTGTACTTCTATGGCTGTTTGCTAACCTAGTAAATGAAAGTATTTCATTACCTGTAAGATAATTTTGTTCTTCAAGTTAAGAAGGAATAGAGGTGCCTGGGTGGCTCAGTCAGTTAAGTGGCTGCCTTAAGCTCAGATCATGATCCCAGGGACCTGGGATGGAGCCCTGCATCGGGCTTCCTGCTCAGCGGAGAGCCTGCCTCTCCCTCTCTCTCTGCCTGCTGCTCTGCCTACTTGTACTCTCTATCTCTGTGTCAAATAAATAAAAACTTAAAAAAAAATGTTAAGAAGGAATAGTCTTACAAATGCGTAGTAATCCTTTAAGCTAGATTTGTAGCCTGACCAGTGTCTGCAGAATGAAAGATGTGGCTCAGCCTCCATTCAGAGAAAAACCTCCTCCTCAGACTGATAAAGTGGCTCTTAACTAATCCAAGTGAGTGAGGCCAATCAGACACATACCTTGGGACTCCCGGCGTTCCCCATTACTCTGCTGCTTCCTCTTGCCTGCTTTCCATGTGATGCGTTCTGTTGCTTTATTGAGGGGTGCAATCCTACCTACAGATTAGCTCAAAGTTTTGAGAAAATGATTTGAAAACATTTTTTTCTTATACCTAGAATAATTATGTATAGCTGCTTATAAAACACTCCAGTTTGATGTTTAATCCTTTATGCAAATGTGGATAAAAATACACTGAACTAGTTCCTTTAGTACACTATTTGTGACTACTCTTTTACTAAAATGACTAAAAAAAAAGGTCTTGAAAACTGGGGTCTTTCTCTTGTGTTTATGAATGATTGGTGAAGCGATCTTTATGTGCAGTACACTGTGGATTGCAGAAACAGCAACTTTGGTCCTTTATGCCACTGAGTTTTACTACAGAGTTCCCCATAAATATCAGATTATAAATAAACTGTGCCTTGCGAGTTTCACCCGGATTCCAGGCTGTTCTCTACTTGGCCTACCACAGATGGCTATAACCAAATAAGTAACAATTAGATTACCCTGTTGTTACAAATTTACTCTGAAAATAGCAAGGCACTTGTGGCTTTTGATAAGAGCTTACCAAAAAAAGGTATAGAACAATTTGGTAAATATTAAATGATACTACAATTCCAAGTATGCCTTTTTCTCTCTGAAATACAATTCTAACAGTCACTGTCAGCATTTTGGTTATTTGTTGGACCTTGCATATTGCATATTGCACATGGATTTATATAAATGCACATGAATAAAAGCAAGGTTAAAATGGAAACTGCACTAGAAATGTACTATGCAGTATTGCTTTGGATCCTTGTTTCATGCAGATATTATAGGCAGGACTGTTCTGATAAGATCTTTCTAGTCATCTCAAGAACTAAATTCCCTTGAAGAGGATGAGAGAGGGGCAGTCTTATATCATGTTTGATGCTATGGTATGATTTCACAAGGACAAAAACAGTATTTTAGGCGCTAAGCATGAGTTAGTAAATATACTGTTAATAAGGAATGAGAAACCTGAGATAATTAAGGAAGCAATATTTACATTTCACATCCCATTTCCTTCAGTCTGTGCGTTGGAGAGTAGTTGTGGCGCATTTGTAGAAGGAAAATCTCCTGCAGTCTACAAGCAAAATTTAATGAACTACATTGCACATTCAGCCACACCTGCTCTGTTCTTCAATATTTCTCATATTCATTGGACCCATGCTCTTCACCTAGGTAAAAATTTAAGGCAGACATCAGTGGGTGACAACAGAGAATAAGGAAGGCTGTGTCTTCCTTTTAATTCAGAAAAGGTGTTTCTCAAACATGAAAATACAAGGCAAAGAGCAGGGTCTGAGCTACTGTCACCTTTTCAACTGGTTCTGCAAGAGTACCTCACTGAATTTATTTGATGGTTTCTGGAGGGGTTCTTTTAAGAAACTGTGTTTTCTTAGAATTGAGAGAACTCTCTAAACGCACTCCTAATTAACACCTAAATTCTTTCTTTCAGGCTAGACAGAGACTTTCTTTGCATAACAACGTCTGGGGCATTTGCAAATCTCAGCTTGCTTTACATTTTTTAGGGGTTGCAGTTCTTGTGACCAGAAATGCATGTGAAAGCAAATTTATTACAGTTGTAGAGAAGGAACAGTTAAACTAAAAATGATCTCTGATTGAGAATAGCAACATTGGATGTCTGACATCTGTTTCTCTAGTTGTTTTAAAACTCAACATAGACGAAGCATTTTAAATCATAATGAATAGCATACTTTCAACTCAAGGCGTATGATTATCAAAAATTCAGTAGCTTCTTTTTACAAGATAACTAACTTTTAAATAGACAACCATTAAATACTAGACAAAAACTGAGCAGTTCATATATGTTAAGATATGAAATGTTTTGAATTCCAGCTGTTTCTTTTTCTGTTCTTAGTAAGAAGAATGTGCCAAAACTCTGGATACATTGACATAAACTTTTCCTAAGTAAATAATATTTTGGGGATGCTTTTATGAGGTTTAAGCCAATCACTTTTACTTTTGTTGGAGCAAGTTCTTACCAAAATAAATCTCTTTTGATATCGAGTGTACTTTTGATAGATTAGAACTTCATTATGTTTTTATAAATTATTATTAAAATGCTAATGGTAAAGACAGTTATTACTATTTATGATTACTTAGAGCCTTCAGTTGTTTATTATGCCTGTACAATAATTTATTACTGCTTTGTTTGTGGGAAGTTGTATATAAAACCAGTAATATATTAAATACTAATTTCCATTCTAATATTGAGTGAAAAAAATCATCTGAAGGTGATGAATTTTCCATGGCACCAATCACTGTCACATGTTCTAGGCAAATGATATTTTTTTTTTTTAAAGATTTTATTTATTTATTTTGACAGAGAGGAGAGATATCACAAGTAGGCAGAGAGTCAGGCAGAGAGAGAGGAGGAAGCAGGCTCCCCGCTGAGCAGAAAGCCCCACATCTCGATCCCAGGACCCTGAGATCATGACCTGAGCTGAAGGCAGCGGCTTGAACCCGCTGAGCCACCCAGGCGCCCCGGCAAATGATATTTTTAGAGAGGCTTTGAGAAATGTAATAAAAAATTACAAAGGAAAGTCATTTCCTTCATATAGGAAAACACTGGGTGTAATTAGGAAAGAGGAGAACCCTTAACAGAGATATCTGTTTATATACCTGATATTTGCCACAGATTTCTCATGAGATTTTTAGTAAGTCACTAAACTATGATGTACTTTCATTTATTCATTTTAAAAATAAGTTTTATAAATTCAACTTTCCTATTCTGCTCGGCTATTAGGACCAAATATGATATTTTGTTAGACATTTAAAAGTGCCACAGTGATTTCTGTATGTGTGTATATGCATATGTGTGTGCACAAGGGGATTTGTGTCGCTGGTGATACTGTGATATGTAACTACTCCCTGGCTAAGAATGTGACATGGTTTATAACTTATTTTATTAAACCATCATACTTTGGAGTATTGAAATTATAACTGGTAGTAATTTTTGAGTTTTGAAAATGCAGCAATGTGCTAGATGAATTATATTCATTATCAGTAGAGGGTTAAGTTAGTTAACATAAGTTAAAATATGTAAGTTATAGTGCCTGACAAAGGCTAAAGTTCAATAATGTTTGCTATTATTATATGACTTAATTATCAAATCAATATTGTGGAATAGGTACTAATATTCCTCATTTGCGGCTGCGAAAACTGGAAGTGGAAGATGTTCAAGAAGTTGCCTGAGATCAAATTGCAAATATCAGGATAGGAACTGAATGTGCTCACTATAGGGCCCATCCTTTTAACTGTTATATTCTGCTAACATTCTAGATATATTCATTTCCCTCTTAAAATCCCATGTAATAAAGTTACCTAAAACTGCCATTAGGATTATGTTACTTCATCCAGAATATCTACATACCCTAAGACAATGAATAAAAGTTAAATAAAAATTCCTAGAATGGATGGTAGACTCATAAACCTAAAAAGGTGCCTGTGGGGTTCTTCCTGTGATCATTAGGTAACGTTTAGGTGAATTTGGGAGCTGCAGATTTTTTAGTGACCTTAAGGATTTTGTGTGCAAAAGATATTATTCAGAAGTTCACTTTGGGTTTTAGAATAATAATTGGTGGTGAATGGAATCAAAAGAGGACATGCTTTATGACTCTGTTTATATGAATTTTAGGAATGAAAAATATGTTATAATAGAAATCTGAACAGTTAATGACTCGAGGGAGATAGGATTGACTGGCAGGTTGTAAAATGGAACTCACTGGAATGATGAAATTTTTTTTCTATTTTATCTTGTTTGATGGTGACATGGATACAATTAGCAAAAGTCACTGAATTGAGCATTTAGTAACTAAAGAAAAATATTCTTTATTCATATATGACATGATTGTAAATAAAGAAATCTTAACGAGATCTACCAAAAAATCCAACTGAATTAATGTGATTTTACCAAGGTTGTAGAATACAAGATCAGTAAACAAAATTAATTGTGCTTTTACAATAGCAATATATATGATTAGAAAATAGAAATATTAAAATACATTTTGACTAGATTAGCAATACCAAATTACATCAAATTACATATAAACCGAGTCTGAATTTTAAGAATGTGCATAAAGTTCTAAAACGTGCTTACCCACAAAGGAAAAATCCTATTGCCCCAAATATTTTGGGGGCTCTTTCACAAAATAACTACTTAGAGTTTATTTTCTCAGTGTTCTGGACAACCAGTGTCACTGTCTGAATGCAATTTCTTGTCTGTAGCTTTAAAATATACTGAGCCTTATGTCCAAGCCCTCCAAATGGGATAATCTAACAGCCCATCTCCCCTAAAAACTAATTATACATTATCACCCTCTTCTCCCTACTCATAGACATTTGTTGCGTCTACCTAAGTCTCCTTACTTGGGATTTTGCATGGCCACGGTTCTGGAAATATTTTCCTTCTTTCTGACTTCCAAAAAGACACCAGCTGTCCTCTAGACTGATTGGTTTCTTACCTGTTGTTCCATTCTTCCAGGTGCTTCCACACAGGAAGCGTGACACCCTTCCTTCAGTTTTACCTTCTCTTCCGGTGAATAGCCAAGAAATGTGTTCCCTCCTCCAATACACTAATGCCTGCTTTGCTCTTTCATTATAGTACTTATATCAATACTAGCTTATTATTCAGACTCACTCTCAACTAAAGTGTGGGGATCTTGATGGCAGGGACAAGTTCTTACCCATCTTTGTTCACAGCAGGTACAATAAATCTATATTTTTATGCCTGTATTTCTGTAATAGAGCATATCTTAATAATCATCAATTCTAATTTAAAGAGTAAGTTACAGACCTTTCCTTTAGATTCAAATTATGGTTATTTGGAAAGAGACAAGGGAGGAATCTACAATGAGTATTTATTTACATGTGTATTTGCCCAACGTACATTCCTCAAAAAGAAAACTATCTTAAGTTCAGACAATAGGTTTTAGCATTTATAGCTTATTTAAGATGAAAGTTGATGCTCTTTAAATATTGAATGAGCCCTTTTAGCTAGAATGGATGCTTTAAAATTGAAAGAGACTTTCATCTGAGATATAAGGAATGAGTTTCATTTGTGCAAGCATGTTTCTTACTATGAATTATGAGTACCCATTATGTTGTTTTGTGTTAGATATTTCATATTAGTCTAGACTTATATTAGCAAATACAAGTAAATGTTGAAGCCATATTATGGCTCTTTGGTTCATAGCATTTTAATGAAACATAAAAAAATTGAAGTGCTCTGGTAAAGCTTTTTACTGTCCATGTGACCCTCTTCCTCTTATGGTAAGATGCTCCAAATATACTTTACACTTAGGTTTCTCAGACTCACATAATTTTGTCCTAAGCATAATCTCTATCATAAGAAAGATATTTTTCGGGGCGCCTGGGTGGCTCAGTTGTTAAGCGTCTGCTTTCGGCTCAGGTCATGATCCCAGGGTCCTGGGATAGAGCCCCACATCGGGCTCCTTGCTCGGCAGGAAGCCTGCTTCTCCCGCTACCATTCCCTCTGCTTGTGTTCCCGCTCTCGCTGTGTTTCTCTCTGTCAAATAAATAAAATCTTTAAAAAAAAAAAGATATTTTTCCTATTATTTACTATTCTTTGGTATTTAAATGTTTCCTTTGATAACTCTTGGGTAACCATCTTCTACTTTTATCTCCCAAAACTACTTTTAGTTTTTTCTTGAATGTTTATGCACTGTGAAAAGGCTACTTTTGCTTTGATAAAAGGATCTACTGATAATACAGGCTTTACAATTGTAAATGTGACTTTATTCATAATATTTTAAAAAGCATTAAAATATATTTGCAGAGAATGGGATAGAAAATGATATTTAATTATCAGTGTGTTTTACAAAAACCCACCAGGGCATCTCCCAAATTCTTCTAAATATAGATAAAACTTAGAAGACTTAGTCATTTTTCATTCTTTTCTAATTTGGATTATTAATAGTGGCAGTCATTTATTGAGCATATAATATCTGATGACATTGCTTCAAGCATTTATGTTTATTTTGTTACTCAAGCTTTATAGTAAACATTTGAGGCAAGTGTTATTATGTCACTCTCAGAATGAGGAAACAGATGTCAGGGGTTTGCATAGACTAAAATAGCCAAATCTGAAATTACCTCAGTTCTAATGACCTCAAAGATGATCCTCACTTATCTTCGTTATGATATTATATATGAGAGACTTTTCTATTTATTATGAAATCCCCCTTTATAAAATACTTTCAACATAAAAAAAAAAAAAAACACTTTCAACATACTGATTAGGATAGGTTGGCATATTAATGTTAATAAATCCTGAAAATCCCCACCTTTCACAAAGAAATTTACAGAGATAAGGATCTTGATTACAGAGATTACAGAGAAAGCTCTCTATTTGAAGTTTGATATTATATTCAATCTGAAGATGACCTAGGGACATGTTACCTATTGTAAACCCAACTTCCAATTTCATGCCAGGGCAAATCACGATGACTATAAAGCTATGGCTATCCATGTTTGATTCTGAATTGGTCAAGAAATTTGCTCTGGTTAATCCCCACTGTGTTCAGCATAGTTCTATATGAAGTTGCATCTATAATTGGTAAGTGCACTTGCATGTTCTGCCATTCACAGAGGAGCTACTTTGCTTTCTGATGAGAAGTCAACCTCTAATTCTTCTCAAGTTGACCCAACTTGAAACCCATGTGATAGACCTGGGTTTAAATCCACTCTTTTTCAGGTTTAACATACTACCTTAAATAAAACATAAAGGCCTCTTTTCTTCATTCCACCTTTCAGAAAAGTATCCTACTCCTCATCTTGAAATCAAAATTATTATTGAGAAGATTTATTTTAGGTGTAGGGGTGCCCAGGCTTGAGGAATAGAAAAAGAGAGGGAAGAATATATTATGGGAACCTGGCTAAAATATTTGACTTTGTATCTGAAAAAGAAAGGTCTACTAAGCTCTCTATGTGTAGGAATATCAAAGATGTCTACCACAAAGGAGAAGTTAGCTAACTTGTAATATTTTTTTAAAGATTTATTTATTTATTTATTTGAGAGAGAGAGATCGAGAGTGAGGGGAGGGACAGATGGAGAGGAAGTGAAAGAATCTCAAGCAGACTCCCTGCTGAGTGCGGAGCCCAGCTCAGGGGCTCAATCTCAGGACCCTGAGATCATGACCTGAGCTGAAACCAAGAGTCAGATGCTCAACTGACTGAGCCACCCAGGTGCCCTAAAGTTAGCTGACTTTTAAACAAAATAAACATTTCCTTCATAAGTAGGGGAAAACAAATTTTACTTCTCTGTCAATACTATTTGACCCTTTTTTCCCTTAACCAAGGAAATGTTTTCTTTCTTTTCAGATTGGCGTTGTACTCAGCTAGAATAGTCACCTTCCTAAACATTTTTTTAAACTAGGCATAGTCACATGATCTAGTTCTAGGCAACAAAATTTGGTAGTTACCATTGGTGGGCCCTCATGCAAAGTTTTGAAAGGAAAGAGGATTGGCTGAAATCTGCTTTTTGCCATTTACCTTTGGCCTTTCCCCTTTCTCCTGTATGGATATAATTCTTGGCCATAGAACAAAACATCCTAAGAATATAACCTTAAATGCCAAACTCCTCAGAGTAAGGTTAAACATTTAAAGAAGATACTGTGATGGCATTGGTAAGCTCCTGTATCAGGCTGAACTGTTTCCTATATGACTATTTTTATCATGAGAGAAGAAAAGTCCTATTTGGTTCAGTCACTATAGTTCAGCTGACACAATTTCAAAAGATATAACCAAGTTCGAACATTTTTTTCATGTACTGTATTAATATGTTGAAAATACTGTATTATTCTCATGAGTGCTGTGACTAGAATTCCTCTTGACAGATGAACCTCAAAGACTGTAAATAGAACAGTCTAAAGTGAATCCTGACAATACAGAAGAGTGTCTTACTAGACCAGCAAGCATATGTAACAAGACCTACTTATTTGAGCCTAGTTCTTGAGTAACACTTCTTATAAAAGATTTCTGAAGGCCTCTTGGTGCCTTCCCAGCTCTGATGATTTTACTTTTTCAGCATAGTTTCAGCAGGATATTGCTGAGAAAATAACAGAATCTACTGTTATCCCAATTTAGCTGTTGCTGTACACAACTGTTCTCTAGTTGTAGAGATTTAAGCTATTCTGAAGGTGATGAAATTTTTATTGTGTCTGCATCTCAAAGGTGGGAATAAAATAGGAATAAAACAAAGGAAGACAGAATGTTATCATCTTTAAAAAGCAAAAGCTTTGAAAGGTGCCCATGACCATAATTTTTGAGAAGTCTGCCAAAATTAGTAATTACTCAAGAACCACATGATTAATTAAATATTCTAGTCTCTTATTTTATACCAAAAAACATGGTAAGGGGAATATATAACCTTTATGTACCTAATTTAGTAGGAGCCTGACTCCTAAAATATCTTTGTAAGAAATTCACCATTCTATCTTGAAATTCAAATACAGATAAATGTGTGTGTGATTATATGAGTAACATCAGAAAGTAAACTGTCTTCAGTGAAAAGGCTGTCATTCATAATGATATTTAAGAAAGAGTAAATAAAAAGAGTAGAATGTGTAAATTAAAAGCCTAGTATTTAAAAAAACTTGGAATTATTACTGTTTTTCTGTAGACATTCTAATATAAAATCATTCTTTAAATCACTCTTTGTTTCTTATTAAAAAATACCTATTCTCTTTTAAAGTAGTAGAATGTTTTTTTGTGTGTGTAAATGTATAATATGAGTTTAATGGCATAAGAAACACACTATATATAAACTTAAGAAAGTGAATACTATAGATACCTTATTTTGGTAATCATACTGATCATGATGGTATTTGGTTGCTTAGGGTAATATAAATGGTATTTTATTAAGTTGAAGCCCTGGGGTTCATGAATCACTAATCAGCTGTGTTAGCTTAGGTAAGGTGAATATCTCTCAATATTTCAGTTTTCTTATTTATGAAGAGAAAACATTGAAGTATACTTCAGTCTCTATTAATTGATGGATACATGTGTAAAAAGTAGCACTTTGATCATATTCTGGATTGAAAACTTTGTAGATGTTACCCAACAATAATAGACTGAAGAAATTACCCACTTTCAGGGTCTAATCCATAGTTCTTGACCTAGCATAACAAAGTAATTATGATTTCCCTTCTTTTTTGGTTGCTGCTACTGGAGATTGTAGCAGGCAACTAGACCAGGGAAGCTGGTTTCACTCATATGTGGAACATAATCAATAGCACAGAGTCCCACAGGGGAAGGGAGGGAAATCTAAATGGGGAGAAATCAGAGAGAGAGAGCTGAACCATGAGAAACTATGGACCTTGAGAAACAATCTGGGGGTTTCAGAGGGGTAAGAGTGTTTGGGGAGGGGGTGGCACTGTGATGGGTATTTAGGAGGGTCGTGCTGTGATGAGCACTGGGTGTTATACTTAACTAATGAATCACTGAACACTGCATCAAGGACTAATTGTGTACTATATACAGTGGCTTACTGAACATAATAAAAAATGAAAATTAAAAAAATAAAAGTCGTAATTGAATTTCATAAGAGGAAAAGCAAAAATTTAAAAACAACAAAAAACTTTAACATTTGGATGGCAGTTACAGTAAATAATACCTTTGATGGTGGGCTGGCAGATGTGTTTGGTACCTGTGTGAATTGTCTTGTTCTAATCACGTGTAAATAGTTAAGGAAATAGTACAAAAGGTTGCACCCAATAAAATCTTGAATAGCCTCTTCCTCTTTGTCTCACCTGCCAGCTCACAGGTGTGGACTGACTCTCTCTCTCTCTCTCTCTCTCTCTCTCTCACACACACACACACACACACACACACACAGAATCAGGATCAGAGTCTCCATTAAATTTATGGTTCTATTCCTTGGCCTCATTTTGAACTCCTAACACAATGGCTTCTCGCAATTCATCACAAGAGAGTCTATTAGAAAGTGATGGATGAACTGGCCTAAATCTATCACTGCTAATAGAAAACAGTTCAAAAATTAAGATGCTTAACACCTTAAATGAGTACTTCTATTTTTCCGTCTAAAAGCTACCGTAACAGTATCTCCATCATCAATCATCAGTCATCCTCATCATCTTCAGCTTCTTAAGTATTTATTATTGAAGATGAAGTTAAGGACAGGTAGCTTTAATTTTGCATCATGCTGTGAATATGTTCTGCTCCTGGTTTCCAGGGCTCTGAAGATGTGTAGGTTAACTGTGATAGATAATATTCTCTCCATGATCCTTCTCTGAAATTTGGTACATTCACTTGTAAAAAGCACTAGTCTGTATGTCTAAAAGAAAATCAATTAGTCTTAATGATACAAATATTTGCTTAATAAGACTCCTTAGGGAGCCAATATTAATCAAAGGCTCAGAATGATCTGTAATTAGCACATCAATTGTACGTGTGTTAGTGGATTGTAAAGTGCTTAAGGGTTCTTAGAATACTTTATTCTTTATTATAATTAAAAATTTTTCTGACACTTTAAATTTCTTAGCCCAAGATATCATTGTCTTTCATCTGAGCTGTGCCTCTAACCTTCCAACTTCTATTCAGCCTTTGTCACATTGACCTCAGAGGAACTTTTTTTATAATATAAATCAAATCTGGTCTCTCCTCAGATTAAACCCATTCAATAGCTTTGCATCACACTAAAATAAAATTCAGGTTTTGATCCCTGCTTACATTTTCTGGACCAGTTCCTCCCACTGCCTCCCTCCCTCTCTAACATTCTGTGTTCCAGCTACATCCAGCCTTCTTGATGCTTTGCATTTTGTCTCTCCTTGGAGCTTTGCATTTGCTCTGCCCTCTGTCTAGAATACTGCCTGATGACTTCTTGCCCTTTCGGTTTTAATTCAGTTGAAATCTCAGAAACACCTTCCTTCCCTGACTCCTAAAGTATGACCTAATTTAACCAATGACTCTCAAGTCTTTTCCTTTGTTTTTACTTTATTTGCAGCATTCATATCTATCTGAACTGCTCTTTTTCATTGATTTATTTAATTGTCTATGATCTTTCTCCCTTCATTAGATGTAAGCTTTATGAATGTGAGCACTTCTTATTCAGAGCTGTATTCCTTAAGCCTAGAATAATGAATGACTGTGTGTGTGTATATATATTTATATATTTTTTTCAGTATATATACGTTGAAAACCAAGTGTAATTGGGTCTCTTTCTTCAAATCACATTCTCTGACTACTTATAAGGCTATTATTTATAAGTTATTTTTAAATTCTGCCATGACTTATTTGTTTCATTATTTTCATTATAGTGAGAAATTGCATTTATAAGAAGTACCTGATTGTTCATAAACAAAGTATGATCTACCACTCATTTCACCAAAACTTTGGAGGGAAATGAGGAAATTGAATATTCTGAGGCCTGTACAACATCTCTTTTCTTTGAAAATTTCTCAATTTCTCTAGGTTGATGGCCTTAATAATACTTTCTTCCCTTTACAGTGCCTCTTAAAATAAATATATTTTAACTTCTACTAGGGAGTGCAATCTACTGTGTAAATCACAATGAGTTCCCATCTCATCTAATTATGAAGGGTTTCTCCCTTTTTTAGTATAAGTTTGCTTGGCTTTGTTTTTGCCTCTGACTTATTAGCTGTTTCACTGTTGTTTTCTTTGTAAACCAATTCAAGAGAGATTCAAGTATGCCAGCTGAGTGATTTTCCAATAAGAAATCACATTTCATGCTAATTATTTTGGAACTGAAGCACATCACAGCATCGCAGGTGAGCAGAGGAATGGGCCTGTGGTTTGGCTTCTTGTGGACGACACTGCCACCTGTACCCTTGCTTTAAAGTAAAAATTATCTTGTGCTCATAAAGAGTTCTCTGACAGCTCATAAAAGGCACCTTATCCCTTTATTTATTCATAGGCTTCTTTTCTAATTGGATATGATGAAAGCTGTAAGTCCTAAACAGATAGTTGGATTCCTTTTCACAGAAATACAGAAGAACACAAAATATTTGTCCTCCTTTCTCCACCCCTTAAAATGGCAACAAACATGTTTTGAAATTCTGTAAGAGATATGGTGTGAGCTAATTGAGATTCAATTAGTACATCACATGCTTTTTGCTATGCAGAAGCTAACTGGGGATCTGTCTATTAGAAATTACTCATAGCTGGATGAGAGCTAGATGAATAGTAATTTAGACCTTGAAAGACATGTAAGACTATAAATGGAAGTAAAAGTGAGGCTAATGGAAGATCACCCAAGAACTTCTCAGAATTCCCTAATGAGAAATTCTGATTTTCATATTTGACATTAGGGCTTATAATAATGATGAGACCTTAAGATTGAGTACAATTAGATCCATAAAATGCATTGCAAATATCTTGAAAACGACCAATTAAATCGAACCTTTGAGCTGGGTTTGTCTGACTTTCTTACAATGATTCATAACAGGATTTTCTTTCCTTTGTTATTAACAACAACTGTAATTCTGTATTATGTAACTAATGATTCATAACAGCCAAAGTGATCTTTTCACAACCAAGACAAAATGTCACTTCTCCACTCCAAACATTGAGATAGCTTCTCATCTGCCTGAGAATTAATTACAAAGCCCTTACCTTGGCCTTCTAGGTCCTCCCAGGATCTCCATCACCCCACCTCTACTTTCTGTCCTTTTAATCTCTCCCCTTGTTCATCTGTTCTAGCAGCTGGCTTTACCTTTCTTTATGTCTAATGACCATGCCCTTTCCTCTTTTCAAGCTCTTTCCATATTCTGTTTCCTTAGCAGAGAATTTCTTTATTTCAGATATCTACATGGCTCTTGCTCTCATCTCATTCCACTCTGCTCAAGAGTTACTTTTTCAGAGTGGTCTTCCCTAATTAAACTATGTGAAATAGAACACTCTTCTCAGACCCATTAACTCTGTATTCCTTCTCCTGCTCTATTATTAGCGTTTACAATCTGATATACTATATTTTATTTATTTTATTTTATATTTTTCCACTTAGAATGTTAAGTTTTCCAAAGCCAAACAATCTGAAGTTTTTGCTTGTGACTGTGTCTGACACATATTAGGCACTCAACAAATATCTGTCCATGAATGAAGGATTTATGAGTCTTTATTCTTGCATTTTATCTAAATCAGTTAATTGTACATTCACTAACAAAGAAGAACAGAGTAACAACTTATACATGAATTATTAGAGATTAGTTTCATCTTATAGTAATGCTGTTGTTAAAATTAATTGCATAATCTTAAAATTTTAAAGAAAGTTCCTTGTATGATATAATCTCTTTAGATTCAAATTTTTTTATTATATGAACAGCAAATATCATGAAAAACTTGTTTTCCAGATATTTTTAGCTAATCATGCACTGAAAAATACTCTGTATCTGATCTCTTGCATAAAAACATGTCTTCAAATAGTATTTAACATTAATTAGTTTTTGTTAAGCAGAGAAATACTCATTAATAAAAAGAGAGATCTAGTCCAGGGCTGCTTTAGATAGCATTATTTTTTAGCATTTTTTATTGTACTCCAAGCAGTGAAAATTACAATCAAAAGCTTATTTTTTTAACTATATGAAAGTAAAATAATAGGATCACTCATACTATTGTTGGTTAAAATAATGTGCACCCAACATAAAATTTAGGCAGAAATAGAAACTTGTGTCAATCTTTCTTTAAAGACAGATCTATGCAAATCTTTTTTTAAACTTTTAATTCCCTAGAACCTTTCCTTTTAATGTCAACTATCTGTAGTTTTAGAAGATAGTTAGAAAAATATTGTTTTCTTTACATTCATTATATCTCACATGAAATAATTTACTGACTACATTCAAATTCCTAACTTTGTAGTTCATATAACATTCTGGACAGTAGTAGAAGGAATCTATCTTATCTATTTATGTATCCACCTATCTATGTATCTGTGTGTCTGTCTATCATCTATCCACTTGTCTATATCTACCATCTACCAATTTATCAAGAGATACTTCTAAAAAAAAGAAAAAAGAGATACTTCCATGGGGCACCTAGGTGGTTAGTTGTTAAGCGTCTTCCTTCTGCTTAGGTGATTGAGTCCCATGGACTCCCTGCTCAGCGGAGAGCCTGCTTCTCCCTCTCCCACTCTCTCTGCTTGTGTTCCCTCTCTTGCTGTTCCTCTGTCAAATAAATAAATAAAATCTAAAAAAGAAAAAAAGACTTAAAAACAGGACAGAAAAAGAGATACTTCTAAAACTCTTACCTTCACTTAATACACCCAAATTTCCATCCCCAGTGGTGGTAGGGAGATGGGGACAACTGGAGAGGGAAGAAGTAGATTCCTTTTTACTGTTTTTCCCCAAAAGAAATCATGCCAGCAGCAGTATGAGTCCAAACACTTTGCAAGATATTAGAGATAACACTGACTCAATAGAGAAAATTCCATTTACTGCATCACTACTTCCTGTGGTTTGTGCCTGAATTTGCCATATTGAGAATGCTCACATACACATTATTTAAATTAAAACAATTGATTATTATAGTCTGCAGGAAACCACACGAAATGAAAGAAAATAGACTTCCTAGAACTTTTTATATAATTTATATTATTCAAGTGTCTCCAATTTCCATAAAGAATAAATACATAAATAACTTACCTTGAATATCAAGGTTCAAACCTGGATATTTTGTTTTTGGTTTGTTCTGTTTTAGTGAGTATTGTGTGAAAAGCAAACATTATTTGGAAGCTATTATCAGGTCTCATTATATTTTATACATTAGCTATCAATCCTTTTCATCTGCTTCAAATATGAATTATCAACAATGGAAAATATTTGCTAACATAGAGTGATATGTATTTATTATTCTTTATTAATGAGCATTACTTAAAGGTATAGATAATGGGGATAAAATAGCATTAATGTCACATTCTTTTTTAGTATCATATCAAAATATGGCTAAGGGTAGATTTTTTAAATTTTATAAAGTAATCATGTATCATTACTGAATCAAATCAAATCAAATCATGAGAAATTCTATTGTTTTCTTCCCCCAGGTAGCATATAAAGAAGGAGTTAATTAAATAATTGTCAAGAAAATTGTTGAGGGGTAAATGGGACATGTTTTTTGTAGCTAACTTCTTTTTTATTGTTAATTTATGAACTATAGTAGTCTTTCTTAAAACATGTGTTCCAGGTATTAATGCTGCATAACAAATTATCTCAAAACTTAGCAGCCTAAAGGGCACTTGGGTGGCTCAATTGGTTAAGCATCTGCCTTTGGCTCAGGTCATGATCGCAGGGTCCTGGGTTAGAGCCCCACATCAAGCTCCCTGCTTGGCGTCTCCCTCTCCCTCTACCTGCCGCTCCCCTTGCTTGTGCTCACTTTCTCGCTCTTTCTAAAGAAACCACAAAGTGAAGACCTTTCTATAAGACAATAGAGAACACTGGAGTTATCACTTCTCGTCCTGCCAGGAGCTCTTTACTGTTCATAAGACAAAGTAAAGATTATTATAATGCTAATTAAAGTCACGTCAAATAATTCTGCCCAAAACAACCTTTCCTAGGACAACAGTAAAGACTGGAATGGTGCGACATAATTGTGTATGAAGGTCCATACTTAGTACAAGAACCTGCTTCTATATGCCTTTAACAATCAACTTAACTGATAAAAAGAAAATTCTCTAGTAGTTTTTATAGCAAGGCAGTAAACTGATTACTGACTTATATGTTACCTACTTTCCAACTCCTGGGTACTAAATTGGGTTTTATTTTTCCTCAGCATCCCATCTCCATGATAACCTTTGTGCATTTTCTCATTGCACTCATTCATAAGGAAAGGATCTCTGTTCCCTTTATGAGTTCCATGGTACTTAGTTAGCTTTTTACTCCCTGTATCCTGGACAATTCCTGACACAGAGCCTAACACATAATAAATGGTGAATCCAAGCATGTGAGTATGTTTTGTGAGTGTGTGTATGTGTATAAATTCATGAAAGTGGCTAAGTTAATGCTTTGGTTTACTATGTAATTTGAACACAAATATTAGAAATGTAAGAACTTTGCTTCATTAAAATAAAGATCTATTCCTATCTTTAACCTTCTTTGGGTATCATGTGTTTATTCCAGAATATTCTGTGCACACAAAAATATGTAAATTACCAAAAATTTGAAAGGCTATTTACAATCTTTTATATACATAATTATATCTGAGGCTTTGAACATACTGTATTGACTGCACATTTGCTGATGTGAGAAAAAGCAAAACAAGAAACTTAGAAATTAGCTGCAAATCAAATGTTTGCATCAGTCTTCACACATTGAATAAGACATATTTTTCAAGTTGATTTTTTTCACTCTGACTTTTGAAGGTTTATGTACAGTATCAAAATCACTCAAAACATAGGTTAACATCAATCTTCCCGGTTCCTGAGTGATTACTTCACCATATAAATTTGTGTGTTCACCTTGAAAAGCTAGAATAATCACTATATTACTAAACACACTCAAAAATGCACATTACTTATATTGAGCCATTAGGATTTCCTTAAGTCTCTTAGAATATGGGTAAAAAATCTGACTACTAGAAAATTCTATTATAAAAATCTATTTAATGGAGTGTGTACTCTAAGAGATTACTTGGAAGAAATTGTGGTTAAAAGAGAGTTAATCCTAGAAATTCCAGAAGAGTCTGTGATAGATCAATGTAAAGATTTTCCCTGAAAGTTAGTCAGATTCTCCTTAGACATGGTTGGTTTGTTGTAGAGGTGTTGTGGGGTAAGGTTATTAGATCTTGTTCCATGTACTGTTTTGAGGATTTGCCTCTCTCCTGTCCCTGTTTGGTATACAGAGTTCCATTTTTGCTACCCAGGAAGGGTAGAAGATGATCTGATTAAATTTCTTTTTATTCTAACCCCTTGAATATTTGGGAAACAGAGGGTGCCAGTTCAGCATACTACATTTAGACAGAATATCAGTTTGGCTATTTTAACTTTACAGAAATGGTTAAATAAGAAGACATCCATATAAGTACACACTTTATATAGATAAGCATTTTTCTAAATTGGATGTTCCATTGCATTCTCTGGTTATTCCTATTATAGCACATATACTATTGTATTAAAATGTTTGAGTATATTCCTCAAAAGATATACCTTGAACATTTTGAAGCCAGCAAGCATGACTTGTTCACTTCTGTGTCTCCAGTTCTTAATACAGTGGGCACAAAGTAGTGCTTAATAAATAGTTAGTGAATGTGATAATAAAGAATGCATCAGCAAATTTTTGATATGCAAGGAAACCTTCCCAAAACTTAATGATTAAAGCAACCACCGTTATTATTGTTAATGCACCTGTTGATCATCTGATCATTTTGCTTTTATGGCCAGATTAGGTAGATCTTCGTGGCACTCACTCATAGTTCCGTGGTTTGTGATAGTTTTGGCTATGTGCTGTGATATCTGAAATGGTCTTATTCTCATATCTGATGTCTTTCTACTAACACGGCTAATGAGGGTGTCTATACCACATGTCTCTGTCCAACTAACAATCTAGGCAGAACCTGTTCAGATTCTAGTAGATTATAGGTATTCCAAGAACTTAATAAAAATTATAAGTCCTCTTGAGGCCTAGACTAGAGACACAATAATGTTTCTGAGTCATTTACTTAATCAAAGCAAGTCACAAGACAAATTTGATTTTAACATTGTAGGTAGAAGAATTCCCACCCTCTTATGCTTTGATGGGAAGGGCTTCAAACTCTTGTGGTCTTTTTGAAATTTACCATAAATGATAAAACATCCAGAATATCACAAGAGGGTAAGCTACTATGGGGCGCCTGGGTGGCTCAGTCATTGGGTGTCTGCCTTCGGCTAAGGTCATGATCCCAGAGTCCTGGGATTGAGCCCCATGTTGGGCTTCTTGCTTTGTGAGGAGTCTGCTTCTCCCTCTCCCACTCCCCCTGCTTGTGTTTCCTCTCATTGTGTCTCTCTCTGTCAAATAAATAAATAAAATCTTAAAAAAAATAAGAGGGTACACTACTATGAAATCTGAAATCTCTTCCCTGTAACATTAGCAACATCATTAATACAGTTGTCTCATCTTATTCACAGGAATTATGTTCCAAGACCCATAGTGGATGCCTGAAATGGCAGATAATATTGAACCCTATATATACTATGTTTTTCTTACACATAAATACCTATGATTAAGTTTAATTTATAAATTAGGCACAGTAGGTGGTTAACAATAATAGCTAAAAAGAAATAGAATAATTATAACAATATACTGTAATAAAAGTTATGTGAATGTGGTCTCTCTGTCTCTCAAAATTTCTTATTGTACTTTGTTCACCCTTCTTCTTGTGATGATGTAAGAAGATAAAATGCCTACATCTTATGACATGAAGTGAATGACACAGGCACTGCAACATAGGGGTAGGTTACTAGTGACTTTCTGACAATATCTTAGAAGAAGGATCATCTGTTTCCAGATTATGGTTGACCACGGGTAGTTGAAACTGTGGAAAAAAGAACCACAGATAATGGGGAACTACTCTATGTTCATCTTTTTTCTGCTTGAGATCTGAGTCCCCTTCAAAAGCCCACTCAAATACTAGTTATTAGCTTTACTCCCTGTAAAACACTTTTCTTTCTGTTATCCCAATTGTACAACCTCTTAGCCTCTGTCTACCTGGGGAGGCTAGATAGAATTGAAAATCTAAGCAAAAAATCTACCCTGCTTAGAGAAAGCTGTTTTGAGAACAACTGGAAATTTCAGCAGCCTGGTGCAAGCCTGAATTTATGGCTTATTTTAGTTTTATTTTATGTCTTCATTCCACTCAGCCTTAAGAAGATGATAGTTCAGATAATAATAGCTGATTTCTGAAGTGGGTTCAACAAAAGAAAGCTTTGACCACTCTTTCAGCCTCCTTTTAATAGTGTGACCATCATAAATTTTTCTTTCTTTCTTTCTTTCTTTCTTTCTTTCTTTCTTTCTTTCTTTCTTTCTTTCTTTCTTTCTTTCTTTTCTTTCTGTCTGTCTTTGTCTTTGTCTTTGTCTTTGTCTTTGTCTTTGTCTGTCTTTGTCTTTTTTTTTTTTTTTAAAGCTGGTGGTCTGGAGCATCAAGTGTTGTAAGAACCCCTTAGGAGTTCACCAGCTACATTACATAGAATCACTGAGTTAGATGATGTCTATAAAGAGATATTGGGGAATGTCATTAAAATAAACACTAAGCTATTGCATGGAGCACTGAGTGTGGTGCATGAACAATTAATCTTATGACACTGAAAAAATAAAATAAAAGTATTTAGGGGAAAATAAATGTGCATTATAAAAACAGTTAAAAAAACAAAAAAAAACACTATGTGAGAACAGGAAATTCTAGGTAAGGTGGTTTTCAGAGTTAGGTCTGAGTAAAACTGTGAGATTGGTAAAATGTCTTCTTGGCAACTCATGACTTCCCTTAAATTTTGCATTTTTCTTTGTCTCAGAAAGTTGTCTATCTTTACTTAAATCTTCACTGATAATGTTTGGGTAGTTTTTTTTTTTTTAAAGATTTATTTATTTACTTATTTGACAGAGAGAGAGAGAGAGAGATACAAGTAGGCAGAGAGAGAGGGAGAGGCAGGCTCCCCGCTGAGCAGAGAGCCCGATGCGGGGCTCGGTCCCAGGAGCCTGAGATCATGACCTGAGCTGAAGGCAGAGGCTTTAACCCACTGAGCCACCCAGGTGCCCCTGTTTGGGTAGTTTTTATAAAAAATATTCAAAGATGAAAATGGTCTCCAGATCCGGAAGAATGGATTTAAGCAAATGGCAGATGGATGAGGGTGGCAACCTTCATGTCGTACTGTGGAGGTCACAAACTGTTCTTAAATAATCTTGAGTACTTTCATGCATGAAGTCGTATATTCATCTAATAAACATTTATTGAGCACCTTCTATATATCAAGTACTGAGGCAATTACAGAGAAGAATGAGGTACATTCTTAACCTCAAGAATTATACTGCCTGGAAAAGAAAGCCTACAGGTAAGTTGATGATAAGCTATGAAGTGAAGATAAATATAAAGTGCTCTGAGCATACAGGGGAAACAAGTAAGTATTATCTGGAGAGCTGGAGGTGAATTAATATGGGAGATAAAATAGAAGGTAGATCAAAAACTATGACTATCAACTATTCACAGGGAAAGCCAGAGTTCAGGCAGGGTGAATGATACAAAGCATAGCACAAAAGTAGAAAGTAATTTAGACTCTTTGAGAAATTAAAAGACCATTCAGTTTTCTAAAGCAGAAGTTATATTGTGGGGAAGATCATATTTTTAGGTATAATATTACTGAGTCAGAATTACCAGTGTTTAAGTGATTAACTCATGTACAAGGATTATTATCTAGGATATCACACACTCCATGCCTCTTGAGTCATATTTGAACTGCTCAGTCCTATATCCTTCATCCATATCTGGATTCTAGTACTTTTCATCTTGGATTGTATGATTTCTTAATATCTATATTTTCCTTCACTTTAAGCTTGAAAATAAAATTATCTCTTACCACATTTCTATCTCCTTCATCTGGAACAGTGCAAAGTACTTGTAATACTTGCTGAGTGTTTTTTTCTCAACCTTTCTAAATTACCTTAATTCTTCTGAATTTTAGTTTTAATCTTAAACTAATTACCTACACTTCTAGTGAGCCTATTTTATTGTCCCAAGCTCTTAATAACCCCAACCAATAATCTTTGAAGTAGAACAAAGTATTCACTTGGGGCTAAATTGGTTTCTTAGCCCCAGTGAATTCAACAAAAGCACTGAGCCTTGTAAATGTACAGAAGTGGCCAAGGATCCTAACACAATGCCATTGGTACCAGGATTCCTCCAAATATGGAGAGCCACTTAGGTGAGGATACCATGGATTTCACTCAAGTTATCTGTTTGCAAAAACATGTTTGTGTTTGACTCTTCTTTTATTATCTGAAGGTATATGCTTTTAGTCGGCTAGATGTAGAGTTGTATACAGTCTTTGCTTCTAGCTACAACTTATAGAGAATTGTGAAAATCCAAGAAGCAATGTCTCTCAGTATCTAGTAATGGCACATCAAATCTGCTAAAATGTTTAGAAAATTCAATTTAACAAAAATCTATGTGCACAGTATTTCACTGTCCAGATTCAAAAACTTAATATCTATGGAATTACATGCACACTTTTGGTGGAAGGAATAGTCATAAAATAACTCATGAGAGATCTTCCAAATATCTATTTTAAATTAAACAATGGAATCCATAAAGTTGACACAGAGCAAGGCTCTATGGCTGCATTGCACTATTAATGGAATAGCCGCATGAGTGATTTAAGGCATATTTAAATGTCATGCTTCAGGCATTGTTGCCTTTTATTGACAAAGGAGATTGCATGATGGTTGTTTTTGAGAAGTTATTGCTTTCTGAGCAAGAGTACTGCATACAGAAAAAAAGTATTGGGGTTTGGAAACTGTGAAATTGCTACTGAAAATATTACCTGAGGAAAATTGATATGATCTGAAAGAGATGTTATATTGTAGGTTTTCCCTCAGTCATTCTTTCTAATTCCCTCAATCGTCCTTCTTGCTCATCTCCTGCCCTCCTTTCTTCTAGCTTTCTTTGAAATTATTTTTATTTTCTCTTTTTTACACTTCAGCGAATGCTCTCCCTGTGTGAGAAAAACTGAGGACCAAAGTTCATAGCTGTTTACTATCTTCTTGTCTAGCACATGCATGACAGAGTGTTATACTAAAAATATCTAGCAAAACTACTTGCATTTTTTTTTATTTTATGAGGAGAAAGGATACTAGCTTGTATATGACGTATTTTTTTTTCTAATGGAAATAGGCTGCTGTTATAACCCAAGAACCATTGATAACCCAACTTGGTGGTACTTTTCCAGTTGATTACATTATTACCAGTATCAGTTTGCTAGGATTTAACTTTGTGGCATGTAATTTGGTCCCTGGGCACTAATGCATTTCTAAGAGCACATCTGTGACTGAGTGGTTGACTTTAAAGTCACCCTCTGTCACTCCATTTTTGTCAGTGCCTCTTTATTGGAAATTTACCTAGAGAAAAGTCGCAGATTGTGGCAGCTTGTAGCATAATGTGAAAAGCCTTCTAGGCATAAAATAAAAATACCAGAAAGACAGTCAAAGAATTTTAAACTTCTATTTTGTGATTAGGTGAAAGGAATACTAGTCAAATAAATCTTACAAATAAATGAAGGCTAAAATTTTACACTTATTAGTTTTGTGTGTGTTTCTAAATCCATGATTCCAAAAGAGATTATTAAGTTGATCTCAACAATGGTGACAGATCATAAAATAAGTGAGTTGCTAGGGTGTCTGTCATCCCAGACTCTGTAGGAATTGTTAATGTACTAAGCCATATCAACAATGTTAGATGTTTATTGATATATTTATTTCTTTAAAATGTGTTAACTTTTAAGAAACATATAATCTCATCATTAAAACCAAACATCAAATATCATCTATCCATTTTGTAAAAAAAAAAAAGACATTAAAAAAGAAGTAAGGTATATCCAAGACTTCAAGGAATCCAGGCTTTGATAAGATGCACAAGATTACAGATAATTACATTGCAAAATAGTATATGGAGTAAGACAAGTTAGTTCATAGAAAATATTCTAGAATCATAGGGAATGAAACCACCAATTCTGCCTACATTTATCAAGAAAGTTCTGACAGGTACCTGGGTTTCAAAGAAGGAATAGTATTTTGCCCAAGCAGTAAGTAGTGGGAGGCATTTTTAAAAAGTGGGAACAGAATGTAGGAATGCAGAGTCATGAAATTGTTTGACATGTGTAGGAAACTTCTACCAACTTGTAGGAAACTCTTTTGCTGGAGCAAAAGAAATATACAAAAAATTTTGTAGCAAATGCTGCTGAAGAAAAAAAGATGATCATAATTACTTTGTATGCAGTGATAGGACTTTTTAAATTATATTCTGTAGGCAATGACAAGGAATCATTTTATGACTTTAACAGAATAATGAAAGTCCATAATGTAAGCAGGAAGTAGATTGTACTTAATGATGAAAATGATAGGGTTAGGAATAGGAAGAACTGAGCATTGGAGCCTACATTAATAAAAGAAAATACTGCCTTAATAGTACATAAAAGATGCTATGGCTTCAATAAAAGCAGAATTTGAGATCTCAAAATAAAAGGAGTAATAAGCATTATAAGTTATATGGCATACACTCTAGACAGATTTGAATTTATAAGGGAGAAAGGTCTCAGTATAGACTTGCTAAAAGTTTTAAACTCTTTTTTTAAAATGATTTATTTAAATGAGAAACTAACACATTCTTAAAATCTATACTTCTACCTTTAACCACATGAGAATATATTTTTAAATATTTTTTACAAAATAAATTATTTTTTAAAATATCATTAAAAAACAAAATTGATTTTTTAAAAGATTTACTTAGAGAGAGAGAGAGTGCACATGGGTTGGGGTGGGTAAGAGGGGGAGGGAGAGAGAATGTCAAGCTGAGTCCCCACTGAGTTAAACGCAGGGCTCAGGGCCTGATCTCAAGACCCTGAGATCAGACTCATGAGATCATGAGCTGAAATCAAGAGTCTGACATTTAACTGAGCCACCCAGGGATCACAAAATAAAATAATTTTTAAATTAATTCTAAATATCCTTATATCCATTCCTGTTTCTTTATTGAAGAATTATTGGGTTAATGATATAGCATCTCTAACATATTCACCAAAATCATACACTGAAATTTAAGTTAAATTGGACAGTTTATATTAACGTCTCAATAAAACAATATTTAAGAGGAAAATCATAATTCTGACAGCTTGAAAATTCCATGCTCTTATTTCAACATCAAATTTGAAAAACATATAGTTATTTGAAAGCAATTTCTCCTGAATATAAACTATATGACAGTTTTTAAAATGCTTATAAATTCTTTGATAGAGGCTATTTTATCATTATTTTTCCATTAAATATGAATTGGCAACAATATGAAGTAACATTTCTAGTGATCCAGATTAATAGACTTTGAAATCAATAATAACATTTCAGCTCTGATTTGAGCTAATACTTTATAAAGTTTGTGTACATGAATCTCACTTCTTGTGGTTTTAAAAATATATTTCTGGGGGCGCCTGGGTGGCTCAATTGTTAAGTGTCTGCCTTCAGCTCAGGTCATGATCCCAGAGTCCTGGGATTGAGTCCCGCATTGGGCTCCCTGCTCTGCAGGAAGCCTGCTTCTCCCGCTACCGCTCCCTCTGCTTGTGTTCCCTCTCTCACTGTGTTTCTCTCTGTCAAATAAATAAAATCTTTAAAAAAAATATATATATATTTCTGGTTATGTGTTCTTCACTTAACTTCTTATATTGAAGCTTCAGTTTCTTTTCCATTCAACAATTAGTCTTCATTTTTATTTTATTTTAAAGATTTTATTGGTTTTGAGACAGCACAGAGGGAGAAGGACAAGTGGACTCTGAGCTTAGCATGGAGCTGTACTTGAGGGTCCATCCCATGACCCAAGATCATGACCTGAGCCGAAATCAAGAATCTAATGCTCAGTGACTGAGCCACTCAGGTGCCCTTCTTCATTTAGTAAAACTAAAACAAACAAACAAACAAACAAACCAGTTATCTCATCAGCATTTCTATGTCATAATTATTCTTGGTTTAAAACCAACTGTTGCTATTAGCTTTTGTCTTATGTGTTTATTCTGTTCTGCTTGTTATTTTGTGTTGTACATTTATGTGACATTCTTGATTCTTATTTCTGTGTTGTGTAAGTATTTTTATCATATTTCTTATATTGTTATTGGTACCACTAGAAAAGAAAATACTTGGTAGATTTAGGAGGTTACCAAGAGATCTGGCAAGATGGTGGAGGTATAGGACACACAGAAAGCACCAGGTCCCAGAAGTCCAGCTAAAGAAGTAGAAAACCACTCTAAAAGCCGGCGAACATAACAGGAGAGAGAAGAGAATAAGAACAGCAATTCTAGGAGCAGAAAATCAACCACTTTCAGAAAGGTAGGAGTGGAAAAAGTGAATTTAAAGTGACGGGAAGAGAGACCCCGGGGGGAGGGGCCGGCTCCCAGCAGCAGCAGAGCCGCGGAGCACAAAATCCGGAACTTCTAGTCCACTTCGCTGAGGGACATTGCTCCGGAGGCCAACCGGGGGTTCAGCCCTCACGGGAACAGTGTGGTTTCAGGACCCGTGGGGTCACCGAGGGACCAGGGGAGCCCGAGTGCGGCAGAGCTCCCAGGTATTGGGGCGGAGAAGCCCACAGCAGAGAAGGAGCTGCGCAACACCACATAGGCCTATCTTGGACTATAGGAACTGAGACATATAGTTCATATAGGGCTGCCGTAC
>CM053603.1:160718914-160794466 GCA_028646535.1 Procyon lotor | reverse complement strand
AAAGAACAAGAACCATATGATACTCTCAATAGATGCTGAAAAAGCATTTGACAAAGTACAGCATCCCTTCCTGATCAAAACTCTTCACAGCGTAGGCATAGAGGGCACATTCCTCAACATCATCAAGGCCATCTATGAAAAACCCACAGCAAATATCATTCTCAATGGAGAAAAGCTCTCAGCATTTCCCCTGAGATCAAGAAAATTTTTTAAATGAAGTAATTAGTTTAAAATCATGAAAGTTTTAGTTGATCAAAGCAGGAGAATGTATATGTAGGGCAGTTCTAGAGTCTTGCTGTAGACCAGTGAAGGCTTGCGAGATGATCAAAAAGTACCATGTCCAGAGGACAAAGGATTAAAACTCAGATCATATTTTGAAGGTTCTTGGCATTGTTTCAAAAGGTTTATGTTTTATCATAAAGGCAGTGGGAAGTCATTTAATGTGTTAGAAGCAAGAGGATGATCTGATGAAATCTTAGCCTTGGAAAGTTCAATCTAAAATCATTATCAACATTCACTGGGTTGGACGAAAGTTCAGGCAACAAAATCACTTCAGGGTTTCTTATAGTAAATATACTGAGGATCATGAAAAATGTTTTCTGTTGCATGCTTCTTTTCTGTAATTGCTAGCGTCATAAAACTGTGACTTGTTTCTTTGTATCTCACTCTTGCATTATACTTGTAAATTTTAGAAATGGAATTAAAATGTGAAAGAGAAAATACATGTTATAAAAGATCATCGTGGGGCACCTGGGTAGCTCAGTTGGTTAAATGTCTGCTTTCAGCTCAGGTCATGATCCCGGGGTCCTGGGATCCAGTCCCACACTGGCTTTCTGCTCAGTGGGGAGTCTGCTTCTCCCTCTGTCTCTCTCTCCATCTTTTATGAATAAATAAATAAAATCTTAAAAAAATAAATATAAAATCATTACCATGCAAAATTGTGTAATAAACTCAGTGACAGTGTAAATTTTCTCAAATCTTGAGGGTTTTGTTTCCTGCCTTTCCTCCAAAGTTCCTTCTTTGCCCCTTATTTTCTAGATAAGTAGAACTCCTTGAGATTTTGAGATTGTACCCTGTTTTTTTGTATCTTCACCTCCAGATCCTTTCTTTTCAAGAAAATTAATGTTCATTCATAACCCTATTTTGACAGTTTTCCCCATTGTTTTTATGCATCTTTCCATCCATCCATCCATCTTTGTATTTTATGTCCATAGATGCAATAAGCAATAGATCATATATATTATTCAACACATTTTTTCTTAAATGGTACATTTACTTTAATGGACTTTGTAAATCTAAAACCATAACTAGTCTGGGGATATTTTAATTTTTGGATAACAGCACAGTTTAAGAAAGCAAACAAATTAGTCTATGTAAAATGTTTTCAGAAACTTACATAAAATTTGTATTGCTCTGAAATTAGAAAACATGTTCTTTTTGTTTTCTTTTTTTAATGGAAGAACTTTAAATCCTACTCAAATTTTATTCAGGGCTTATATCTTATAAATTGATTTTGGGTATGCAGTTCAGTATGTGATATGCACAGTAAACAGATATTGAAATATTAGCAATAAAAACTTATTGACTATGGTATTAGCTGACATTTCAAATCAAGAATCCTCACAAGTAATGCTTTTAGGAACTCTTTAAAAATGGAGCAGGTAAATTATTTAATAGCATGTAATAACATATTTTAAAGAAAAAAATCTACATAATAGTAAAAATACAGAGTGTTTCAAGAAAATGACTGAACCCTAGGTTAGTGTCAAGATGGAACTCTGAATTAGATTCACCACTACAAGTTTCAAATGGAAATAATTTGTTGACTGTGAATAGGATATTTGAAAACAATAGAAAGATATCATCTTGTACTATGATTTCTTGTTGAGATTAATTTTTTCCAAATATATTACTGCATGTGCCCTGTTCAGCCTCTATGCTCTCTACTTATAAATCTTAAACTCAGTGTTACAGATAAACAGAAATCCATAAAATTCTTTGCCT
Source organism: Procyon lotor (assembly GCA_028646535.1). NCBI lineage: Eukaryota > Metazoa > Chordata > Mammalia > Carnivora > Procyonidae > Procyon > Procyon lotor. The sequence goes on along the minus strand of CM053603.1, from coordinate 160,792,462 downwards.
CCATGTCTTTTTAATAAAAGGCATACATTATCCCTGTAAGACAAGGCCGTTTTCCAATTTGGCGACTTGTATGACAAACACATCTAAGCAATGATAGAGCTTCTTGTGAAGTAACTCATCTTTCCACTTCCCTTTGTTGTATGCATCTGTATTAAAATTAAATTTCATCAATTACATCTAGGCAATGAGTTTTAGCCTCTCAATTTATCTCACTAGAACATAAGATTCTAGAGTTAAAGAAAGTATTTCTATGTTTCAGTTTGCATCTACCTTGGGAATGATAGTTACATTTATTTGTAACTTAAGAGTTTGCAGTATTCTACTTTGAAAGCAAACTATAGTCATTCTTCACTAAGGCTCACACATTCTTTATACTAAGAACCCAAAGTTCTACCAAATTTCCATTGGTTTGGGGCTTAAAATAATAATTCTCTTGAAATAACTATTTCATTAAAAAAAATTATACTCATTATATTTAGTTCATACCCTAATAACTTTATAACTGTCCATTTATTTTTTTAAGATTTTATTTATAATGGAGAGAGAGAGAGAAAGCATGAGTTGAGTGTGAGGAAGGGGAGGGGCACAGGGAGAAGCAGGCTCCCCACTGAGCAGGGAGCCCCATAAAGGCTTGATCTTAGGACCCTGGGTTCACGACCTGAACCAAAGGCAGAAGCTCAACTGACTGAGCCACCCAGGCACTCCTATAACTGTCCATTTCTATTGAAAACATTTAAATGTTTCCCCACTCTGTATAACCAAAAAAAAAAAAGTTGATATAGGAATATTTCATTCAAATCCAGAAACACTATTGTCATAATATGTCATATTTTTTTAAGTATTTTATTTATTTATTTGACAGAGAAAGAGAGCGCAAATAGGCAGAGAGGCAGGCAGAAACAGAGGGGGAAGCAGGCTCCCTGCCGAGTGGAGAGCCAGATGGCGGGGCTCCATCCCAAGACCCTGGGATCATGACCTGAGCCGAAGGCAGCCATTTAACCAACTGAGCCACCCATGCAACCCTGTCTTTTTTTTTTTTATACTTTAAAAGACTTTTGATGTTTTAACCATTGAAAATATGGAGATTATAGTAAGATTTTAGTTTATATATAAGCTATTCTGCATGTATTTTTGTATATGATTTGAAATATACTGAAAAATACATGTATATTTCAAATATATTCAAATATATTTGAAATATACATGTATACTGATTTATCAAAAGTTTTGTATTTTATAATTTTTGCTTAAGGGAAAAGAGTAAGGTATACGTTAAAGTGCTAATTTTTATTTCTTAATTCAAGGTTACATAGCTATAATTTTTACTATGCTAGTTAGGGTATCTAAGATGAAACTCATCAAAATTCCATTAATGCACTCTTGTCTATGTTAGCCCATGTAAGTTAGGTTATTCAGCCTGTAAACTTTAAGTGATAGCCCTAGCCTATCTTGTTCCTTTTTTATTGTATTTTTCTCTCCTTGGCTTTCTATTCCTCTCTAAACATATCACCAAAGTATGGACCCAGGTCTGTCTTTCCTCCTCTGTAAATGATTATCATCTTCTTTTAAAGGAATTCTTCTCTTGTTCCACTTTTTCTCTCAAGCTCTTCCACATGCAGCTGCTGTATTAATAGATTGAGATTACATCAAAATTAAAACTTCTAAGAACAGTACGAGGTCTATATGACATTTAGTATCTATAAAGTGTGATAAATCACACAGGTAGTGAAGTCTGTCTAGTAAGTAAAGCAAAGTAATTTCAATTGCCTTCTGTTAATGTGGACCATATAGAAAAAAATATAGGAACAATAAAATGAATTATTTAAATTCAGTTAAATAATCCATGTAGAATCTTTAGCATAGTGCCTAGTAAACAGAAAACAATCAAGTAATATTAGTTGTAATAAATATTATACATATTAAATGCTATTATTATTAATTTATGTGCATGTTAACCCAGTTGTAGAATCTCATAGTTATTGATGGAGCAACTGGTTTTCAATGATAAAATAGGATGCATATACCTCGCCATAGATTTTAACTCACAGCAGTTGCAAACCCCAGTTGATAAATAATGACTGCCTAGTCTGTTTTGTTGAAAACGATTTTGAGATTAAATCTGGATGTAACTGTGTTTTGCAGCAGTTTTTTTTTTTTTTAAAGATTTTATTTATTTGACAGAGAGAAACACAGCGAGAGAGGGAACACAAGCAGAGGGAATGGTAGCAGGAGAAGCAGGCTTCCTGCAGAGCAGAGAGCCCGATGCGGGGCTCGATCCGAGGCCCCTGGGATCTGACCTGGGCCGAAGGCAGACGCTTAACGACTGAGCCACCCAGGCGCCCCTGCAGCAGTTTTTTTAATGTACACAACATGCAAAGCCAGTATGCCTTTCACATATATGACACACTTGCAAAGAAGATAACTATTTTTTTTAAAGATTTTATTTACTTATTTGACAGAGAGATCACAAGCAGGCAGAGAGGCAGGCAGAGAGAGGGAAGCAGGCACCCTGCCCAGCAGAGAGCCTGATGCAGGGCTCCATCCCAGGCCCCTGAGATCATGACCTGAGCCGAAGGCAGAGGCCTCAACCCACTGAGCCACCCAGGCGCCCCAAAGATAACTATTTAAAAAGGGGGAAAACAGGGGCGCCTGGGTGGCTCAGTCGTTAAGCGTCTGCCTTCAGCCCAGGTCAGATCCCAGGGGCCTGGGATCGAGCCCCGCATCGGGCTCTCTGCTCTGCAGGAAGCCTGCTTCTCCCGCTACCATTCCCTCTGCTTGTGTTCCCTCTCTCGCTGGGTTTCTCTCTGTCAAATAAATAAAATCTTAAAAAAAAAAAAAAAAGGGGGAAAACATAAGCTTATACAGTGTTTCTCTAGTCTGAAACAAAATTCCAATATATCCATTGTTCATTCCAATTGGAAATTTTGTAACTTTTTTCATATTTTGTTACTATTTTATCAGATAAAACCATTTGTTATAAGAAGGATACTAATAAAAATAGTGAAAATAAGTGGTTCCTGGAAAACTATTGTAATACTACAAGTCTATGGTTTAAAATAAGACCTATTAGGAAGACAATAGGCTCCCAAGTTTCTTTAGGCACTGTAAATAGATAAGTAAAAATATATCTGAACACTCTTATTCAGGACTAGTTTTATTAGATGTTTTCTTCAAAACAATATTATTTTTTTGTAGATGACAATGGACTTTAATAAGACTTTTCTTTTACATATATATTTACACCTAATTACCAAAAATATACTTGGCATTAATAATGCAAATCTTAATTACAAGTTAGAAAATTGTACATTATTGCAAAGGCTACATTATTGCAAAGGCTTTCTGTGAAACAGGATTGTTTGGATAGTGGTGTCTTGGTTAACATAAGTTTTGCTTTAATTATTTTCAGTCATTTCTACAGCCCTGTACTGTGGCTTAGAACTTAGAGTTTGTTCATGACAGTGAACTTGAAAAACTCATTAGATATATACAGTACAGATACCTGTATATATTATTTTGTTTCTGAAGAAATAGAGTAGATATTAACTTCATAAATAAATGCCTGTTGTTGTATATATTGCTGTTTCTTTATTTTAAAAAATAAGAACCGTGATAGTATGTATTGGACTGATACTAAGACATCTGAGAAATGTTAGCTTCCTTTGTACATTTTGTAAGTACAATACCTACAATAAAGAATGAAACAGTAAGGAGAAATAGTTTTGTTTTATAGAAGATCGGTACACTTGAAGCACTGGAACATTGGAATAAAATCTATGATAACCAGGCACAAATTCAGTCTATGAAGTTCTGTTTTTTATATAATTGGGGATAGAAAATCACCTCTAAGGAACTGAATTTTGATGCCCTTCACAGTAGTTTGTATTGTTTAAAGAAATGAGTAATTTAGTGTAATCACAGCACTCCTAGCCAACTCTTGCTAAATTATTGAGAAGAATTATGCTTTTTTAGCTGAATTCATTTTGGTGTAGAAAAAGGGATTGGCTTAAATGCACATAAACTTAAACATGAAGATGTAGGTGCTATCAGGAAGTTCCCTTGAGCTGACAACTTAAATGGGGGCCTGCCAAGTGTCAAACAGGTGACAGCTAGTGTTCTACACTAATAGTAAAATGCTGTGTTTCCCAGATACCATGTCTTTCTGTGCATCAAAATCACCAGGGGAGCTTGTTAAAAATATAGGTGTCCAGGCTCCTTCGCAGACCTATTGAATAAGAGTCTCTAGGTACAAAACCCAAGGACCTTTAATGTTTTAAGTAGCCCAAGTAGTTTTGAAGTTGTTTCAGAACTACTGAAGCAATAAGTTCTTCAGTGAGGTAGAAAAGTATCTCCATATTAAAAACAGAGTCATACTTGGGAAGAATTTGGAAAATGTTTTATTTATATTTTTATAAATGAAGTTCTAGTACAGGAAATTTGAAAATTATGGAGTGTCCAATACCAAATTAATAGCAAGGGCAGTTTTGGGGGGAATTAAATAATCATTGTGAAGGACTTCATCAGATTTTTGAAGCTTCTATAGCATCTTTGTTATTAGGAGCTTTGATCCACTCTTATTTGATTTCCTGTGTTTATTAAAAAATATTGCTAAAGTAAAAGGTATATATCCTTGTCTTGAGAAACACTATAGAAGATTGGGGAGGGAAGGGTAGTGTAATTGGCTTAGTAAGAAAGTAACATGGAGGAGAAATTTCCCTGAAATCATACAGCCGGTAGGAAGAAAGGGAATGAGGCTTAGAATGAAGTTTAGAATGGAGTCTTTAAAACTCATGTCATTTCCTCACCATCAACCTTATTTTGTGAGGGTGGTGATTGTTTTCACTTACTGACAAGGTGTTAGGTTTTACTTGTATTTTGTATCATACAACAGGTAGGTGTGAAATTTGTGGGAATATGGTTGGATTTGCTAATAGGGATACAGGTAGATAAGGGATTTATAAGAGAAGAAAAACAGAAAACTAAAACTATTTTCGCTTAGACATTTCACCTAAATTGATAATCTTCACAATGAGCACTGAGTGATGTATGAAAGTGTCGAATCACTATATTGTACACCCGAAACTAATAGAACACTATATGTTAACTACACTGGACTTAAAGTTAAAAACTAAATAAAAATAAGATAATAATAATCTATTCAATTAAACAATCATTAAGTTGCTGTGTACAAGAGAATTTGAAAATACATTTCTAATGTCTGGAAGTATATCATCTAGTTAGAGCAAAACTTACACATAAAACAATCGTATGTTATAAAAAGTCATATTTACTTACATGGTTATATTTGCAGTGGAGATGAAAAGGAGGGAATTCAAAGGTGAGATAAATAATTGAAGATGGGAGTAACTGCCAAGAGTCTCATTGTGTTTAAGTAAGATGTGAATAGCAGACAGAGAGAAAGAAGGTATTTAGATAAGAAAGAACCATGTACACAGGTGACGGGAAGTGAGAATGCTCTCAGTAGCATGTGAGCTGACTAGAGAAGAGACTGTGTGTGCAAGTATAAGTGGGAATATTTTGGATGGTAAAACTCAAGTCACACAAGATTATGTGCTAACATTATCATTTAAGACAAAAATCTCTTATAATCTCTTATAAGTCTCTAATCAAAATTTATTTTAAAATAAATTAAATGACCCACTAGGAACATCTTACATGATTTTTACCATACAGCTGCATATGGTGTTTTATATGTATATCTGTATATAAAACACGTATATGTATATTCAGTATATACAGTAACTTTCAGTCTATATTAGATACACAGGCAAAATATAATTATATAATATTTACATCATGTTACAGAGAGATGAAAGAGAAATGCAAAAAATTAGAGTCAGAAATTCTTACAATAATTTTGTATTTGTTGAAGATACCGATGCTGCAAGCAGGCTTTGAATAGTAAATAAAATGATAAGGAGAGAAAGAAAAGGAATTAACATGATGGGGGTCTATTACGTGCCAGATGCTTAGTTGGCTTCTCTGTAAAACATTTATTCTTCATGACAGCACCTTGAGAGAGGAGCCCTAGGAGGGAAAAATCGTCATCACTGTTTTACGCAAGACTACAAAGATCAAGTGGTTCACCTAATTGTTGAATCTGGGGTTAAAACTAAGGTGTGTAGGAATCCAAAAGCCATGCTGTGGTGTGACACCACATTCCTTTCCTCCTACCAGGAAGGACTTTCAGCATGTTATTAACTGAGAGATCCTGGAGATTTCTCAACAAATTAATGGCACAGTGAAAACTCTTAAAATGAGATTAGTAAAATAGCTTAGAGTGGAAAGAGATGCAAAAAGTCATGCATGAAGTGATAAATTCCCATCTTATGATAATAACACATATTGGAAAGTATGTAAATATAACTTTTCCAAGGAATAATTGAGAGAAGACTATAGGGGCGCCTGGGTGGCTCAGTTGGTTAAGCATCTGCCTTTGGCTCCGGTCATGGTCCCAGGGGGCTGGGATCAAGCTCTGCATCAGGCTCCTTGCTCAGCAGAGAGTCTGCTTCTCCCTCTCCCTCTGCCTGCAGCCACCCCTGCTTATGCTCTCTCTCACTCTCTCTCTGTTTCTCTCTCTCTCTGTCAAATAAATAAATAAAATCTTAAAAAAAAAAAAGTAAGCCTAGCAAGTGAATCAGCTCCTAACTTCTAACTAAACCTCCCCACTCAAAGAACTTTTATGTACTAAAGAGCACACATTCTTAAAATAACAAGCAAATTTTAGAAAAATCAGCCTCATACTACCATAATGTTTAGTAAACATCATTTGACTTTGATGGAGAAAAAAAATCCAGCTTTCTTACTTTGCTCTGTTTATCCACAGGCAACTTTATTTCAGTATTTTTATTTTCTTTTAATTAATAGTAGAAGATACTCAAGTTGAGTCTATTGATAATAAAATTTTAAGTGATTATTATGGTGAGATCAGTGCACAGAGCATCAAGAAATAATCCATTTTAAAGTTGGTTATTCTGTAACTTCAGGATATGGAAAATGGATGAATGGATGTTAGGAGTAGTGTAGCCACTTTTTCTATATAAAGAATATAGTTAATTTCTGAAGCATTATACAAATTATAGAAGCTCAAGAATTTGAAAACAAACTTTCATTAACATGCTTCTGCTTCGCTGGTACTCCTGGGATCTTAATAGTTAACAAGAAGTTTATACTTGAAAGACACTTTGGAATATTTAAAACTGAATATAAAATTGCATTGAAGCACTATCCCTGGATCTCTAGACACTTATTGAACTGGAGAAATCAGGCTAGGTCTCAATAACTGTTCTCATTTCTGCCACTGAGATAGTGAAATTAATATTTGTAGATTCTCTTTCCTCAGCAGTGAGACATATGAAAGTGTCCCATCCAAAAGGGGAAAACCATCTAGATAGCAAAATGCTCTTTGAATGGGAAAGAAAATATAAGTCCTAAGTACAGTTATCAGCTTGGCTAATTATAAAACAAAATACATTATTTTTGGCAAAAATTCTGTATTTAGTATGGATATTGAAATACAATTACTTGAAAGAAAGATACAATACAGAGAAATTTCTTTAAAACAGATTTTTTTGGCTTTAAAAATTATGTGATTCTTTTTGAGAATTTGAGAAAATAAGATATAGCAAGATACTGAAGATGTACTTTATTAGTGATTTGATGTAACTTTTTAAAAACAATGTAAATTACTTTTTACTTGGCTTACTGTGGTGGCTTACTAAGTGTCTTACTCTTGATTTTGACTCAAATCATGATCTGAGGGTCATGAGATCAAGATCCATGTTGGGCTCCGTGCTCAGTGTGTATTTGTCCCTCTCCCTCTGCTCCTCCCCCACGCTTGCTCTCTTTTTCTCTCTCTCAAGTAAATAAATAAGTAAAATCTTTAAAAAAACAAGAACAATTTAAATCTTGGTGTATAGTAAACATGGAATTTATAAAGCATATCCATTAAGTATTTGCTGTTTGTCAAATCAAGTTTATTAGACTTATTTGTATTTACTGTCATTGGAACTGAAGTCCTATCAATTTCTAAAATAAGTTAGACAATTTAATATTTGCCCTATGATCCCCAAAGAGGAATCATACAAAACAGATCTACCAGAATGTTCCACGCCTTGCCTGCCAGTTTGCTACCTCTGTTCAAAAATGTACTCATTATGAGGTAGAAGTACAAGGGGAGACAGTGATAGAAACTAGTATCTCTGGTTCTCCTGTTGGGCACATGAGAGATTTTACTTCCTCACCATCCTGAGTTTTGGTATGACCATGAGATTTGCATTGATGAATAAAATATGAGCAGATATATTGTATGTATATACATACATACCAGAAATTCATGTGCATATTTCTGCAAGTTTTTCTTTGTATTCTAGGGTATAATGATTTTACTTTTTAAAATTACACACATACCATAATAATCACTTAAAATTTTATTATCAATAGACTCAACTTGAGTATCTTCTACTATTAATTAAAAGAAAATAAAAATACTGAAATAAAGTTGCCTGTGGATAAACAGAGCAAAGTAAGAAAGCTGGATTTTTTTTCTCCATCAAAGTCAAATGATGTTTACTAAACATGGTAGTATGAGGCTGATTTATTTTACTGTAGTAAAAGTGGCTACACTGAGCACTTTGAAAGTGAGGAAAATCATCTTTCTAACCTCAATACATAGTGTATGTGTGCAATGTAGAAGGTTATTGGATAATGAAAAAAGAAATGATAAATGATCAATGGTAAAATGTAATATGGGCTGACAGCCTCTTGGAAGGGGCTTTTTGAGAAGACAATGAATGTGACAAAAGATTAACTAAGAATAACCAGTTAACAGTAACAGTAAGAGCTGAAATTTATAGCAATCCTACAAGTGTCAGCTACTCATCTGCCTGCCTCCCGTACATTACCGTATTTAACCCTCACAATAAATATACGGTATGAGTACTAATACCTGTATTTTACAGATGAAGAAATAAAATCAAATTTTTATCTTAGAAATATAAGAATAAAAAATATCATAAAACTATTCAAAATCATTAAAAAGCCTAAAGAGAATGAAAAGAAATTTGCCAGATTTTAGAGCAATTGCATTAGAATAAGCTAGTAGAATCTTTTAATTCTACTAGTTCACACAGGTGTAATTTTAAAAAGTAAAATCATTATACCCTAGAATACAAAGAAAAACTTGCAGAAATATGCACATGAATTTCTGGAAGGCAGTCCCTTAATTTGATCAATATGTCGAGGGGACTTCTGATTTTTTGAGGTTAGCAGTAACAAGAAATCTGTGCTTAAACAACAACAAAAAACTTGGTTTCCCTGAAGGAGAATACTGAGCTAAATGGACCTACCTCTGACTTAGAACAATTTTCTTTAAGTGCTAAGAACAATTCTATTTATTTTTAATTGTAATTTTTCTTATTAACCTATGTCTGCCTAGAATTGTCAAGTCTATATTTATTTAAAGCCTCACTTGATCTGGAATTTAATTACTTTTTCAGTTTAAAGTGTGGAATCATGGTTATCAATCTCATGTCCCCAGTGGTAAATGCTGGGTTTCCATATGTTGATCTACACTCTTAACTTGGCAATTGAGTAGGAGATGATGCTTGAAGCCATTTCTGTAATTGTGCATTCAGGCATGGCAGCTCTCTTTCCTTCCTGTTAAAATCACATACTCTCTTTTACTTACATCCTGATTAGATCAGTGAACTAATTTTCTATCACTGATGTAACAAATTACCATACACTTAGAGACTGACGCAACACAAATTTATTATCTTATAGTTTTGTAAGTGACGTGCCTGGTACAGGTCTCACCCAACCAAAATCAAGTTGTCAGCAGGCTGCTTTCCTTTTTGGAGGCTCTGGGGAAGAATTCTATTTCTTGCTCATTTGGATTTTTGGCAGATTTCAGTTCCTTGAGGTTGTAGGACCAAAGTCTCTATATTAGTCAGCTGTCTGCGGACAAACAGATATATAGATATATAAGAAGAGATTAAGTAGAAGGAATTGTTTCATGTGATAATGGAGGCTGAAAAGTCTCATGGCCTGTTGCTTGCAAGGTGGAAGACGAAGAAAGCTGGTAGTATAGTTCCAGTCCAAACCTGAAATCTTGAGAACCAGAGAATCCAGTGGTGTAAGTCGTACTTGAATCAGAGGGCCCAAGAACAAGTAACTCTCATATCTGATGTCCCATGTCCAGGGACAGAAGATGGTTGTCCCAGCTCCATCAGAGAGAGCAAATCTCCACTTCCTCTGCCTTTTTGTTCTATTCAGGCCCTCAGTGATCGGATGATATCTACCCACATTGGTGAAGGCTATCTTCTTAACTGGTCTACTGATTCAAATGCTAATCTCTTCTAGAAAGTCTCACCAATACAACCCAGGAAGAAAGGTTTACCAGGGATCTCAGCATTCCTTAGCTCCAGCACATTGCCACATAAAATTAACCATCCCCCTCTATTTCCTATAAACTGACAGCCACAAGCTGCTTCTAGAGGTCACATATTCCTGTTCCCTTTCCTCCATCTTCAAAACTAGATATCCAGGCCTTCTCAATTTACATTTCTCTGACCCATCTTTCTTCCCACCTCTCCTACTTTTAAGGGTTAGTATGATTAGACTGATAATCCAGTATGATCTACTCATCACAAGGTCCTTAACATTAATAACATCTGCAAAGTCTCTGTCACTACATACAATAACACATTTATAGGTTAGGGGTATTTGGTTGTAGATGTTTTTGGTGGGCTATTGAGCCAATGAGAGTTTGTTATTAGAAGTGGTTAGGGGTGCCTGGGTGGTTCAGTTGTTAAGCATCTGCCTTTGCCTCAGGTCATGATTCCAGGACCCTGGGATTGAGTCCCACATTGGGCTCTCTGCTCAGCGGGAAGCCTGCTTCTCCCTCTGCCCCTGCTTGTGTTCCCTCTCTCACTGTCTCTCTCTTTCTGTCAAATAAATAAATAAAATCTTAAAAACAACCAAAAAAAGAAGTGTTTACATTTGCTAGGTTACATCAGATAAAAGGAGTATCTCAAGAGAAGATCATTCAGCAATGTTTTCAGACAGTGCTTTTTTTCCATTTACTGTGTTGCCAGCAAAAAGTTTCCTTTACATTCTTTTCTGTACATAGAGATATTAGATGCAAATAGGGAGTCTCTTTGTAATTTTTAATTCAGCAAAATCAGTATGTTACAGGTATTTGTAATACTTGAAATTAAAAAATAATTCTCTACATTATTATTAAATAATCGATTTTTTTTAAATGCTGAAAAGAAGAAGCATTTATCTTTGTTTTCATCCATATTATTAACAAGAAAGATTTCTTAAAGCAATTGCTGGTTTTAGAGAGAACTTCAGGACTATGGCACTCACCCACATCAACTTCTCTGAAAAACTATACCCAAATAACATGCCCAGGCATTTTTGTGTCTTCCTCAACCACAGTTTTTACTCCATTGCCTAGGTGATGTAGCTGCAGGCCATTACTTCAATTCAAGATATGATTTGAAGACCAGTATTATGAGAATCACCTTCAGAGTCTGTTAAAACAAGACACATCTTCCAGACCAGAGTCTTCGTTGCATAGTAGTTGTATTGGGGAGGAAATTCCAGGTAAATAGGTGACTATTTGCACACTAATATTTGAGAGCTATGACTTTCTTTTAATCCAAAATACCCATTTGGATATTAAATAATGCTACTATTTTGCTCTGTGGGAATATATGTGTTACATCATATTACTAGGCATTTCCTTAGACCAGTAGGGTTATTCTCATTAAACAAATGTTACCCCAAACAAATTATTTATGAGTTGATCTAAGTACATTAGAAAATTTGGGATGGGGGCTCCTAGGTGGCTCAGGGGATTAAAACCTCTGCCTTCTGCTCAGGTCATGATCTCAGAGTCCTGGGATCAAGCCCTATGTTGGGCTCTCTGATCAGTGGGGTGCCTGCTTCCCACTCTCTCTCTGCCTGCCTCTTCGCCTACTTGTGATCTCTCTCTATGTCAAATAAATAAAATCTTAAAAAAAAATTTGAGATGATAAGATCTCTCACTATGAGTTAAGAATTCTAGGTTTAAATTCTGACTCTGCTGATATATAGATTATGATCCTAAACAGTTTATTTTACCTCTGTTTGCTTCAGGTAAGTGAGTTTTAAACATAATCGTCTGAATCTCTTTTATACAGCCATTTAGACTTATCAAATATCTAATCTGTGCTACACAAGAGACACAGAATGAAATACTTTCCGCTCAGACCATCTCAATTTATTGGGGAAATCATACCAGTGGAAAACAATTGGTTATACAAGAAGTTACAGCATGGGATATATTTTATATTTAGTTTATGTGTGACTAGAGTTTAGAGAAGGAAGAGATCACTAAGAATTTAGTGGATTATGTTAGGTATAGGAAAGGAATTCTTGAGGTAAGCCTTAGAAGATACATAGAGTTTGGATAATTGAGAATAAACTAGTTAATGTGGAAGCATTACACAAAGCATAAGGAAATCATAAGACAATCCATAGGAAGTAGAAAATATCCTCATATGCTCTTAAAACAATTATGCCATTGACCTAAGCTGAAATAAATGCTAGTTAGGAAAGCTGAAAGCCAAGGTGAACCATAAGTCAAAGGACCTTACAAACTAAGATGTTTATGTTGAATCAGTTATGTTAATGGGGAAAAACTATTTATCGTTGCAAGGAGGAACATAAGGATAGAACCTCAGGCATGCTTCCTTTTTATTGCTCATGGCAGACAAAAAGTCAGAAATTATGGAAGTTGTTTTGGGATTGCTATAGAAATGGAGGCACAATAGGTTTGAGAGAGTGACTATCACAGAACTTAATGGTAGAATAAATTGAAGATATGAGGTGAGGGAAGAAAGATGGTTCACGACTTTCTCATATTTAAAAAAAATGAGAAAATTGGGAAAGTTAAAAGATAATCCAGGATTTGTATGTTTTGAGCATGCTAAGTCTAATATGACAATATAATATAAAACATAAATATTATCTTTATTGATAATACTGGAATATGTTATAAGGTACAGTATTCATTGGCATAGAATTAAAATGGCAACACTTTGCAGTCTTTCTGGAGCTTTCACATAGAGAGGAAGAGTGGGGGGGATGATAATCAACTACAGATAATAACAAATGTTAGGAGAAATACAGGTAGTGAAAAGAATGAAACAGTAAAGGTACATTAGGTAGAGCAATTGAAGAAGACCTCTTTGAGGAGGTGACAACTGAGCATAGATTTGAGTAATGATAGATGTCACAAGCCTTGAAAATATTTCAGACAGAATGTACTTAAGGCTTAAGGCTCTAATATGAGAACAAGGTTGTTTATTCCAGAAAGAGCAAGGTTAATGGGGCTGGAGGGTAGAGAGTATGTGGTTAGAGATGAAGTCAGAGAGAAAGATTGGGACCAATAAATGTTTATTGTATGACTTCGTGTGTGATTCATTCTAGAGTCATAGTTTTGGAATGTACATGGAATTGAAATACAGTTTAGTTAAATCCCTTTATTTTGCACATGAAATTTCTAAAGTTCTGATATCTAAGGATTATACACAAATTTACACTAAAATGTTGACTAAATTTGGAAGAGCTAATAATCAGGCCATTGTTCTTTCTTTTACTTGACAAAGTCTTCCAACCTTCCAACCTACTTCTTTATTCATCAACAGCAATGTCATTACTGCATCTAGGTATCCAAAATGATCATTAAGATCTGCAATTGTGAATGTTTGAAAAACATGGATTTCTTGGCTGTAATCCTTATGTTCATCTTTTTCTATTTGCCTTTCTTCTCCCCACACCATTTTTATGTCAAAAGCAACCTTGAAGAGGAAAGAGCTCACAAGGGTAGCCTATGGGAAAGGAGATTCAAGGGTTGGGAAAATTACTTTCCATTGCTTTCCCAGGTGGTGCATATGGGTAAATTATACCTGGAAACTAATCATGCCTTTTGAAAGTGATTTGCTGGTGTATTTTTGTAATACGTTGCAGATTCCTGGCATTCTTTGTGTAATTATTGTATCTTGTCTTTTCCCTTTAGTTAGTTTTGTTTTTCTCATTTTATATGCCTTTTAAAAATGGGTATGATGAAGTAGATCCAATATCTGATAATAAACATATCTAACACCAAAAAAACTAAATATGTCAGTAGTAAAGTGTTATGTAAAAGAGTAAAAGAGTTAATTATACATTTTCATAATTTAATTACTGATTTTATTCATATTTCCCCTTGTATTTAAAATCAGAATATCCCAGCATTAATTTTCCTTTTTTTTTTCAATTTAGGAGAATCTAAAAAAAATAAAGGTAAAGAGTTAGTAAATTGATAGAATCAACTTCTTTTTTAAGATTTTATTTATTTATTTGACAGAGAGAGACACAGTGAGAGAGGGAACACAAGCAGGGGGATTGGCAGGCAGAGGGAGAAGCAGGCTTCCCTCTTGGACAGGAAGCCTGATGCGGGGCTCGATCCCAGGACCCTGGGATCATGACCTGAGCCAAAGGCAGATCCTTAAAGACTGGGCCACCTAGGCGCCCCAGAATCAACTTTTTTAAATAAGCAAGTAAGTTATGCTAGACATCCATAATCCAATATCTTTTGAAAAGTTTATTGCTGTAGAAACTCTGATGATAACTAATGCTTGGATTAGATATTTTTTTCCAAACTCAGTCAATGCCGATCAGTGCAAATATAGATGAGAATGGAGATTTTTTGTGTTATTTGTAAGTATCAAGTGTAAATAGCCTTGATTCTCATTGTTTTATAGATAGATATAGATGATAGATAGATGATAGATAGATAGATAGATAGATAGATAGATAGATAGATAGATAGATAGATAGATGATAGATAGATAGATTTTTTTTTCCTTAAAAAATAATACCTAAGGAAGTGACTTGAAGAAGGATAGAAAACAGGAAAGGGATGTTTTTGTAGAATTTTCGAAGATGAGCCAGTGTGACACCTAATTTTCCAATTAGGACAGTAAGTCTTCCAGGAAAGTAATTCACTCAAGGTCACACAATAAGTAGAAAGTCCCCAAATCTATGTTCAGCTTCCTAGCCCAGGGCCAGTTTCTCAGTACTATTACTAGTTAATAATAATAATTGATTGCATAAATTCAATTATATTTGAAAGTGATTTGTGTGAAAATATAGAGATTAAACATTTCCTCTTTTTTGTTGGTCAAGTCCTTTTTTTTAGACATTTTTGCAAAGACTCCTTTCTGTAGTTAAGTTGAATATTTATAGTCAAGAATGCTTTTCTTAAAAAAAATTAATCATGTATCTAACCTGCTTAAAATGTCCCAGTGGCGTTTAAATGCATTTATAATAAATTCCACATTTGACCCTGGGCTGCAAAACCCTATCCCAGTTCTTCCCATTTATTTTGAGCCACTTTTTCCCCTTTCTAATCATGTCCCACCTATATTGAGTTTTTGTTCCTTAGATACATTTATTGTATTGTTTGCAGCAAGGATTTTGCACTAGCTATTTCTTTCTCCTAGACCATTTCCTTCTTGATCTTTCTTAACACTATCAACTCATTCTTGACATTCAGTTCTCAGTTTATATTCCATTAGAGAGAATGTTCTTCATCATCTAAACTCTCCTTCCAATCACTCTGACAAGACCTTGCCTTGCCTCTCTGCATAGGGTCATTACTATCCAAATCTTTTTTGTTAATTTACATATCATTTAGGTCTTTCTTTTGTTTTTTCCAGTGAGAGTGGGGATGGGGAATGTCTCTATTATGCTTGTTATTGTGGATCTCCAATGCCTAGACAAATGTCTGACCCATGGCAAGAGTAGTACGATGTGTTATCTTTCAACAGGAAAAGAAACGTTTAATTAAAAAAAAACAACAAAAACAATTTATTAAGGAATAGCAAGTGAATTGGAACTTGGAACAAGCAAACTATAGTGAGCCATAGGTAAGTCTGAAGAGACAAAGGGAAGGTCAGATTTTATTAGAATTTAGAAGGAAATTGGGGAGGGTTGTTTTGAACAAAAGTTCATTGGAAAAGAATAAGAGTTTTAGGTTGTGGTGGGTTCTTGATGGTGGCAAGTAGTGGTTGGTATGTTGTTGCTGGACAGGGAGGGATTTTCTTTGCTTTTCTTAAAAGCAGGAGATAAGGGGCGTCTGGGTGGCTCAGTCGTTAAGCAACTGCCTTCAGCTCAGGTCATGATCCCAGGGTCCTGGGATCGAGCCCCGTATCGGGCTCCCTGCTTGGTGGGAAGCCTGCTTCTCCCGCTACCATTCCCTCTGCTTGTGTTCCCTCTCTCGCTGTGTTTCTCTCTGTCAAGTAAATAAAATCTTTAAAAAAAAAAAAAGCAGGAGATAAAATTCTTGTGTGAAAATGTTTTTCCTTATTGGAATAATTGTTATCTTGTTCTTTCTGCTGGATATGCAGGCTGCAGAGTGGTACATGTATGAGAGCCCCTTCAGGACTTCCTGACTTCATTTTCCTTTAGAGCAGGTTTCCTGGCCCCCCTCCCCCATATTTCCCCCCACCCCCCAACCCCCCACACCATGGATTGTGGGATTGACTGTCTGACTCTTGGCTTTGGCTCAGGTCATGATTTCAACCCCACACTGGGCTCTGCACTCAGCGGGGAGTCTGCTTGGGGATACTCTATTTCCCTCTCCCTCTTCTCCTTCCTCCCTCCCTCCCTCTCTATCTGAAATGAATAAATAAATATTTTAAAAATTAATAAAATAGGTTTCCTTTACTCCTTTCACAGTTGAATCAAATTGAATACTGAGAATGGTATGAAAATGCACATATAAATATAGATAAAGGGCTTATATTACAATTATTGCAAGTCCTTCTAATGAGAGACACAGAAGGCAATAGCAAAAGTGTAGAAGTGTAAGAATGAGGGACATCAGGTGATTGTGGACATCATTGGGAGAAGACATAAAAAATTTATGTTCTAAATATGAAAAATTAGTCATCATTTTTGTCCTTAGCAATTACATTTTACTATTGTTTTCTTATTTATATGTCTACTCATATACATGTATATTGTATTTTCCACATGTTCAAAGAGGGACATATGCGTGTTACATTTTATAATCAGCAGAGACCTTTTTAAAAAAGAAACCATGACCTAGAATGGGCCAAGTATTCATTCCTATAGTTAAAGGTATAACAAGGGAGATAATAAGCATACCATTAAAACTCTGTCTTAGGTTGGAGAGGATGAGGAGAAAGGGGAACCTTCTTATACTGTTGGTGGGAATGCAAGTTGGTGCAGCCACTTTGGAAAACAGTGTGGAGATTCCTCAAGAAATTAAGAATAGATCTACCTTATGACCCTGCAATTACACTACTGGGTATTTACCCCAAAGAAGCAGATGTAGAACAAAGAAGGGCCACATGTACCCCAATGTTCATAGCAGCAATGGCCACAATTGCCAAACTGTGGAAAGAGCCAAGATGCCCTTCAATAGATGAATGGATAAGGAAGATATGGTCCATATATATAATGGAATATTATGCCTCCATCAGAAAGGATGAATACCCAATTTTTGTATCAACATGGACGGGACTGTAAAAGATTATGTGGAGTGAAATAAGTCAAGCAGAGAGAGTCAATTATCTTATGGTCTCACTTATGTGTAGAGCATAAGGAAAAACATGGAGGGCATTGTGAGAAGGAAGGGAAAGGTGAATGGGGGGGAAATGGAGGGGGAGATGAACCATGAGAGACTGTGGACTCTGAGCAACAAACTGAGGGTTTTTGAGGGAAGAGGGGTAGGGGGTTGGGTGAGCCTGGTGGTGGGTCTTGAGGAGGGCACGTATTGCATGGAGCACCGCGTGTGGTGCATGAACAATTAATCTTGTAACACTGAAAAAATAAAATAAATGTATTTGGGGAAAAAATGCTAAAAAAACCTCTGTCTTAGGCAATATTTGATTGAGAACATCAGACTCAATGTAATCAATATTTTGCATTATTAATTCACACATAGATATCAACCTCCGTTGGTAAGTTTCTTACTAGTAATAGTTGGAAGGAATTGAGAAATGTGGGCTCAGCTGGCATGGAAAACAATGCAGAGGCAGTTTTGTTTCTTTGCCATTTAATTAATGGACAGAATTCTATTTTATCTGTCCTCTCCAATTGTGTGTTTTTGTTCCAAATACAGATAACTTCCAAAAAATTCAACTCATTTAAAACAAACATACTGTAGTTTCTGTTAAAGGGTAGTGAATAGATTCTTAATCAATTCAATTTAGCTTAGTATTTACCTTGGAAAAGTTATATCCTTTAACAAAATTTCGGAAAAAGGTATTTAAGTAGAGCTATTCATTTCAGTAAGAAAGAAGGCTCAGAATATGCCTGCCAAAAATGTTCCAGCATACATCAGTGTGCAAATATATTTTGCAAATATAGTTCAGATGTAAGTATATCATTGATGAATTGGAGGAATATCAATGATAAAACAGCAGTGAAAGCAAAGGATACTTAAGAAATTTAGTGAAAATGAGGGGCTCCTGGGTGGCTCAGCAGGTTAAACTTCTGCCTTCGGCTCAGATCATGATCTCAGAGTCCTGAGATCGAGCCCTGCATCAAGCTCTCTGCTCAGTGGGGAGCCTGCTTTCCCCTCTCTCTCTGCCTGCCTCTCGGCCTACTTGTGATCTCTGTCAAATAAATAAATAAAATCTTTTAAAAAAATTTAGGGAAAATGAAATCAACAAGATAGAGGATATTAATAGTTCACTCACTCTTCATATTTATGTAAATTTGGTGGTTACAGAATATTTTCAACTTTATAATCATTTGAAAATATATCAGTATTGATAACTTGAAGTCAAATTACGCTAATTTGCTAAGTTTTTTTTTTCCTCCCAAGTCACTAGATATTCATGCAACTTACCAATTTTGGATAGCATGTGGCAGGTTGTAGGGATTTAATATGAATTCTAATATACTAGGGTGTGGCAAATTTTGGATTGAACACTGTGACATTCATGTGTTGAATGAGAAAAGAGTTCTATAGTCAAAGGACTTTAGGAAACTAAGTTTATTTATTATTATTTTTTAAGATTTTATTTATTTGACAGAACAAGCAGGGGGAGTGGCAAACAGAGGGAGAGGGAGAAGCAGGCTCCTGCTGAGCAAGGAACGGGATGCAATACAGGACTGGATCAGGACAGTGGGATCATGACCTGGGCAGAGAAGGCAGTCGCTTAATCTGCTGAGCCACCCAGGTGCCCTGGAGGTGAAGTTTAATGCGTGTAAATATTTTTTATTTTATTTTTTATTGTAGAAATTTTCAGAACCATTTACTGTATGTAAAAAGTAAGCATACACTGAAAAACGTGAGGGCTTCTCAAGAGTAAAACTTTATATCCATTTAGAATATGGAATTATAGGCATTATGATGAATAATGACTAGATCCAACTGAAAGATTATATCAAATGCTGGCATTGGGTAATTTCTGAAGCATGTTTTCCCCTTAGCTTCCACGTCTAGCAGAATATCTTTAGTTTTGAAATGGCTGGAAAATTTCTCTATGATGAGGGAATCCCCAGAGCAAGAATTTTTTAATAGTCTCCTTATAACTAACCTTTTCTTTATCAGGTAACTATCATTTGTTATATTTAATAGTAGTTAGAAGAAAGAATTATCAGATGGTACTGTATCCATCAATCAAAGCAAACTCTTTAACATTGTAAATTCTCACCTAATACGAGGCTCATATAAAAGTAGTATGAAAACCATATTATAGTTAGACTATAGTGTCTATAGACTATAGTCTATAGAGACTCTAGTGTCTATTAGATTATAGTGTCTGGGACTGACAATTTTAAATTTTCTAACCAAACTCCATTACTTAGTAAGCTATTATCCTGAACTCATTATAGAACCCTTTAACTTCAGTGTTTTTGTTAGTAAAAGGGGGATGGTAATAAAACTATATATATTAGGGGCGCCTGGGTGGCTCAGTGGGTTAAAGCCTCCGCCTTCGGCTCAGGTCATGATCTCAGGGTCCTGGGATCGAGCCCTGCATTGGGCTCTCTGCTCAGCGGGGAGCCTGCCTCCCCCTCCCCCTCTGCCTGCCTCTCTGCCTGCTTTTGCTCTCTCTCCCTCTGTCAAATAAATAAATAAAATCTTAAAAAAAACCCAATTGTATGTATTAAAAAAAACCAGAAAATAAAATGAAAAGTAAAAACAACAAATTTAGCACAATGTTGAGGTAAAATACACCTAAAATAAAGTTATTAATATTTTTTTAATTCGTAGATTTCAGTGAGGACATATGATACAGTTCTGATCTATTTCTAGAAAAAGTGCTACTTTCCCAAACATGTGTTCACTGTAATACATTTTTAAACTGCTCATTTTATATCAGTTTCTGAGTGGAATCTGTTGCTTTGTTTATTTAAAGTGAAAAAAACTGGACAAAAGACAAAATTTTTGTTTTCACATACATGTTTTGTCACTATTTAGACAAAATCATTATCTCAGTGTATTTTTTTCTCGGGCTGCTCTGTTTCTACTAGAAATTTATTGGCAGAAAGAAAATGCTCTGGCAATCTCTACTTTCTCTTGTCTAAAAGTTGATGAAGTCCTTAGAGTTTGAAATCTTACGTATACTATTGTTATTCTTTGTGATTATTTGGATGATGTACTCTGCCATTCACTGGATCTTTGCACTGATCTGTGCTGCTATCCCTGAAACATCACACCATGACGCAGACAGTATACATTCGGTCTTTCCTAATGAATCAAGACTGAACAATGTGGATTATGATCACATTATTAAACAATGAAGATTATGGCTATTAAAACTTTTATGACTTCATCAACAAAATGAATGAACATAAATGTTTAGAATATTGAAACTGATTTTTTTCTTTGTGGCAGAATAGTATATGTATTTCTGTTTATGTATAGATGGCAGTTTCATATATTTGCTCTACATTATAAGGTTAGGTCCTAAATTGTCATCTAATCTGATAGTATTTTACTATTTTTCAATTTTTCTGTATCTATGTCTCCATCCAAGTATTCCCAGTTCATTCTCAGTTCATCCTAGCCTAATAGAAGTTTGAGTGTCCAGTTATACAAAAGAAGAGGAAGTACTTTTGATTATT
Organism: Procyon lotor; assembly: GCA_028646535.1. NCBI lineage: Eukaryota > Metazoa > Chordata > Mammalia > Carnivora > Procyonidae > Procyon > Procyon lotor. The sequence goes on along the minus strand of CM053603.1, from coordinate 160,771,297 downwards.
GGTAAGAAAGTTTTATTCACCTCAAAATTTATTTTAAGCCACCAAAAATGCTATGGCAAAGCTGGAGTATTTCTTTTATCCTTATAAGAACTGAGTTTTTAATTTTCCCATTAATTAGTTCAATATAAAATAAAAATAAAGAAAAAAGAATAAAAAGTAAAGAATTAATTTTGATTGTCCTAATTTTATTGCTTTTACTAAGTATCTATTTACATCTGATTTAACCTATGATTCTTAGACATGATATTGAATTGTAATCATACAAAACTTTTTTCTTCTTTCTTTTCCATTAAGACATTACTTTTATGATTTCTTGTTTGGGAATATAATTATGTTGAATAAAGTCAATTCATGATTTAAGTTGTTAAGCTATGGAAACATTGTACGGAGTGAATGAAACGAGTCAAATAGGTCTGTCTACACAGAAGGAACTATTTTTAAGTGGAAATCAAGGCATGTGATGGGAAAACCAAGTGGAATTTAATGCAGTTTAATTTACATGCAGGTCTCAAAACTTTTTAGCTGTATGTATTATACTAACTTTTTTGTTCATTTTAATCATAGAAATCTTAACATTTACTGCACTGATAAGTCTCCCACTAAGTCTATCAACATCTTAGTAGCTCACTCAAAAGTTTGATCATTTTCTTCTCCTTCATGACTTGGTTTAAATTTCACTAAATTTAAAATTAAGTGTCTATCACCTCATTGGCTAAACTAGCTCAAAACAAATTATCCTCATGCCGTTGCTACGATTGACTTTCGCTGAAACCCTCCTTGTTGATTTGTGTCTTCCATTTAATATTGAATTTAAACATCTTTCCTATATTTATAGCTACATTATTTCATAGTCCACTTTTATTTCCTCTTTCATTTCTAAAATATATGCTTATACTATTCCTTGCCACTTCATATACTTCTTTCGTATTTGAAACCACTTTAGTCATTATTACATCATCCAAAATAAACATACTTATCCACAATAAAGCCAGAACTCATGGAAATATTTCTTCTTTTTTCTTCCCTAAAAAATATAAGTACTGTAAATTCAAGCTGCTTTATTTCTGTTTGAGGTTGATTTGAATCTGTTTTTGTAGTAACATCCCGGATTTATTCCCTAAAAGAATGATAATTCTGAAGTAGATGAAAATATACATGTCTTTAATGATATGAACATATTTTTTGGTCACAAATTTATAGCCATTTTCACTCCATAACCATTTGTAATTTTTTGTTATTGGAGAGATGTGTGTAATGTGTTATTTCAGAGCAGTCATTAAAAATGAATTAATAAGGAGAATAAGATTTAAGCTTTATTGGGGGAAAATTTATGCTTATGGATCAACAACTCAGAGGAAGGTGAATCTTCTATTTAAAAGAAGACAAATTGCGAATTATCCAGGGGATTGGCTGTTTTAACAAATAATGATGAGATTATCATGAATGAACAGTACTTGGTTGCATGGCATGCCATTGTGTTCAATCATTCTTTTGGATAACAAAGTCCACTGGCCATGAACAAAATTTGGCAGACTCTAAACCCAAGAGGAGACAAAATTCTAAATAGCTAATATGCTGAGTTTATAGAAATCAAAATACCCAGATGGAACTTTGAAGTTCAGTTTAATTCAACAAACATATACCAAGGCTTCTATCATGGCCAGGCAATGTACCAAGGTAGGTAAGACATGTTCTTTCTCTCTGGAAGCAAACCATCTAGCTGGAAAGGCACATATGGAAGCAGAAAATAAATGTAATATGTATGGTAACAGAAGCATAGAAAATAGAAATAGCTTAAATCATAAAATTCTAGTAACAAAATATTTTTCCATTATGTTGTTTACAGAAAAAAATCTCCCAGCTTTTCCTTTCCCCGTTATCCTTTTTTGAGTACATTTTTAATCTTTCCTAAATTTATCTCAACTGAACCTTATTAAAACCAACGCTTATTTTTTCAACATAATATTTCAGGTGAGATACCTTCTGTAATAAAGACACATTTCTTCCACCACACCAGTTCATGCATTTCTAACTCTTCCTTCAACATTTAAATAGCTCTTAAAATATCACAGTTGTAAGGAATATATCTGATCGACACTCAGGTAACATATATGCTAGTAGGCAAGTGACTTATAAGAAAGAGGAAGGTAGCTTTAAGTCAGAAGTGTTTTACTCTATTACCCTGCGCTGGCAATATTGGCAGATGCTGTTGTGTAGAATGTGTATGTGTCCTGGGAGTGGGACAGAAGATAACAGGCTTATCAGGGCCACAACAATTATGCCATTCATTCCCAGTAGCAAGGGGACATTCTCTCTCTTTTCCCTTCTCTAAAGGCATATTTATCCCATTAGGAATATATGCCTGAAGTTGCCTATTTTGGTCTTTTTTGTCTTTATGCTTATAAATAGGTATTTTGTTTCTGGCTTAAAAACTATGACAAAATTAGCACTCATGGTCCCCATTTTCAAATTGTATATAGCAGAGTTTTGTTTACTGCTGGAGTTCAGATCACTGGGGGTATGCCCACTGGGCTGAATATTCCAAGAGTTTCCATACATAAAAATTTAAATAGTGTCACAGAAAAACTTATCTTAAGGTTACACATACAAGCTTGGCACAATGTCACTGTCTCATTTTGAGAAAATATGGGTGATACTGAGGAGAGAATCCTGTCTACCTCTTGCATACATTTCTGGGCCAGGGCTCTATGACATCATGGCTGGGATTGAGGGAATGATAGAGGAGGAGAGAAGATGACATGAAAGTAAAACCTGAAAAATCTCTTTTCTCTTTTTCTCTCTCTGTCCCTTTGTCTCTGTGTCTCACTACTCTGTATGCCGTAGGGAACAAATTGTATGACTTTGGTCTCCATAAGGAAAAAAATAATGACCACTTTCCCACCTTCTTTCCTCCTATGTGGAATAAATCACAGTCACAGAAGGACATTTAGAACAGGAGCACAACTGTGGCACTCCAAGTTCTCCCCATCTCGGTGATTCTGAGGCAATGAGACCTTGAACAAAAATAGGACCTTGAATGAAAATGGGACCTTTGCGGGGATCCAAAGTCTTGAGGGTGAAAGGAGGTTAAGAGATACGTGAGAGATGTGTACAACTCTCAGAAATCTGAAAGGCTTTAAGAAAGGTCATGTGGCTTTGGATGTTTATGTGTTAAGGGACTCTGCTTTTCATCTCAGATGGTTTTTGTTGGTAATATAGGAACTACCTAAGCAATCATTGATCTTCTGCTTTTATCCCAAAAGTACTGAATGTTTTTAATAATTACTCTATAATCTCTATCAAATTGGGAAGCAAAACATGAGCCACAATTGTTAACACTGAGGAAGGAGGAAAGACTTGCACCTAACTTTCAAATTATAGTCTTCAAATGATACCCTCATGTACACGTGTATATCATCAATGTAGAATTTAGGAGTGGTGGCACAATATTGCTAATTGATGAAAAGTTGACTGACTAAATCTGACAGTTTTTCATTATTACATATGTGAATGAATTTGTAGACTAAAATGGTGAGTCTGTTATTTTTATACCATTTTCATTACAGTTTGACCCACTTTTGGAAAAAAAAATAAAAATCAGGCAGTAAAGAGTTACACAATTTTAATAAGTACCAACCACTGCCTGAATTTATCTTCAAGCATCACAACTGAAATTGGAACTTTCCAGATCACTTTAAATTAAATTGATTAATAATACATCATGTCAAAATGAATTTTTCATGGTTTGGGAGCTAATGTTCTCAATTATTTAGCAATGCAAAGTGTAGGAAACTCACACACAAACAGCACACAGCAGCTGATCCGTGAACTTTCCTTTAAAACAAGATGATAAATGGCCTATTTTTCTATCATACTAAAGCAATATGTTAATTTTTCTACTCTGAAACCATTTGCTCTCAGGGAAACCAAATCAGGAGATGCACTGTGGTTTCAAAATGTAATAATAATAAAAATTTTTTATAATGTTAAAAAAAATCTCAGCCCTGACTCTATGTAACAGGAGAATGTGTCATTTAATTAACAAATTCTTTAGGCATATTACCTTATATCTTTTGAGTTATATTTCCCTAATCATTTCAGCCCCATAATCCATTATAATGGAACTGTAAATTCTTAGTGTTAAGTATCTTTGGAACTATTATATCGTGCTATGCTTTTATTTAACATTGATCTACCTTTCTTCCGTTTTTGTGGGAAAAGAATGTTTGCATTAGAAGGCATTAAAAAATAAACAGTATGTCATTTACATCTTGAGGATTATATTCAGTATATTTAATATTATTAAAACTTACTTTAAAAAGTTTAAGTATTTAAAATAAATTATTCAAATCTTTCAAAATGGCGACTTTTCAATGCTCTCTCTCTTTTTTTTAAAGATTTTATTTATTTGACAGAGAGAAACACAGCTAGAGAGGGAACACAAGCAGAGGGAATGGTAGCAGGTGAAGCAGGCTCCCTGCTGAGCAAAGAGCCCGCTGTGGGGCTCGATCCCAGGACCCTGGGATCATGACCTGAGCTGAAGGCAGACGCTTAATGACTGAGCCACCCAGGCGCCCCTCAATACTCATTTTTACCAGTATTTTCTGAATCAGAGAAGCACTAGGATGATGATTTCCCCCCCAGGCAAACATTTTAGTGTACTGATTTATAGTGCCACAAGGTAATAAGTACCATGAAGCCTTAAATAGCTTTCAAAGTGATTTGACAGGCACTTGAGACTAAGGCATCCGAAGATACTGCTAAATATCTCATTAACTGGACTATCATTATTTACTCTCTCAACCATCTCTCTTGCTTCTCTTTGGTTTGCTTTGATGGAAATCACATGATTGTGATGATGTAATGTTTGAATCATCAATTTCTACAGAATATTTTGAGTCATAATATGAAACCTTGCATTATATAGTGTTTATTTTTTTCAGCCTTATTGTATAATTGACAACATTCTATAAAACATGATTTTATATACATGTGTATTGTAGAATGATTACATTAATTAACAATCAGGTTAGTTAATACATCCATCACCTCACATAGTTAACTTTTATGTATGTGTGTATGGCGAGAACATTTAATATCTATGTTTTAGCAAATTTCATGTGTATGATACAGTATTATTAATTAATTATAGTCCCTATGCTGTACATTACATTCTGAGAACATATTCATCTTATAACAAAGTTTATATCTTTTTATCAACATCTCCCCATTTTCCCTACCCACCTACCCCTGACAACCATCACTCTATTGTCTGTTTTGCTGAGTTTGACAGTTTCTGTCTCTCTGTTTTTAGATTTCACATGCAAATGATGCCATACAGTTTTTGTCTTTCTCCATCTGGCTTATTTTACTTATCATACTGCCCTCCAGTTTCATCTATGCTGTGACAAATGTCAGGTTTTTTTTTTATTAAGACTGAATAATATTCTATTTTGTATATATAATAGCACATTTCCTTTATCCACTCATCTGTGGACAGACATGTAGTTCATTTCTACATCTTGACTATTGTGAATAATGCTGCAATGAACATGGGAGTGTGTATAACTTCTTGAGATACTGATTTTGAATCCTTCAGATATATACCCAGATGTGGAATTGCTGGATCATATGAGTAGTTCTGTATTTTAAAATTTATTTTAAGGAACCTGCATAAAACAGTATGCAGGTTCCTTAAAATAAATTTTAAAATACAGAATGATAAGTAAAATAAGCCAGATGGAGAAAAACAATCCAGCAAAAAGGCACCAATTATATTCTCACCATTCAAGTACAAGGGATGCTTTTCTCCATAGCCTCACCAATATCTGTTATCCTGTGCCTTTTTTCTTTTTTTTTGAAAGATTTTATTTATTTAACAGAGAGGTCACAAGTAGGCAGAGAGGCAGGCAGAGAGAGAGAGAGGAAAGCAGGCTCCCTGCTAAGCAGAGAGCCCGATGTGGGGCTCGATCCCAGGACCCTGAGATCATGACCTGAGCCGAAGGCAGAGGCCTTAACCCGCTGAGCCACCCAGGTGCCCCATCCTGTGCCTTTTTAATAATGGCCATTCCAACATATGAAGTGATATCTCATTGTGGTTTTGATTTGCATTTCTCTGATAATTTCTGATGTTAACTACCTTTTCAAATATCTGCTAGCCATTTGTATATCTTCTTTGGAAATAGGTTTATTCAGGTCCTTTGTAGATTATTTGACTTTTTTGCTATTGAGGTTTATGATTTTTTTGTTTATTTTACTAATTAACCCCTTTTGAGATATATGGTTTACAAATATTTTCTCCCTTCTGTGGATTGCCTTTTTATTTTGTTGATTGTTTCTTTTGTAGTCCTACTTGTCTATTTTTGCTTATTACTTGAATGTTTGGTGTCATGTCCAAAAATCACTGGAGTGACCAATGTAAGGAAGTATTTTCTCTATGTTTTCCTCTAGGAGTTTTATGATTTCAAGTCTTACATTTAAGTATTTAATCCATTTAGTGTTTATTTTTGTGAATGGTGTAAAGTAGGGGATTGGTTTCAGTATTTTGCATGCAGATATCTAGTTTTCTCAACATCATTTATTCAAGAAACTGTTCTATTGAAGATACACCCTTCATGTGTTCTTGGCACTCTTGTTAAAGATTAGTTGATCATGTATGTCTAGGTTTATCTCTGGGCTCTCTGTTCTTTTCCATTGGCCTATGTGCCTGTTTTTATACCAGTACCACACTGTTTTAATTACTATGGCTTTGTAATGTAGTTTGAAATCTGGAAGTGTGATGTTCTCAGCTCTGTTCTTTCTCAAGATTACTTTGGTTATTTGGAATTTTTTGTGGTTCCACACAAATTTTAGAATTTTTTTTTTCTTGTCATGTGGAAAATCCCATTGGAATTTTGATAGTAATTGCATTGAATTTGTAGGTCACTTTAGGTAGTATGGTCATTTTGACAATTATTTTGATCCAAGAACAAAGGATATCTTTCTATTAATTTACATCTTCAGTTTCTTTAACCACTGTCTCATTACAGCCTTGGTTAAATTTATTCCTAAGTATTTTTTTTTGGTGCTATTATAAATAGGATTGACTTCTTAATTTCTCTTCCAAATAGTTGTTAGTAGACAGAAATTTAATTGATTTTATATATTTATTTTGTATTCTGCAACTTCACTGAATTCATTTATTGGTTCTAACACTCTTCTATGGAGTCTTTAGGGTTTTCTCTATAAAATATCACGTTATCCACAAGCAAAGATAATTTTATTCTTCCTTTCAAACTTGGATGTCGTTTATTTCTTTTTCTTGACTAACTGCTCTCAGTATGACTTCCAGTACTATGTTGGATAGAAGTAGTGATGTTGGCATCCTTGTCTTTTTCTTGACCTTACAAGAAAAGCTTTTAGCTTTTCACCTTTGAGTGTGATGTTAGTTGTGGACTTGTCATATGTGACTTTATTATGTTGCGGTATATTCCTTCTAAACTTAATTATTGAGAGTTTTTATCATGAAAAGATGTTGAATTTTGTCAAATGCTTTTTCTATGTCTCTTGAGCTGATCATATGATTTTTATCCTCATTCTGTTAATTTCCTGTATCACATTTATCGGTTTGCATAGTAGAACCATTCTTATATCTCAGGGATAAATCCGACTTATTCATGATATGTGATCCTTTTAATAGATTTAAATTTAGTTTGCTGGTATTTTGTTGAGGAGTTTTGCATCTATGTTTATCAGGGATACTGGCTTGTACATTTTTTTTTCTTGCAGTGTTCTTGTCTGGCTTTGGCATCAGGGTAATGCTGGCCCTATAAAAATGAGTTTGGAAGTATTTCCTCTTCTTCAATTTTTTGGAAGACTTTGAAAAGGATTGACATTAATTTGTCTGTAAATATTTGACAGAATTTATTAGTGAAGCCGTTAGGACCTGCACTTTCTTTGATTTTTGATTAATAAGTAATTTTCTTACTAACTAGTCAATTCAAATTTTCTATTTTTTCATGATTCAGTATTGATAGGTTATACATTTCTAGGAATTATCCATTTTTTCCAGGCTATTCAATTGGTTGGCATACAATTGTTCACAGTCTCCTTTCTGATTCTTTGTATTTCTATTATTAATTATAATCTCTCTCATTTCATTTCTGATTTTATTTTTGCAGTATTTAAATCTTCATAATAACATTAAAAGACAAGTTACTCAAAAATATCCAGGTTACCATTAATTTTATGGGAATATAAAAATCAGTTTTATAGCTAAAAATTAGAAAAAAACATTAGTCGTTAATTAGAACTGATCTTACTGTTCTGGCAATTCAGTAATCAAAACAAGCTATCCTCATAAACATGAAATGCTATCTAGATTTGAGTTGTTCTTTTCATATAATCATTATAGATGGTAGAACTGGAAATGACTAGAGGAAAAAAGCCTTTCTGCTTGGAATGGATTCAGGTTCACCACTGCATGTTATAAAATATCATCATCAGAAAAGTGCCTTAGAAATCATTTAACTCAATCTACTCATAGAGCATTTAAGACCACTCTGACTTAAAAGAATTTAGGTGCCTTGCCCCAGGCCGTGTTGTTAGCCTAAAAGCCAGGCATACAATAGAGATTTAATAACTCTTTGTATGGAGTTCTTACCAGATCATCATTTTGCTATTCTGAATCTACTCTGTCAATGTTTGAAGGAATTAAGAATAAGAAAGGAAAAACACAACAGAAGAAATGAACAAAGATCAAATATGACCAGGGTTTATAGTTAGAGTTAAAAGTAGAATGAGTATCTCTGATTCCAGTTCCATATGCTTTGTCTTTACAAGAAGTTTACTTAAGATATTAAGAAAAAAAATGTTTGACTACAAAGGGTTGAAAATAAAAGAGGCGTTTATTTAAATCACTGTGAAAAGGACAGTAATAATTTGAGCAAGTCATAAGTGGTCAGGATATAGTACAAGTCATCGCATTGGAAAGTCAGGCCACAGACAATAAAATTCCCAAGCAGAAGATAAAATCAAATTTATATGGACTATTTTCTGCAAGTCCAAACTATTAAGTTTAAAAAGACAGTTAGGTGATAAAGGACCTCAAGTGAAGCTTATTCTTAACTACCCCAGGAGGGTGGATTTTCCTGTAACTCCCATTAATCGGTTCCAAAAAATCAAATTTTTCACAAGGATGTGTTTTCTAGCAAATATCATACCAAAATGATCTTCAAACCAAACTGAGTCATGTAAAATATTTAAATTCTCAATTAAAAAAATAATCACATCCATGTATAACCCATTTTGTTAAATATATACTTAAGGACCTTTCAAATCATTTTTGTCAATTGTTTAATGAGTTAGTTTGTCAGTCCTATTAGTTACCTAGTTAACTGATAAAAGAAAAATTCTTGAGCTAGAATGATTTCATTTCTTCCTCATAGGTACTGTAACTCTTTGCAATCCAATTATCTTTCATTATGAGAACTAAGAATGATCAAAATACCTATGCAACTACATTTAAATCACATTTCCCAGTTCATATATGTAATAAGGAAGCTAATGTGCCATTTTTTCTTATTTTATTTCCCTGACTCCATGTATTTTGTTTTCTGGACTTTACTGAAAGTAGGTTTAATGGGAGTGGTAAGTATAGGTGCTAAGAAACATGTTACCAAATGCTACACTGCAGGTTATTTGTGTATTTTCTGAGCCCCCATCCCAATACTTCCATCAAATACTTCCACCAAATCTATGTTTTGGAAGAAAATGAGAGCCTAGAAAACCTGAAATGTGAGCAGGAACCACAGGAAAACTGTGGTTTGACTCACTGTTGGCATGAGCATAAATGACAGTCTGATGTTAATGGACAGTTGGATATATCTGTGTACATTTAAATTAAGTAAATCTCTTTCCAAATTAATACAAACACCAATGGACTTGGGTTGCCAACACATTTTTTTAAAGTTTTTATTTAAATTCCAGTTGGTTAATAAACAGTGTAACATTAGTTTCAGGTGTATAATATAGTGATTCAGCCCTTCCATACAACACCCAGAGTTCATCACAAGTGCACTGCTCAATCCCCATAACTTATTTTACCCATCTCTCCATCCATCTCCCCTGTGGTAACCATCAGTTTGTTCCTACAGTTTAGAGTCTGTTTCTTAGTTTGCCTCCCTCTCTGTTTTTTCCCTTTGCTCATGTGTTTTGATTCTTAAAGTCCACATACGTGTGAAGTCATATGGTATTTGTCTTTCTCTGACTGATTTATTTCTCTTAGCATCTTACTCTCTAGCTCCATCTATATTGTTGCAAGTGGCAAGATTTCATTCTTTTTAATGGCTGAGTAACATCCAACTGTATACACACACACACACATACACACACACACACACACACACATCCCATATCTTCTTTATCCATTCATCAGTCCACGGACATTTGGATTGTTTCCATAATTTGGCTGCTATAAATATCAGGGTGCACATATATCCCTTTGAATTAGTGTTTTTGTATTCTTCGGGTAACTACTGAGTTGTGCAATTGTTGAATATAGGGTAGTTCTATTTTTAACTTTTTGAGGACCCTCCATACTGTTTTCTAGAGTGGCTGCACCAATTTGCATTCCCACCAATAGTGCAAGAGGGTTCCTTTCTTCACATCCTCAGCAACACCTGTTGTCTTTGTGTTGTTGATTTTAGCCATTCTGACAGGTGTGAGGTGATATTTCATTGTAGTTTTGATTTGCATTTCCCTGTTGATAGTAATGTTGAGTGTCTTTTCATGTGTCTGTCGGCCATCTGTATGCATATCTTCTGTCCACTTTTTAATTGGACTGTTCAATTTGGGTGTTGAGTTTTTAACTTCTTTATATATTTTGAATACTAATGCTTTATCAGATATATCATTTGTAATTATAGTCTCCTATTCTGTAGGTAACCTTTTAGTTCTGTTGATTGTTTCCTTCATTGTACAGAAGCTTTTTATTTTAATGAAATGCCACTACTTTATTTTTGCTTTTGTTTCTCTTGCCTCAGGAGACATATTTAGAAAGAAGTTGCTATGGTTGATGTCCAAGAAGTTACTTCCTATATTCTCTTCTAAGATTTTTATGGTTTCAGGTCTCACATTTAGGTTTTTAATCCATTTTGAATTTATTTTTGTGTATATTGTAAGAAAGTGGTCCAGTTTCATTCTTTTGCATGTTGCTGTCCTGTTTTTCCAACATCATTTGTTGAAGAGGACTGGCTTTTACCCATTGAGTATTCTTTCCTGCTTCGTCAAAGATTAAATTAATTGACCTTATAGATGTGGATACATTTCAGGATTTTCTATTCTGTCCCATTGATCTATGTGTCTGTTTTTGTGCCAGTACCATACTTAATCTGGCCTGCAATGAAAATAGGTGAAGGTGATTTGTTTTATTACCTGAACTACTTTTTTATTCAGGGCAATCAAGATCTAAATAAACTACCTGTGTAAGTCTTTGCTCCACAAAAAAAACCTGTAAAATCTAGATCACACACAATACTACCGTGATAAGGATTTATTTTCTCTGTCTATTGAGGAAAAAGTTGTACGTTGTGTTTTTTTCTTTCCTGGCAAAAGTAGAAAACATGATGTTCTTAAGGTCAAATGCATCAAGGCGATTTAGCCTCATATTTTATTAATGTTAATGGGAATCATGTAGCTAAATCCTGGCAAATTGTACTGAATAGCTACTTCCAATATTATATGATTATATTCATTATGGGATGTTCATTTGACATTCAGTGTGGAGCAACTAATTCTAATGGTTTTTTGTTTTAGTAATAGTGATATATCAGCCGGTGGAAAGGCCTTTGCATTTGGAATCAAGAAGACACCCTAATCAGTCGTTAAACTAACCATTCCTCTATAATCTTACCTGTAACTCTTTAGACCATTTACAGTTCCTATTTTAGTGTATTATTAAAAGATTCATCTATTGACAGGAAATAAGATAAATACTTAAAATGCTGCCTCTCTGAAGAATGCATTATCTTATTTAAGGAAAATTACTATAGTTGATTTTACAGCATGTCAGTCATTTATTATTTGGCCTTTTTGAGAAATCCTTTGAATATATCATTATGTTACTAACAGTGCAATTACTATCCATTTAATCACTTTGTTAGAAAAGGTCTAACTACATATAGAAGTGAAGTTCTAATCTAATGTATTTAAATAATGTGTTTAGTTGATGCCCAACATTGATATACTTCTGTGTATAATTTTAGCCTAAAAAATTGAAAACAAAACCTAATTTACTGGTATTTTTTATTAAATAGATTGCTCTAACACATTCAAAATAAGAATTAGTACTAAAGATGGCTTTATTCACTAATAGATAAATATAGACACATGCACACATAATTCATATAGATTATCTGACATTTTATGTCAATACTAAAATATCAATACTTCTTATTAATCAACTAGGAAGAATATGCTTCCATCAATTGTATTTTTCTCTAGGTAATTCCAGCTACTTTCAGATTAAATAATTTTTCTATTTCCCATTTTCTCAAACAGAATACTACCAATTATAATGCATGGAAGCCATTTCCTTTTCAGAAAGACTGAATCAGAATTATTTTATATCTCTACAGAAAATTGTTATTCCATTCCATATGTTTAAATATATAAAAGGTATCACCAGGGGTGCCTGAGTGTCTCAGTGGGTTAAAGCCTCTGTCTTTGGCTCAGGTCACGATCTCAGGGTCCTGGGATCGAGCCCCGCACTGGGGCTTTCTGCTCAGCAGGGAGCCTGCTTCTCCTCTCTCTCTGTCTACCTCTCTGCTATTTATAATCTCTTTCTGTCAAATAAATAAATAAAATATTTAAAAAAAAGGTATCACCAATGAGTAAAGGATGTTCCATATGTGTAAGGATCCTGGAAATGGCAAGAAATAGTTTGTTCTTAGTCCCTGGAGTTGGTCAAGAAATTCATGCTGACATTTAATAGCACTTACTAGCCAGAAAGCAGTGAGATTATTTGGGGTATAAATAGTTTCACACCAAAGCTAAGTATAAAACATAACTTAAATTGATGAATGTCTTGCAAATAAAGGGATAAATATCAAATTTAAGAAAATATTGTAACAAATAAATCTAGCATTATTTTAAGCCTACCTATATTTGGGTATTTATTTATACCTTTGTTGTAATAATAAGTGAACATTTCCTACCAGAGACTCACAGACAGCAATGTTTAGGTGAACAGCAGTCTCTATTCTGTGGTGAATTTTGTGTTCATTCAACTATAGTTGCTGAGAATAAGAGCCAAAAGAAAGTTCAATATGTCTACTGAATATGTTATTTTTTATTAGATATCAAACAGATTTTATTTCCAGTGATATTGATTTTTGACTATTCTTTATTTCTATTTAAAGCCTGTGTAATGTGAAATAGGAAGAGGTTAGGCAGGTAGGGAATGAAGGAATTATTCAAAAAGCTGACTAGTAGTTTTGTATGTCATTCATCAGACCTGCAATCCAGATTCTCATATCACAACTTGATATTAATATGGTGTATATTACTTTCATCTCAAAGAAGCACTGGTTTCTCAATGCTAGGTAGATCTTAGAAATACTTAAAGAACTTCTTTTTAAATACACAGATACCCACATCCCACTCCTAATCTACTGATTTGGCTCTTATTTGGTTGGAGCATGTGTGGTGTGTCCATTTTCACCACTTAAAACTCCACCAGTAGTTTGATGTTCACACCAAGAATTCTATAGTGGATGCAATATCCCTGATAGAGTGTGAGATGATGGCACCTGAGGGAGGTTAAGGTTCATCAGTAGTTACTAGAAAACAAGATTTGGTGTGTCCTTCAAAACAATGTGTTTTATTAGTAATCCATCTATGCAATATTCTCTCAAAAAAAAATCAGTGTGGAATTGGAATAGGTACTAATAGTCCTGACTGACAATGTTTGTATGATTTTTGCCATGAGGATTATACTTAGCCCACAATTTTTACATTGTCTCTGCAAATAATTATGATGATCCTTCTGTTTCTTTTTGTCTTCTTTTTCTGTCAGCTCTTCATATTCCTATATCTTGCTTCCTGTTATGTGCAAATTGAACACCCAGAAGTTCCAGTTTATATATTTAAATACCTGTTGATGTGATAAGCTAGTAGATGTAACAATGGATTTGAAATAAAAAATATATGTACTGCAGAACAGAATCTTCTTATAGGCTTACTCTTAATTTTCTTCAGTGGTTCCCACTGTCCACTCTTATCTCTCCTAAATGTAGCATTTTTTGATAGCTTCCAATTAAAATGTTGTATATCTTGGCTTCTGACTCTTATTTAATAAAGTTTAAATCAGAATTTAGGCTCAAATTTAGCTTAAGAGAATGACCGAAAGAGAATATGGATAAACTTAAGTATTTCTATTGTAAGCAGGTAGACCCGGGCCTGATGCAGGTCACTAGAGTTCCATATTAAACAGTGAATCAACCTCTCAACAAAGATTAAAAAATACTTGCATATTTGATCTGAATTAACCTTTCGGGTCACTGGGGCACCATTTAGTAAATTACATTGTCTCTTTGTAAATGGGATCAAGGCTATAAAAGAGTTGTTTCATCTAACTTACGAAATAAATTTACTTACGGGCATTAGTCAGGGAATCAGAAACATGCCTAAAGTTCCTAATAGCAAAGCGATGATGTAGTTTATGTAGAAATAATTTTTTCCCCAAATGCTTTGACACTGCAAATCTTTTAAAAAATAAAATAAAAATGAATTGAGAGGTGGAAGTAGAAAAGACAACTTTAGTGAATCTATTCATAAAGTCTAGTTTTGAAAGGGAGGAGAAATGAGTGGTTATAGTTCAGAGGTCAAGGTAAGAAAAAGGTGAGGTTTCTTTGAAACTGAAGACACAAAGGAAAGGTCTATGAAAGAAAGGGGAGAATAAGCATAATAGGGTACCTAACAATGTGAAAAGAGATAAAATCTTGCCTATATGTGAAGGAATTTTTCCTTTCAAAGTGGCCTTGTTTCCCACTGCAGCAGGAGAGAAAGTGAAACAAATAGAACAGTGACAAATGCAGGTAAGCATGCAGATCTGGCCACAGAGTGAGGAGGTTACCATCTAATTGCTTCTATTTTCTCTGTAAAAACTTAAGGTGGCACTTAGCAAGTTGAAAGGAACAAGGAGAAGATAAAATAGAAGGTCCCACAGAAGAGCAGTGGAGAGAGCAGAAGAGGAAAACCGAACTGCCATGAACCATACCAAACCTAGCTCTGGGGGGGACCCTTCAGTTGTGGGGCTAGTGTACTTAGTTACATTTTTCTGGAGCTACACTCAGCAGCGAGGATGTCATTTGGCACAGGCATATAGCTGATACTGCCTGATGAATGAGACAGAAAGATAATGTGAGAAAAGATATTTGAGGCTATTTGCATGAGAGCAGCCAAATTGAAGATGGTAAGAAAAGATGTAGGGATAAAACTGGGCTATCCTTAGAAAGGAGTAAATAGATGTGATGAATTTGAAAATAGGAGAAAGGGGTAGCAGAGTAAGAAAAATTGACAGAGAGGAGTTGATGACCCGATGATTAAATGTTTTGTGTTCAAAATTTTATAAGCAGAGAATTCCTGAGTGATAACTTGTTATAGTGTGAAGGGGGAGTGGAAATGGAAGTGAGGGGAAGTAAATTCACTGAATGTGAGTCAAGGAGTTGATATGCTAAGGCTCATGGATGTCTGTCCAGGGGCTTTTGAAGTTTCCTAAAAAAATAGCGGGACTTGAGCTGGAAAAGAACATTGTGAGCCAGGTATTAAAGTATCCAGTTAATGAAAGGATATGTCCAGGAGTTCCATGGATGACAAAGAACTAAATGGTAAAGATAGGCCAGGTATATAACATTAAAAGATGTACAATGTTTTAATTTGCTTTTTTAAAAAGATTTTTTATTTACATATTTGAGAGAGAAAGTAAGGGAGAGATAGAGCACAGGAGCAGAGGCAGAGGGAGAGGGAAAAGCAGACGACTCTGATGAGCAGACAGCCCAACAAAGAGCTTCATCCAGGACCCTGAGATCAGGATCTGAACCGAAGGCAGCCGCTTAAGCCATCTTCTAAGCCATCCAGGCACCCCAGTACAGTGGTTTTAAGTAGCACTGTCAAATTAAGAGGGAAAGCACCTAATTTCCTGTCCTTCAAATACTTAAAGTATGAACTGATTTAAAAACTAGCAAACAAAAAATCCCTATTGTATAATCTTTATTAGCTATTTTCAAGTAGTGCATTGTGAACTGTAGGTTCTTAGTAAGTACTTTTTGTTAGACTAGGTAAAAAGGCAGCCCATCCTGACACTATAGGAAGATAGAGATTAATCAATCCACTTTGAGATGATGGAGACAACTGGAGCAGTAGACTTTGACTTGACATTCAAGGGCCTCCAAAGAGCCCCTGAATAGAGTTCATGTAGTTGTGACCTTGGATGTAAAAGATTACACTTCTATTTTCATTATTGTAATATCTAACATTTTCTTCATTTAAGAATATAGGTAACAAATCACAGTTGTTACCAATATCTGTGCCTTCATTACCAGTAGAAATCATGATACTTTTATATAACCTTCATGATATGTAAAAATACTATTCAATATACACAAGTTATAAGTCATATATGAACAACCTTCATTCATATTCATCAAGATTTTAAAATTGCCATAGTTATTAGGTTTGCCAATATCTTAATCTTTAATGTGTGATTAACAAAGTATATACATTGTTATATTAACTTATTGATATGATAATTCTATTTTAGTATATTAAATATGTCCTGTGAAGTGACCCAGAGATGTGCACAGCACAGCCACATGCACTGAGAATATGGTAAACTCTATATCCTAGCCACCTAGAATCATTGCTGGAATTCTTCTGCTCTCTTATCCCAACCAGGCACACCACTAGCATTGACCTTTTCTAAATTAATAACACAACCTAGATCCTCCATAATCTTGGCCCCTTCTGTTTCCACAAATTTGTTTTCATCCTCTCTGCACTCTATATCTCAATCACATAGGGATCCTTTTTAATACATGTATGAACATGCTTTTTTATTTTTTTAAATCCTTGGGCCTTTCTATTTGCTATTTAATTTGCCTAAAATAGAATTTCATCCTTTTATCTCACACCTCCTTACCTAGTTAATGTGTATTTAGCATTCTGACTCTTCCAAACAAAGTAAGACACTCCACTTACAAAATTTAGGACTGAATGGGACACATGTATATTAAAAATATTTTTTATTTATCTGAAGTTCAAAGTAAACTGGGAGGCTTTGTATTTTTACTTACTCAATCTACCAACATTTGCTAACCTTTTAAACCATTTTCTCACTTGTAACTATTTCTCTCTCTGTTAATTTGAAGCTCCATGATGCAGAGAATATATATCCTTGTTCACTATGATCTCCCCAATGCCTAGAATAATGGTACTGAGCAAGTAGTAGTCACGCTTAAGGTAACTGAATTCATATATTCTATGTTTAAAGTATCAGTTTCTGGTTCTGGCTTTCCTACAAGACTATGAGTTTCTTCCTTCCTTCCTTCCTTCCTTCCTTCCTTCCTTCCTTCCTTCCTTCCTTCCTTCCTTCCTTCCTTCCTTCCTTTCTTTCTTTTTTTCTTTTTTTCTTTCTTTCTTTCTTTCTTTCTTTCTTTCTTTTTTTCTTTCTTTCTTTCTTTTTAAAATAAAACATGGTTTATTAAGATAGGAGCTCAGGTAGGGAGCCCCTGCTACATCCACATGGAAACTCCTAGACTATGAGTTAATTAAGGACAGAGACCTTCTTTGTACCCAAAGACAAAGCTCCGTGTCTGTAACAGAGTAGACATCCAAAAAATATTTTAAATATAATCAAATTCTCTTGTTCCCTTTAAAGCCATTGAAATTCCCTTGAAATACCCAAATTCTCCATTTCCTTCAAAGTTGACCAGTGTGTGTAAGGGTACATTTGTAAGGAGTTAAGCCTATCTTATCTGAGAATAAAAGGGTTTAAATTAGGACAGCAATGTTAAGCGAGTATATGTTTTAGGGCTCAGTTTTTTCCTAATTAGCATCAACTCTTTGGATGACATTAAGATACTTACTGATTTATTTCTCTTTCCTTTAATTATTTTGTACAAAAAGGACAAAGGTGAAAAAGTAAGAAGATTGCCAGTGTCACTGTTTATGCATGCAGGTGAATGCTTACAATATTATAACATAAGTGGGAAGGGTCTAAATGTTTGTGGAAAAAAAGAAATGAGGGGTGAATCAGACTTCTGATAAAGTTTGGAAAACTATTAAATACAGGTTGTCAAGAACCTGTAGCACTAACAAATGTTCTCTCAGTACTTGAACGGTACCACCTTGACAGTATCCATTCTAGAGTAGGTGACATCCGAAGTGCCTTCTAGCTTTCAAATCAAAGGTGCCAAGAATACACAATAGATAAATGGTAGTCCCTCAGCGAGTGGTACTGGAAGAGCTGGATAGCTACATACAAAAAACAAAAGAAAGAAAGAAATTGAACCCTTATCTGACACCATATATAAAAATCAACTTAATATGGATTAAAAGCTATAAAACTCTTAGAAGAAAACGTTGGGGGAATCTTTATGACTCTGGGCTTGACAATAATATAATTTACATGACACCAAAAGTATAGGTAACAAAAACAAAAATATAAACAGGTGAGACTACAACAAACTAAAAAGTTCTACAGAGCAAAAGAAAGAATCAGTTGAATGAAAGGGAACCTACCAATGGGAGAAAATATTTGCAATCATATATCTGAGAAGGGGTTAATCACCAAAATATGTAAACTCCTACAACTCAGAGCAAAAAACCAAATGACCCACTTTAAAAAGGGCAAAGGACTTGAGTAAACATTTCTCCAAAGAGTACATACAAATGGTCAACAGGTATATGAATAAGTGTTCAACACATTATGAATTATCAAGGAAATGGAAACCAGAATGACAATGAGATATCCCTTCACACCTGTCAGGTTAGCTATATATAAATTATAAATTAATATATATATAGCTATCCTGGATAGTGTTAATTAGTTATAATTAATATAGTATACTTAATATAATAAATTATATATAGACATAATAATATAGCACATAATTAATGTAATTATTATAATTATATTATATCCTTTATATATATATATATATATATATATATATATATATATATATATATACTGAATAAATAAATACATTTAAAAGACAACAGAATTTTGAGTAGGTAGAGAAGTTGGAACTCCTGCATACTGTTGGTAGGAATGCAAAATGGTGCAGCCACTATGGAAAATGCTATCGAGGCTCCTCAAAAAATTAAAATTAGAACCATTTGATGTCCCAGTTCCATTGTGGTATTTATCCAAAATGAAACTAAGATCTCAAAGAGATACTAGCACTCCCATTTTCATTACAATTCACAATAGCCAAGATATGGAATCAAGCTAAATGTCCATTGAGAGATAAATGGATAAAGGAAATGTGGTATGTGTATACAATGGAATACTATTTTAATTTGGAAAAGAAAGAAATTCTGCATTGTGTAAAACCATGGATGAACTTTGAGGACATTATGCTAAATGAAATAAGCCAAAGAAAGACAAGTATCTTCAGGTTTCCAGGACCTAGAAAGAAGGGAAATGGTAATTACTAATTCATAGGCATAAAGTTTTGGTTAAGCAAGATGAATATGCTCTGAAGACAGGCTGTACAGTGTTGTACCCATAGTCAGCAATAATGCCATATACACTTCAAATTTGTTAAGACTGTAGATCTCATGTTTAGTGTCCTTACAACGATGAAAATTTTTAACAGCAAACGTGCCTCAGATGTAAAGTATATCCACAGTTAAGGAATCAGAAGAGGAACCAGCAAATGAAGTAGGGAATATTCAGAAATTTCAAAAAGGTTACTGGGGAGTTAGAACTCTGTGGGAATATGGAAGGAATACAAAAATGATCAACAGAGAGATACTTCCTGCAGAGTTCATATATAGTAAAGAAAAAAATGAGTAGTGGACTTAAAAAATAAGCAGTAATTATGAAGAATCTAATGTAACTCAGAGGATTTTAGAGTCTAAAAGAGGAAGCTATGAGAGAGAGTGGGAAGAAGATTAATGATGGGGAAGATTATTGTTGTTTCTTTTGCTTTTATTTTCTTTTAAAAGATAAAATTGAATTTGTTTGTAGTTAGAGGAATAGATGAGTAGATTTCCAAGTAGAGAAAACTGAAGATGGTACCTACAGAAGAGACAAGTTGGAAGGAAAACTCTCAAGGAAATATGAGAGCAATGGACTTCAGAATCTTGATCTTATAGAGGTAAAGAGAAATATCTGAAATGCCATACAATGGTAAAAGGAGTCATACCCAGTGATCTATAATAAAATACATAATAAAATGGCCCATACTCAGTGATACAGGGTTGCTGTAATGATGTTCATATTAAAAAGCTGGAGTTGAGAAGATAGAAGGGGAAAAATTTAGCTCAACAGAGAAGATAGACATGGCATTTATCTAATTATTTATTTAACAACATATCCTCATATATGTACACAAGCACAAATACGGTGTTTTGCTCATATATATTTTCCCATTGCCCAACTGTTATTCTATACTCTCAGCCTGATTGTACTATTCAAAATTGATCAATGAGCATTAGCACACCATAATGCAAACGCCCTTAGCAATGAGTGCTCTATATGACTAACCTCTGTTACTTATGGGTTTTTTGGTGTTTGGTTTTTTTTTTTTTTCAAATCAGTGTTTTCACTTTCTGACATTTATTATGCATTCTGGTCAACAGTTTTGACCTTTAATTCCTAACAAATTTGTGCAACTGATAGTGCTAGAAACCACAGAGGCAGGGGAAGGAGAAAAATATCATGCTTGATATAAAAATGGTAAATCTAATATGGAGGGGCTCTCAAAGAAACGGTTAAGAAAAAAGGCGATAATGAACAGAGGGGTGGATGGATATATATACTTTAAATTTTGAAGCTTACTGCAGATATAAGAACAGTAAAGGAGGGTTACCAGAAATATGCCCATGGTTACAGAAATCTATGTCTTGAATTAAGTAAGTTCTGACTTCAGAAGGTTTGAAGAAGGTGGATGAACAATTCCCAAGTCAGAAGAATATTTCAGTAGGCGACCAGTACTCTAAAAGGAGAAAGTATGTTTTATCAAAGCAATCCACGTAATCAGTAATGGTAAACAACACATTTTGCTGCCATGCATGAATTAAGGTCAATGCTTATTATAGTTGTAGTTGTTAAATTTTTATACTCAAGTCGTATATTTTTTCAAAGTAATTGGATTTAAAGCTATCTTTTAAAATGATGGTTTCTATTTTAGATTCCATCCAAGAATCTGGCTTTTAGGTAAATAAAAGTAAATTCAGTTCCACTGATTATGTATACTTCTCTTCCCCAGTTTTATACACTGCAAGCCTAACCTTGAGTGTAGAATATTTTACTTTCGTCTTTAGAATTTTCAAGTTTAAAAAATATGTATCCTCTACTTTTGGGGAAATGAGGCTGCAATATTTTCATTAAATTTATTTTAGTTTATAATTAGCTTTAATGCTACAAAAATGCTTTTTTTCTCAGTTTATGTTTATGTATAAAATAAGAAACCAGGTGGTGTTTCTGCTCAGTAGTCTGTGTCTATTCAGCAGAAAATATTAAAATATAGAAGGCCTTATATGTCCCATCTGCCCAAATACCTGTGTTTCTATCCTTCCCATAGGTTCCAGAAATTCACATTTAACACTTTTATGATGAACCCACACCATAAGGACAGTCATAAAAACCATGATTGTTTAACCCTGTGGACTCCTTTAAGAAAAATCAGAGTGGAATCATTATTGCATATTTTCATATTGGGAAAAATAATTTCAAAGATGCTCTCAGGAATTCCAAAATAAAGTTTTGGAATAAACTCTGAATGATTAAAAAAAATCACCAGGACTTGTTCATCTATTTGGGATGATAATATAGATTTTAATTGGGAGAAGGAGAGAAAATAAATACTTTTTAGATTCACAATATTGTGAAAATGCTTTAGTTCTTAGAGTTGAGTTTTTACATCTCTAACACTGCTATTCTAATTCTATATTCTAACGGAGACACAAAAGAACTCATTACAGTTTTGTTCTATTTTCGTTTGAATCCTAAGAACAAATATATTTCATAAAATTTCCAATAAAAAGTTTATACATTAGCCTATGATTCACTTTTGACTACTATTATTAGTAGGTGGAAAAGACATGAATAGAAATTTGGGATTAACATTCTTTTGAGCTAAGCCAAATGATGGTAATAATGAGGGAAAATTCACCTACAGAGGCTGGTTTCCTGATCTCCCCTTTTCCAAGTTGCCTATGGTGATCTTCATGATTGTGATATTGATCAAATGGCACCAGCCATTCCAGCAGGCCAGATCCAATTTTCCTCTGACTGCTTCCTCAAAGCCATGAGACTGAAAGGTCCAGTTCCAAATTCCAATACCCTATAGGATCATGATAATAAATTAATATTAAGTCACTTTTTAACAAATATTTGTGACCTCCTAATATATCCTTATCATACATTAGTTTTTGTGAATTTAAAAAAAAATATGATAAAGCTTTAACCTTCCAGAATTTGCAGTCCAGTGGCCCACAGATACATGTATATAGTTTTAACAACCACAAGATGGTATAAGATGTATGTTACATCCAATCTACAGACCTACGCTTATGGGAGTAGAGAGCAGGGGTAACTATCCTTGCCTGGGAAGAAAAGAGAGGCAAAGAACTAACATCCATGGGAAACCCATTAGTAGGATTGTTGTGAGAATAGAGATGATATTTTAAAGCACTTTAGAGCAGTTCCTGATACTGTTCAACTATCAGTCGATACGTATAACTTTTATGACTTTGACAAACACTCTAAATTTCTTCTTGGTTTTCCAGTTTGGTATGATTAAAATAATATGTGACAATAGAGCATACTCTAGGAAAATCTTCCAGGATAATTTTGTGGGTTTTCCATGAGAGCAGTAACATTAAAATCAAACTAAGTAGAACACACCATAGCCTCTCTTCATCCAATTTAAATTTAATGAGCTCTTAGCTGAACTAAATGTCTTATCCCCATAAACTTAGCAGCACAAGGTTTACAGAAACTGCAACTTCAACATTATTTGACTATATTTATATGACTGTAAATCAAGGGGGCACATTATTTTCTTCCAGAGTTTTTTCTGCCATCTGCTAACGTGGCATCTTGCCCATTTGTAACATCATCGCATTATATGGGACAGAGGTGTTGCCTTCTTGCTCTGCTCCTGACTTGGGACTGACCCTATTACTTTTAGAGATAGTAAAGGCAAGAAGAGTGATCAAAATAACAGTCAGATTGTCAGATTCCTGGCCAGTCGGCCCACACTACCCACACAGACAGTGAATCTGTCTTCAGTGCACTAAGAGAACCCAATGAATGGCAAAGGCAAAGCAAAGTGGATATGTCTCTTCAGATTTAATCACAGAAGACATACAGGTGTCCAATTGCCTCAAATACCTTCTGTGTTCCTTCAGCAGGATTTACCTTGGTTTCTACCTATTATCATTGACAGGTTGGTTATGCCACTCCCCTAAAACTGAAATAGGTTGTTACTTTTGCCCTTTATTTTATCTTATTGATGTGAAGTAGAGTGATTTGGTATTCTAGGACACATTTAGTGTGAAAAACACAAAGTCCTCCAGTGATCAAAACTGCAAGAGCTGAATATTCTCTTTTCTAAGTACTTCCAGATTCCATCTATTTTTAAACAGATTTTTGCCTTTCTACAATCTTTGTGGTTTTTTTTTTATCAAAACTTACTTTTCTTCTATTTATTTCTAATGCATGGTTAGATATATTATAACACTGTATTATTTCTGTATTAATAGGTGTTAACTCTCCTGAATTTTTAGGGATTTGGATGAAAAAGTAATTTATATCCTTATAAGTTAGGCTCACAGGAAAAATTATAATACTAACATTATTTTCTAGCTTTATTCCCATATATAGTTAATATATAGTTCATATATATAGCTATTTTACCATTCTAGATATTTTCTCTGTCCCTTTTCAATATACTATTCACCCTCACCTAAATTAAAATTAAGAATTACTACAAAATCGACTATTGCATTTTAACAAAATACTATGGTTTTAATGATTTTTCAGTAGTTTTATTCACAGTATTGTAAGTTTCTTTTTTTAAAAATTGTCCTCAGTTTTTAAATTTATTATATTTTAAAACAAAAATTATATGTATTTGAGGAATACAACATGATGTTTTACTGTACATACATGGTGAAATGATGTATAAACCTGAAGGATATTATGCTAAGTGAAATAAGCCAGACAGAAAAAGAAAAATACTAGGTGATCTAACTTATATGTGTAATCTTAAAAAAATAGGATACATAGAAACAGAGAATAGAATGGTGGTCATAAGGAGCAGAGATGTGGGGGAAATGGGAGATGCTGGTCAAGATATACAAAGTTGCAGTTACATAGCATGAGTTTTAGACATCCAATGTATAGCATGGTGAAGATGACTACAGTTATTATTATTATTTTTTTAGAATTTTATTTCTTTATTTTACAGAGAGAGAGAGAGCATAAGTAAGCAGAGTGGCAGGTGGAGGGAGAGGGAGAAGCAGGCTCTCAGCTGAGCAGGGAGCCTGACTCAGGGCTTGATCCCAGAACCCTAGGACCATGACCTCAGTGAAGACAGCTGCTTAACCCACTAAGCCACCTAGGCGCCATAAGATGACTACAGTTATTAATACCATATTATATACTGGGATAGAATGATTTTCTGCTTAATCATCAACATCTTACATTTTTGTAAGTTTTACTGATCACAAAAATATTCACATTTACACCTCTACAGCAAATTTTGTGTTTTTTATATCTCTGGGCCATTCTGGAGGGCTGTTAACTACAAGGCATGATATAATTAATAATAATTTTAGTGGGCAATGGTATTCCAATATTACCAGATTCAAATTTATTTTATGAACTGCCTCTAGATAGTCTTTCATTTTATTCTCTCAACAGTTATTATGTACCTACTGTGATGTAGTCATCATACATTATCATACAAAGATAAGTGATCACAAGATTACTTGAGCACCATATTCAGGTCGGTTGGTATCTAACACAATTTTCTGAAAATAGCAGATATTTTGATTGGACAGAAGGAAGAGTAGCCACGACATGGTTATTCAGGTATGAATAAAAAGTCATGGCTCTCATAAACTTCTGATAATACTTGTTCATGTATTTTATCTAGATTTTCTTAGAATTAGGAAGTAACTGTCATTCACCTCCCTCTAGGCCTAAGTATGTGTCCTCAACTTTTTATTTATTTATGTGACATGTTGTACCTAAAAATTTATAGCACTGGTAAGTGAAATTTTATAGATTCAATATTCTTCAATTCACTTTATAGGAAATACCACTAGTCCTCTCATTTTGTTTTTCTAATATTAAGTTGATAATGTGCCTTTTAAGTGGCCCATTTTATTTCTCGCTGGACCATGAGTTCAATTTTGACATTTCGCATCAGCTCAATTATCAAAATCTGTCTAAAAAAGGGATTATAATTATTATCCTTTTCAATTCTCACATCTAGCAGTGCCTAAAACATAGAGTTAGTTGGTGATCAATAGTTGTTTGGCAAATAAGTAAATTTTCTAAGATGGGACATTTGTATATGTTTTGTTTGAAAAACAATCCTTAGAAAGTCTTGAAAACTTATATATGTGTATTAAATTATTTCTATTCTTCATTTCATAGAATTATTTGGTTCTTTTATTAGTGGGATGAAGAGATTCTTTTACCATTGAAGTATTTTTTTTCAAACTAATAAACTATTAGCAATTTATTTATATATCATTAAACAATTCCATTTAAATTTTGGTTTAAATTATATTCCTCGAGTAGCTAAGCAGGTGGAAGAAACAACTTGTCTTATTTCTGAAAAACTTAAAATGTCAGAAAAAAAAAAACTTAAAATGTCAGAATCCTTTGAACATCACTGACTCTGTAGGAAAAAATTGATAAACAAGTTGATCATTTTTTATTTTTCAGCCAAAAAGCAGATATGTTCAAAAGGAATTAAACAAATATATTCAAACTTTAGTAATTAGATATCTCTGCAATGTTTAGAGATTATCATACATGGAGGTTTTAACATATTTTATAGTGACTTAAATGTGGCTGGCTAATATTAAGGAAGACTTTTATGTGTTTAAAATTGGATGAATCACAAATATGGTGAGGCTTTAAATTTATAAGAAAAATATTATATCATGCAGTATGGTTGTGTAAAACATGAATGATATAGTAAATTTGAAAGTTCCATAATTATGACTATACTTGGTAAGCATTAATTCCAGTAGATTAAACTTAAAAGGACAAAATAATATGATTAAGTATTCCCAAGATAATAGTAAGTATAAACAAGCAGGAACATTAACCTAAAAAAGAGATCCTTTGCAAAAGTAAAGAATCGGCAGATGGAAAAAAATATTGTTGATGCCAAATGAGTATTATGTGACACCAAAATAATAAATAAGGAATTGAAGAAGGGAAGGAGTTTGTGCTAACCTGGTATCGAGTAAAAGAAGTTTCGTTTTGTTTGTTTGTTGTTTTTCATTTAAATATCAAGATCATGTTCATGTGTTCATAAGTTGGTATATTAATGAAGGAGGGATTTAAATATATTCCATTATTCATAAAAAACTTTGATATTTGGGGACATTGAAAAGTAAAGAAACAGAGACCAATCAGTATAAGATATACAGCAATGACTTTTAGGCACATGTATTCCAGGTTGTTGCTTAGAATCATTACAATTCCACCTATAAGTAAAAGGAATATGTTGTGTACCAAAATGGTAATCATCAGAGTTGAATGAGTCACTCATGTTATTTGGAGTTTATTAGTCTTCCACAAGATTGTATATTGGCATATCTAGAGCTACAAAGAGTTTTGTTCAAATAAGACTAGAGGAATGTCTAGATTTTGTAGAAATAGTATAAAATCAATACAAAATTCAAATGGGAATAAAAATGTTAGAAAAGAATATATGGTTAGAATAACAAGATTTAGATCAGTAGTGTAAGTAAAGATTTTTGAAAAATAGATAGACTCATACTTATGAGTGTTCTTCTTATTCTAGAAATTGATGGCCTTAAAGACATTTAGATGAAATGAAGACATTAGTATGGAATTTTTTTTTGTTTTTTGAAATATGTTTTTAAAGCAGATTTTCTGAGAACGTTTGTAATATTTTGCTACCTAGCAAGGTACTCCAAAATTTATGGCTTAAAACAACAAATATTTATCATCTCACACAATTTCTGAGAGTTAGTCATCTCAGATTGACTTAGGTGGGTGATCGAGGTCTTTCATGATATTGCAATCAAATTGTCACCCAGGAATGCAGTCATCTGAAGGCTGGCTGGGGCTGGAAAAGTGTGTTTTTTAGATAGCTCAGTACCATGACTATGAATAGGAGACCAGTTTCCCACTGGTTGTTGGGAGGAGACCTTCATTAGGTCTCCAACATGAGAACTTCTTTACAACATAGTAGCTGGCTTTCTCCAAAATGAACAATCTAAGAGAATGAGGCAGAAGCCACACTATCTTTTAAGACTACACCGTGGAAGCACTGATGCTATATTCAATTGAACACATCAGCCAACCTGGATACAATTAAGGAGGAGCCTCCTCAAATTCACCGATACCAGAACAAGGCACTAAGGCCATCCTTGAGGTCTAACACCACAATGTGAAGGAAAAGGGGTCAGAGAAGGAAGGGAAAGGAAATGACAAGGGAAGGGAGGAAGGAAGAATGGAAGGAAGGGAGGAAAGAAGGAAGGAAGGAAAATAGATCACTGCAGAATATTGTACTTATTTCTTCACATTTTGTAAGTGAGAATTTAGAAACCATCACCACCATCTCAAAAGAAAATTTCGTTATTGAAGATTTACCCAAAGCATTGATTTTTTTTTTTTTTTAAAGATTTTATTTATTTATTTGACACACAGAGAGAGAGAGAGATCACCAGTAGGCAGAGAGGCAGGCAGAGAGAGAGGGAAAGCAGGCTCCCCCCTGAGCAGAGAGCCCGACATGGGGCTCGATCCCAGGACACTGGGATCATGACCTGAGCCGAAGGCAGAGGCTTAACCCTCTGAGCCACTCAGGTGCCCCCAAAGCATTGATTTTTTAAGGAATTAGTAAAATAGGTACAATCTAGTAGGATTCTCATATTTAACAATTAATTGCTTAGAGTATTTTATTTTTAATTGGATTGTATTAAAATATGAATACCTTCCAAAATGTAATGTAAAATTTTATGCTATTTATGTGATATTTATAAGATTAAAACTTTACCATGAAATAACAGTCTTATATTGGCATTGACAAATATAACAAATAAAAATGCAGGATGTCCAGCTGACTATGAATTTCAGATGAACAATAAAAATATTTAGTTTAAGTATATTCCATTTAATAAATAACAATTATTTATCTGAAATTTAAATTTATCAGTTTGTCCAGTATTTTACCTCATAACTCCACCTTAAATAGCTCTCAAGCTACATTTGTGTCAAAGATAATAAAATTTTAGGTGTAAACATTCTTTCCCTCTCTATTATTTTTGTTGCAGAAATTTCTATTAAAATATGGGTACATTAAGGAAAATAGGTCACATTCATTGTTATCTATTAAATATATGTGTGTAGTTGTGTATGTGTGTCCCCAAAACTTGAGCAGGATGACGACTTGACAATTGAATAGACGTGTATATACTGCCATGTTTACTTGTAAGATTCTTGCATTCATATTTAGGAATATACATGATGGCCATGCTGCCAATTCTAGTTCCAGTTCTATAGTCAGATCTAGAGATTAATCTGAACCAGCCATCTGACCACTTTAAGGTTATAGAAATATCTAAACCTTAAAGATGGAATAACCATTTTAAAATGCTCGTATCTCTCTCTTTTCCTTGAGATTTGCTGGCTGGTTTTCTTATGCTCTTTCTTGTCTTGAATCTATTCATGTCAGGATGAAAACTATGATGCCACTCTTACACAATTTGGAGGAAAATCAAGAGAGACTTCAGGAAGCTGAACTCAGAGAAATAATCATACAGAATCATCCATGAGTGTATCCTGCCCGTTGCCTTTTATGTAGTGTCTATTTTATCAGTCTGGGAGGTACATTTAACTTAAACATCCCTTTGCTGCTGGGGTCACAGGTGGGGTGCTGTGACCAAGAAGGACAAAATATAGAATCAGTGATTTTAAATTGCATGGCTGACTTGTTTTTCAGTGCACACCAATCTAGCTACCTTCAAAGCACAAATACATATGTGAAATGCCGTCGCAGTTAACATTTAATTATTTGACAGCTATTTTTAAAATGTACAATTCAAAATTGAGTTTGAACAAGAAAATGATCCAGTCTTTGCACAAAACTATATGAATCACCATGCTTTGAAATTTACATCTCAAAATCCATGTATGAGAGATGATAATGCACTGAAACTTTTGAAAATTCAAAGTAAAAAAAATTAAGGTATGATTTGGTATGCATAGAATGAAAGTGGAATTTAGTATTCTAAGGAAAAATATTTTACATATTGCTTTAATTATAATAAGGAAGATAAGTGAAAAGACTCTAATACACTGCTCTCTAACCAGAGTTGGTCATCATGGCTGGGTTTCATTCAATTGGAAAAAAACAAGGTTAGTCTTTCAGGCAAGACAATTGATACTTAGAGGGGAAGAAATCAATAGATGGCATGGAAGAAAATTTTTACAATAATTTCATATACCATCCCCAATCTTGCCACTGGTTTGAGAAGTATTTTCAATTCCCTTAATTAAAATGTCACATGTGAGGGGCCTGGGTGGCTCAGTTGGTTAAGTGTCTGCCTTCAGCCCAGGTCCTGATCCTAGGGTCCTGGGACAGAGTCCAACATCGGGCTCCTTGCTCAGTGGGGATCCTGCTTCTCCCTTTGCCTGCTGCTCCCCCTACTTGCGCTCTGCCTCTCTCTCCCCTGACAAACAAACAAACAAACAAATAAATAAATAAAATCTTTTTAAAAATGTCACATGTGGATCTTAAAGCACACTAAAAAAATACTAGTACTCTGAATTCTAAACAAATAGCTTAATATAATTTTTAAAAATGGGGTGGTTTCAAAAGTATTATACATACTCATGCCTTAAAAACTCAGAAAATTCCTCTTGTAATCAAAACGGAAGCTTTCATGATGTTGCTTCTCTTTTGTTTACGTTCTACATCCCATAACACATATAGAATAGTGGAAAAAGAAAATGAAGAAAAAAAGATGATATTGCTTCTAAAATACTGCCTACTACTGCTGGGTATATGCCCTTTCAGGGCATTATCAGTCACTTAATTATGCCATCCACATCCCTCCCTGATAGCTAAATGGTGATGCCAGCAGGCTTTCTCTGTGCCTCCAAACATACGATGGCTGGGGAGGGCATGGCAGATACAAGTGTGCTCTCCAGTGGGCTTACGCCTCTCAAGGACATAAGACCCACTGCAAAAGGTTAAGCATATACAGTCCCAGGATTGGAATGACAAATTTTATGTCCACTAAGAACCTAAAACTTTGTTGGATTTGCAAGATTTTGTGCAAGCTACAGCATTTATGAGACAGGCAATATTCCTGGTTGAGGAAGAATTTATATTCTCTGGGAAATAGGAAGCAGAGGCTCATTAGAAAAACCTATCCATTGAAAGTTGTGTAAATATTGGATACTTAAATTTCATTTAAAATATGCCATCCTGAACTGGGATTACAGCAATAAAGTGCTATGAGGGCATTCTTTGTAGAGTGCAAAACTAACTTGTACCACATTTAGACATGTGGAATATATGAAATATGTCAACTGATACGTAGCCTGCATTTGGATCATTTTGACTTTCCAGTTTTTAAATGTAATCAATTGATAAATATATTTAAATTTGATGGTGACATACATTTTACATCAAGTAAACCTTGAAAAACTTGTCTGTCTCTTTCACTAATATGCCTAATTTCATAGTCATAGATTCGCAAATCAAAAAATCAAATATCACTGTAGCCAGAGAACAATGCGGAAGTAGGGATTTGTTTGAAAATGTTAAATGCCAGACTGTGTTACTGGTGTGATTGGGTTTCAGAGTATATATCATATAGGGATAATTGAAATTTAAATTATGAACTTTCAAGTTTAATGCACAATTCCCATGGCAATTCTTAATTAAATGGTCAACTATGATATTTAAATGTATACATTCAGTGATTTAACAGATTTTTAGAATCTGAAAACAAGCAAAATACAGAGATATGTGGTCTAAGTCCTGAAATCAAGGCATTGGGCTCACAGGGAAAAAAAAAGGAGGAAAAAAAAGATTTTCAGAGTCATTGAAAGTTGTGGCTTCTATAAAATTCTTTATTTTGGAGGCTTCAGGATTTTGGTGATTTTTGCATTCCTTGACTATTGAGATGTGGTTGTATGTAGCTGCAAAATATGGCAGTGGAGAGAGGTTGGGGTTTTTCAGGTGTATTTCCAGAGAATAATTGAAAGAAGTAGAGCATGTAACTAACGGGACATACCATTAAGCTTTATTTATTCATCCACTAACTTTTTAAAAGATTTGTTTATTTGAGGGAAAGAGGGAGAGAGAGAGAGAGAGAGAAAGAGAGAGAGAGCATGCGAGTGAGCAGGGGGAGGGGCTGAAGGAAAGGGAAAGAGAGGCAGAGAAGCTGACTTCACTGAGTGAGGAGCCAACGTGGGGCTCGATCCCAGGATTCTGAGACCAGGACCTGAGCTGAAACCAAGATTCAGAGGCTTAACCCCGTGAGTCACCTAGGCGCCCCAGTCACTAATTTTTTAAAAATTTATTTATTGAGTGCTGACTGTGACAGGTGCTTTATTAGCTGCTGGGGAATGACGGCACAAAAGGCACAAGCGTTCCTGTTCTAATGGAATTTAGAACTAGTGCAGAGACTAAAACAAATGTAAAAAAGAAACGTGATTCCACTAAAGGTTACAAAAAAGACAAAGAGCTCTGAATCAGGGAGGTCAGAGAAGATGTCCTTACAAAAGTGACACTGATATGGACTAGAGGATAAATAGCTCTTTGATTAGCAGGGAGACTAGCATGTTCCAAAGCATTCTAGCCACAGGGATCATGCAAAAGCATAAAAAAATGGCCGAAATAATGAAATTATTTGTGCTCATTGAGGGCAAGTACTCCCACAGTGCCTAGCAAAATGTAGGCCGTGTATGAAATGTTCCACGGTTTATTGCAAAGAAATTGAAGAAAGAATTAGAAATCTGTAGGTAATTATCCTTGGCCTATTTTTAACATCTGCCTGTCAATGAGTGATGGAAGAGTTAGTTAAATCATGTGCTAAGTATTAGACTTTCCTCCTACCCTTTCTCTTACGTTGACTTGTGGGGATATGTTCTCCCCCACCCGTGTTGGGTAGTTCATCACATTGGTGGCCCCAAGGAACCTTGCCTTCTGATATCCATGTCTTTGTGTTGTCTGTTCCCCTTAAATCCTGGGGGATTCTGTGGATTGCTTAACTAATGGAATATGGTAGGGGTGACACATTTCCAGTTCCAGGCTTAAGCCTTAAGAATAAGTGACAGTCTCTCTATTTGTATCCTTGGAATCCCTGAATTGCATATAAGACACTTGACTCTCCCACTAGAGACAGTATGTGGTGAAATTCCAAGTAGGAAAACAGAAATTCAGCAAGAGCTGAGACTCCAGGTATATAATTCCAAACAAGTCTAAAACAAGGATGTCAGTGTAGATAGTTTATTTGTAAAGGGATCCCATGATGCAGTCAGGAAAATGAGGAAGTAGGTAGAACCAGGGAGAGAAGAAATCTGTAAGGGTACTTTATTGAGCAGACCACCACTGAGGACAGCTGAGGCACAATACCTCTGGAAAGTCTTAAAGGAGCAAAGCAGAACGCATCTCAGAGTTATCCGCTCAAAGTGAAGAAATGGGTTTTGTATATCCACCAAATCTCTGTCCACCATTGGTGGAAGGCTCCTTCCAGAATCTCTAACTCTCTGGTACTTTGACTTTACCCCCAACAAGAGCCAAGATTGCTTCTGTGCCTGAACACTTGCAGGCAGAGTCAAAGGTGTTCAGAGTAGACAGTCTTTGGGATCTAGAAGTCAGTGCTGACTCAGTACAACAGAGCTCTAAGCAGTCTGCCTCTACTACAAAATGTGAACTTCTCAGGTACATAGCAATGTTCTTCCTGCCCATTATCCTATTTCTAGCCTAATACCAAGAACATGCAACAGAACATGGATTGAAAATGTGGATGCTAAATGTTGAATTTAATTTTTTTGAAAGGCTTTGTGTTGTATTCAGTGAACTTCACAAATTAGATATTGGAAGATGGCGTGTTGGAAATGATAATGGTTATTCGATTCCAAGAAAACTAGTCAAGGTGCCTTATCCTGGCAGAGCAAAAAATTGTATTATGCCACTCATTTTTGAAAAATATTTTGTATATATATGAAATATATTTTGTATATATACATGAAGATATATTTTGAGTTACTTGGATAGAGAAAGGGCAGCAGAGAGTTTCAAAGAAACCTTGGATATTGATTATATAGAAGTCCTTTGCAGAAGTCCTCCAAGGAAGCCTCTATAAAAAATATATGTCAGTACCTGAGCAACTCAAGTGGAAACAGTAGAAATTTAAGAGGGATGTTTCCTAGTTTAATTCAGAGCTTCATAGGAACTATTGGTCAAAAAAATCTTAAATACTTGTAAGAAGAAAAAAAAAATTATTCTTGAAGTTATGTATTAAAAGCCAGAGGGCAGAAATGTAGTTTTCAGGAGAAGCATTTTGACAACCCAGGA
Source organism: Procyon lotor (assembly GCA_028646535.1). Classification (NCBI taxonomy): domain Eukaryota; kingdom Metazoa; phylum Chordata; class Mammalia; order Carnivora; family Procyonidae; genus Procyon; species Procyon lotor. Next base: position 160,737,275 of record CM053603.1, on the reverse strand, counting down.
ATTCAACACCTGCGGTGTGAGGCTTGGTTCAGTAGATAGCTATTAAGTTCCTTTGTCATTATTTTCAGTATGTCCATGTTCATCCCATCAGCTATTAAAAAAAAAAAGTGTGAGTGTCCACCCACAAGTGAGAAAGCAAGAGAGCCAATTTGTATCTGGGGACAATTTTCCCCTTGCCTCTTGTAGCTAGATGAAGAAATGCAGCAAATTAAATGTCAAACCAATTTTCATGTTAATAAAACCAGCTTGAAACTTCTTGCTCTAGGCTGGATTGCCTAATGTACATTCCCAGCTGCTAGACTGTTCGGTCCCATATAGCCTAACTTTCACTCCTAAACTGAAAACTTTAATAGTGTTGGAATCTGGTTTCAATTTAGTAAATGTGCTACCTGTAAGGGGACAGAGGAAGGGAGAGAGAAGGGAGGAGAAAGAAAGAAATCAAGGCATATGAAAGTTGCTTTAGCAGTATGTACTCCCTACTTGCCTTGGGAGGCATGTGGTGAATGAAGAGGCCAAAGGCTATTTTCTCATAGGGCAGAGGAGAAACAAGTAAAAGAGCTGCCTAATCCACAAACCGAGCATTTAAACTCGGAGTAAGCTTGGAAAGCATAGAGACTACTGTAGAACTCAGTTCACTTAAAATACTTTTATTTGTGCATATTAGATGCACAATGTTACATTCCTTTCAGTTGTACGACATAGTGATTCAACAGTTCTGTATGTTACCCATGCTCACCGCAGGTGTAACAAACATCATCACACAATGCTATGACAATATCACTATCTCCCGTGTGCTGTGCCTTTTATTCCCATGACTTATCCAGTCCATAAGTGGACACCTATATCTCCCATTCCCCTTCACTTATTTAACCCATCCCTTCACCTCAGCCATCAGTTTATTTATAAGTCTGACTCTGCTTTTTGTTTGCTCATTTTTTTAATTTGTTTCCACACGAGTGAAATCATATGGTATTTGTCTTTCTCAATGTGACTTATTTCACTTAGCAAAATATCCTCTGGGTCCATCCATGTTGTCATAATTGGCAAGATCTCATCCTTTTAAAACAGCTGGGTGATATTCCTCTGTGTGTGTGTGTGTGTGTGTGTGTGTGTGTGTGTGTGTGTGATATGTGTATACAGTCTCCATTTTTCTATCAGTGGATACTATGTTGCTTCCATATCTTGGCTATTGTAAATAATACTTCAGTAAACATAAGAGTACATACATCTTTGCAAATTAGTGTTTTCATTTCCTTTGCGTGAATGCCTAGTGGAATTACTGGGCCCTTCAGTATTTCTATCTTAAATTTTTGGGGGAGCCCCAATACTCTTTTCCATGGTGGCTTCATCAATTTACATTCCCACCAACAGTGCATGAGATTTCCTCTTCCTTTACATCCTCACCAATACTAGTCATTTTTTGTCTTTTTGATTTTAGGTATTCTGACAGGTATAAGGTGATATCTTACTATGGTCTTGATTTGCATTTCCCTGATTATTAGTGATGCTGAACATCTTTTTATGTGGTTGGCCATCTGTGTGTTCTCTTTAGAAAGATAGATTTCTATCTATCATTTGTGTCCTCTGCCCAATTTTTTACTCATATTGTTTGTTTTTTTGGTGTTGAGTTGTATGTACATTCTTTATATATTTTGGATATTAACTGTAGTCCCAATAGTCTTTTGTTTCCCTTGCCTTAGTAGACATATCTAGAAAGATGCTGCTATGGCCACAGGTCCCTTTTTCAGTTGAACTGTAAATTTTTAAGGATTATAGGGCAAAATGACCTAGGAATATTCTGTGTTCAACTTCATGTCAAAAACTACTCCAGTAATCTCTCCCTCCATCTCACAGTTTAATCAAGATGCTCTCGGATATACATTCTATAAATCTCCTCTGAGACCTCTTCAATCTTTTTAAAATTTTTCCTTCCCCTAGTGAAACAGAGCAGAACTGAGACCTGTCTACCATATATTATGATTTTATTCTCTTTATTGAGTTGGCTCTTTATCATGAGGCTGGGGCAATATGTTTCACAGAGTGAGTATTAGCTGCTATCTTTACTTCTGCTCCTGCTAGCGGTACTACTGCTATTGAACTTCATCTGAGGGTGTTATTAAACATAGACAGAAACTTGTCAGTAAGTATGCTTTCTCGCTGTTAAAAGTACCCTTTCTACAAATACTGTGTGGTCAGCCGTGTCAAAGATGATCAGTTGAAAAAGGTAGAGTGCAGTTTAAATGTTAATTTCGGTCCAGTTTTTCTTACTGGCCACTTCCATCAGAATCATCTGAAGTACTCCTTAAAAATTTGACTTACTAGGAACCGTATCAGACTAACTTCATCAGCATCTCTGAGGAATGGGACTTAGGCCCCATTTTAGATAAATTGCCCACATATTTATAATTCCTTGAAAATTTAAGAACTTCTGCTAGTCTTCATTAAACACTAGCCATACGGCTGTGACCTTCTGTAGGGAAAATTTTGGTCAAGTGTTCATGTAATAGATATGGCCAATTATTTTTCCAAAATAGATTTTATTCTAATTATCATTGTTATAAGATTATGTAATATAAATATTAATTAGCAAATAAAAAAACCTAAGTCTGTAATTACAAGACACAAAGGTAACTCAATATTCTAAATATTTTCCCAAAGGTTTATCTACATTTTTTCCATAGAAACAGGAAGAATAATTATCCTATAGTTTTTTCTTAACCTCCTGTTTTACTCAAAATATATAGTGAACATTTTTAATGTCACTGAAGATTTTTCCACACTTACATCATTTCTAAAAATTATAAACCATCCCATCAAAATGATATTCAGACATTTAATCAGTTCTATTGTTAGACAGTTTGGTTATTTCCAGGTTTTTTTTTTTGGAAATACTAAAAATGCTGAATTAACATCCTCACATCCATTTGCTTTAAAACCATAAAAATATCATGATATACTCTTTATAATTTCATCTTATTATAGTAGAATTGAGGTTACTAGCAAAAGAAGGTAAAGATTTTTTCTAAGTAATGAATAAAATGAATACATTTATTACATAGTCTAAGTATGTTGCATAAATCATATTTTTAAATTAACTCTCTTAAATTGTAATTGTCCAGTACAGTGAGCATGAACAATTAAGTAGAAAACTGCTGGTTGCCCAAATTTAATGGAAAGAAGATATTTTTCAACTTTGAGATACTACAGCCGTTTGAAATTGAGAGGGCAAACTAGCATAGAGAAATCAAGGTCTATCAGAACTCGGGGAGAAAAGGAAGATGAAAGACTTAGTAATATTCTTTTCAGTAATTTTTTCCTTGCCTTTTTTCCCTCCGAAGCTTAAAGGGGTTTTGAAAGGGACCTTTAAGGTGAGCCGTTTTCTAGAAAATTTTGTTGTGTATGAGTATGTATGGTAGCAAATTTAAACTAACAAGAATGTTTAATGTGAATATGCTCACTGAGTTTGTGTTGAGGGAGCAGGTCTCTGTACTCCAAATGTAGAGCCTGAAATCTTTGAAACTGATAAATTTTAATACTAGTACATGAGCAGAACACCATCAATGTGCTCGTGGTTTCTTGTGAAAAGAACGCACGTCTGAGCTAATGAGCACCACGCACAGCACAAGGGGAAAATCACTGCCCTAGTTAGGACTTAATGGTTTCTGCAACATTCCGACAAGAAGAGACTTCTTACTGACCCAGGTTGGTTGTTATCTTACCAAAATGTTCTCGTTCGCTTTATCTATTTATGATTTACATAATGACTATATAAACTGTGGTTCTATAGTTTATGGCTTCATAGTCCTCATAAAATTTTGATTTAAAGAATAATTCTAAACATTCTTAAGGAGAGGTACTTAGAATGATTGGAACCAACTGAAACTTCTTTTAGAAACTTTATTTTAATCAAAGTTTATTCAGCACATATTCTGAGCCACACTTTACATATGCTAGTTCATCTATAACTCACAATAAGTTAAAAGGTAAGCTTAATTATCCCCATCTCACAGATGAGAAACTCAACTTGGGGTAGTTAAAATACCCAAGGTTTGCAGGTAGTAAGTGGTTGGATCATTAATGAAATGCACCAGGTTCCTATTTATTATAACCAACCTGGTTCCCACAGTGACAGCAGCTTTGATAGAATAGGTTCCATAAAAGGGATTTATTCTGACAAAAGCATTTTACAAGTTATAAAGAACAACTGAATATGAATTTTAATTAAAATACATCATTGAACGATTTTTCATTCATAAATAATAAAGAGGAATATCTTGACTTTCTCACTCATATAATAGAACAGGGATCTCAAAACTCCCTGACCATGTCCCTCATCTGTAAAAAGGTTTTGACCTTGTCAAATCTATGTATTTAAAAGTATGTATACATGATACATAAGCGTGGGGCACCTCGGTGTGTCAGTCAGTTAAGTGTCCGCCTTTGGTTCAGGTCACGATCCCAGTGGTCCTGGGATCCAGCCCTGCGTTGGGCTCCCTGCTCTCAGGGAGCCTGCTTCTCCCTCTCTTGCCTACTCATGCTCTCTCTTGCTCTCTCTCTCTCTCAAAGAAATAAAATCATTTAAAAAATAATATACATGCTTTACTGAGTTATGTTTCTTATGAATTATATAAAATGTAAATTTGAGGGTTTCAAATGTATGAATCATATTGAACTTTTTATCCTTCCAAAAGATTATTTTGCATTCCCAACTTTGTAGACCACTGGGATATATTCCTTAGCATTCACAGTAAGCCTTGTAGCAGAGAAGGCTTATTGATCATGGGTGAAAATACAAAAATGGTTCACTCCTGAAATTTGCTACACTGTGTTGGGAAATGTGGAGACTAACCTCCAGGAGGTGGAGGTGGTTCTACATGTGTATATCCTATAAAAATTTTCTTAACCAGACTTCATTTAACTGATTTGCTGTATTTTTAGAGCTGCTGACTGCTGTTGACTGGTTGGAACCTCTCTAGATACTATCTCCATAGCTTGAATTGTATACATATCAAAAGTCAATTCTGTTTGTTCTTCCCAAAATAGAGTTTAACTGTAGTACATTAAGGTCTCATATAATATATTTTATTTTTGGATCAGGGAAACTAGGGAGCACCAGATAGAGTACTTACTCTGAAAAGTTTTAAAATACTTGTTCAGCATCATTTGGTTGCCCATAAAGAAATTACTAACAAACATTATAGAATGGTTGAGTTTATCGCATATGTTGGCTATTCACACATGGTAAAATTTCCACCTGCTCACACTTGCCGCAAATGTAAAGATGGAAAAATGCTTCTGACCCTGGAATAAAGAATAAACAGCTTTACACTATATTAACTACCAAAGTGAAGTTGAAGAGGCTGATAATTAGAAAGGTCTTTTATTGAAATAATGTTTTATTTCATGAATATTGTTTCCATTGTAATGCCAGGTAACAGAAACACCCAGCATATCAAAATGTTTAGGAAAAGAGTAAGTCCCTTTACATGCAGTGTTAGTTCTGTGGTTTTATGTTTTTCCATACTCATAAAGGTAGGAGACTGAATAACCAAAGCAGAAATACGTTTGTGATTAAAAAAAATGCCCTAGAAAGTAGATGTTCAAAATGAAGTTCAAATGACTGACTGAAAGATTGAAAAACCTCAGGAAAGTGTGATAGTTCAGACAAGTCACACTTTTAATATAATTTTATGTCATTTTTAAAAGAATGTTTCAATTATAGGTTTGTAATTAATTTCTAGTAATAAAATTAGCCCAGTATTTTAACTAGAATTTATTTTTATTCTTAACATCTGAGAATTTCAGAATGAAAAATTTTAAGTACGGCAGAAAAAAATGACGAAGATTTGAACAAAGGGTTTTATGATGATGTCATTTAAATTTTAAAGATTACTGAAATGTCATGGTCATCTTTCTTGCATTCAATGTTACTTTGTTAATGAGATTTGTAAACAGCATGGAACACTCAAAATTAAATCATTCTAAAATATTTGCATTTGCAATATATATTTTTATTTCCAGTATTTAAAAAAATATTTAGATAAAGACATTTTCAAAAAAATATATTAGAGCATTTGGAGCCTAACATGGGGATTGAACTCACGACCCTGAGATCATGACCTGAGCTGAGATCAAGAGTCAGATTCTTTCTCTCTCTCTCTCTTTTTTTTTAAGATTTTTATTTATTAATTTGACAGAGAAAGATATAGCAAGAGAGGGAACACAAGCAGGGGGAGTGGAGAGGGAGAAGCAGGCTTCCAGCTAAGCAGGGAGCCTGATTCAGGGCTCGATCCCAGGACCCCAGGATCATGACCTGAGCCAAAGGCAGACACTTAATGAATGAGCCACACAGGCACCCCCCAGAGCATTTTTATTAGAGATAAATTTTTACAAAAGTGTACAATACCTATTATAGCATTCATAATGGGCTAAGTTGTGTTGTCATAATAACCAAATACAAAGTTCGAGTGGCTTAGGACCACTTAAGATAATTTACCTCTCATGCAAAATCCACACTAGCCCCAGATGCTTCTCTGGGGAGACTGTTCTCCATATTGCCACTCAGGGTTCCAGCTGCCTCAGTAAACCACCTAACAGTGTGGTGCAATGGGGGACTAATTCAAAGCTTTTCAGTGCCTCAACCTAAAATTGACATGTGTTAGCTCACCCCACAGCCCATTGCATCTATTACACAGACAAGTCACATTGCCTCTTCCAATGGCAGAAGGGGATGAGAAATGGGTCCCCTTGTGCCTGAAAGAGGAGGAAAACAGAATATCAGGGAATGCTAGTCATGTGCATTCTGTGCATATGTGCACACCCATGGCATTATTTGTTCTTGCTTCTGCAGCTTATCAAAAAGGAGTATATCACTTCTTTTGATATAGTCTTAAAAAAAATACATTGTCTCTACCATCCAGTGCTGCTGGACTAAAATTGGATAACACATTTCTCTTAAATTATCCTAATTTAACAATATTTATTTATTGGGGGAAAAAACCCTATGATCTGAAGAAGACATTGATTGCACCTTTCCTAGAAAAAAATCATATTTAACTATTTTATCATTAATTTCCAAGTGTGTCTCACATTTGCCATATGTGAAACTTATACTGGTGGAGGATTTCATCAAACCATGACCTAAGGTGTTATTCTTAAAAATTATTTGAAAATTTCTGGGCATAACCAGCAGTTGTTTCTCTGCCAGCATTGGCTCCAGGTAAATGGGGCACAATAATGGCAATTTCCCTCTCTGTAAAGAGCTTATAATTCTTTGAAGCACTTTGAGGTCAGTGAAAGACACTTTATAGATCAATAAGTTACTATAATACCCTAAGTATTTGGCCTTTCTGAATCATCAGAGTCAATCTGCATTGCTTAAAAGTCAAAATAATGAAAGCATAAAGGGAAAATCATTTGACTAAGCAAAAAAAACTTTTTTCTGTAGGTGATAAGGTGTAAGAATGCTAGAGAGATGAGAGGGGGTGGTTGACTGAGGAGAAAGAGCTCCTCTTAGCTATGAGAAGGTTGTGAGATGATGCGCAAGAAGAGGAATCCCTGTTTAAAATTTTCCTCAGAGAACTCACATCTTCACAATACTTCTTCATTCTGATAGAATTATGTTGGTGCTGTTAAGATTATTTAGAGGGAAGAAGTTGTTTTATTTTGTTTTGTTGTCTGACACAATTTTGATGCAGCTGAGAATATAAATCAAAACTTAGCAAAAGTTGGTTTGGCTCAATTATCTCCTCAACTTCCCAGTCTCTTCGGAGAATATTTTATTGTTATTCTATTAAACCTAAGAAACCTTTATTTTTTAAGTTGTTTTTCTCTTCCAGGTTTTTTTTTTATATCATAAGTTTAAATAAACATTTTTAATTGGTAAAGAGACCTGCTTAATAAGTCACAGATATTCAGTTAGGCACCTTTTAATTCTCTAAAAGAGAAAGTTATTGCAATTGTCCCTTAAAAAAATAAACTTATGTTGGACAAAATGTGATCAGAAGAATATAAATATGGTAGGATATTCATGATTGGATTGGGAAAAAAGTTTCATAATCAAATTAATTTAAATTTAATTTACTCAGGTTTTGACCTGAGTAAATTAAAGTTACAAAGTTTTCTTAACTGATTGGCTCATCGTGTTCTTTAAGAAAGATCTGAGATATGCAGTATTTCACAAATTTATTTCACTGCTGAATGCTTTTATTGTGGAAGATCTCATATTATCATTTCTTAATATATTGGAAAACTATGCCTTAGACATTTAGTGCTATCCAGCTTTGTCGTTTTCCAAAGTTGGAACTGAAATTTGCCTGGCACCAAGCTAGACGTTTTGCATTTTTTATTTTTAACCAACACATTCATAACAGTAGGCAATACAAAAATCAAACCATCATAAGGAAGAGAGATACTTAGTTTTTATTCTTTGGCTTTTATCTGTTTTTTTTTAATATAGTGTCAGTGTCGTATATATTCAGTAAAATTGATAATTTTCATGCTATTCTTTCTTGAACCTAAATTTAAAAAGAAAATGAAAATAATAATATGAATTTACATTTGGTCTTCATCCCAAATCTTGGGACTGAATGTATAGATCATAATTTAAAAACTAATATCCCCTATATATTTGTATATCATGAAATTAGACAAAGTTTATTATCTTTCTCCTATAGTAATCCTAGTAAATGCTATGCATTACCATAATCTTAAAAGGAGATTGAAAATTTCTGTTCTTATTATTGACTAGTTGTTTTTGTCATTCACATTCCTCTCAGAGGAAGGAGAATAAATGAAAAAGAAAAAAACAAGATAAAGTCAAACACACATGGCAAGCACATAGACAAGAGTGATCTGACTCTTTAAAAAAATAAAAAAGAGTGATCTGACTCTAATATGCTAGTGTCCATGTTGACTCATAAATTCATTAGAGAAATGAATATTGGTTTTTATTTGTCTGCATGTCATGTCTGACTGTGGGGTACATTATACCAGTGCTATTTTGGATTGATTGCTGACAGCAGCATCATTCATTATGCATGTGAAGAATGAAGTCCCAGAGACATAATTTTTTTCAGTTTGACTCCATGAATATACAAAAAGGTTGAGATTTCTTTGTGCTCGTAATCAGACAATAAATGTCTCATTACCATGTTTAGACTACCTACAAGCTATAAGCATTTGTAGTGTATTGGATGGTTATCAATGTCTTCTTTTTGAGTTTAGCTATAAGAAAACGTGTGATTCAGTAAAGAGAGTAGTACTAGTAATAGGCATTCGAATCTTGCCAGCTGCAATGTTAGGATTATTTCATTGTTAATGTAGTGATAGATAAATGTCACATCTGCAAAGAAGATAAAAATCCAATTAAAGTAGAAAGAGTTATGTAGTCACTAGGCTGCTTCTGACAAACACAGGTAGAAATTGCACAATGCTCTGTCACTCTGTTCATGTTTTCTTATTGTTCTGATTACACCATTGGTCATGGTTCATTCCAGTTGTATATGCTGTTGAGGTACAGCACTGTTTAAAAATCAGGTAAAGCAAACTGACTAATGTCACTGATTATTAACAGACTGAGAGAATAATGTGTCAAAATGAGATGCAAGTATCAGAAGATGCTTGACTTCCGTGACTCAGAAACATGGACTAGATGTCTTGAAGCTCTATCTTTAATGACACTGGTCAGTTTTCAGTTACCAGCTGGCATATGAATCACATTGTGAAGGCATATTAAGTGTATGTCACATTAAGAGCATTTTCATACAGATTTAAAGAAGGTCGTAATTTTGCTGAGTTTTGACACAATCATGAACAAGATAATACAATTCTTAATATGGGGCTGGTGCCTTATACATAACTTTTGTCAGCGAAGGGAAATTTATCTTGTGTTAGAGCTCAAATTTAAATATTCTTAAACTTATGTCTAACTTTGTTATTATCCATGTACCAAAAACATTTATCGATTTTTAAAAATCTTATTGTTTTTGTGTGGTTTGGGACACTCAGATGTATTAGGTTATGATGCAATATGGAGAAAAGCTCCATACGTGAATATGCCTCTCAATACAGTGTGGATGGAATGTGACCTTGATATATATTTTATAATATAATATATATGTATATTTTTTTTAAAATCTCAACAGTATAATGTTCATCAGAAAGAAGAATAGAGGGAACCCCCACACACAATATCTATTAAAGTACATCTATCTATCTTTATGTCTTCTATCCATCTATTACTGAATTGTTTAAAAGCACCTAAGTTATATGCAGCTCTTCTGAAGGAAGTGGTATAGTAACTTGCATCTTTCTTCTACGGAAGTTATGGCAACTGTCATAGCCTTTTTTGGTCCTAGTAGTCACCCTGTATTGCACTGAGTAGCAAATGTCATTGGTACCAAGTAGCAAATTGGTGCTAAATTACATAGGAACAATCAGTAATGTAATATGACTTCCGTGCATTCTGTTGATCAAATCTGAGCAGCTACAAATAGCTAACATTATTGGAATTCATCCTGTGGTTAATAAATGAAGGATAATTAATAAAGAACAAGGGAAAACATTACCATATGCCCACTCAATAGTTTTATTAGTAATGCCTTTCAATCAACCATTGCTTTAAATGATTAATAAAATTCAGTTTTCTCACTATAACTTGGCAATAACAATAACTCCTTCAATTGTATAGGTTATTTAACAAATGAACGATGAAAAACCTAGGAAGTACACCAAATTATTTTGTAACTGGAAAAGAACAATTACTGTTAAACAGAAAGAGAAATTTAGAAAGAATATATTGTTGGTCTTATGCTTATGCTTATTTTTTTGTTTATGTTTATTTTTGTGTGTAAATTGTAAAACAGTTACATTTATGAAAAATACTAAAAGCTTTATGTCAGTGATGTAGTGAATCATTTCCCCCAAGGCATAAATTATGAAACCTTATCAGAAAAAATAATAAGGGAACTCAAATAAACCTATGCATTATAAAACATCAGAAAACCCATCAATTTAAATCATTATGTTAATATATTCCAAAGAAAAAGAAACATAGGATCATGTCAAAATATATTGAAACTTATGAGTTCATAGTAAATATTGTAGTAAAAATTCTTTGTGAATGTAGGCTGGACTTAGTGACTCTGTTCTAACGGACAGAATAAGGAGAAGTGATGCTTTGTGTCTCCCAAGGGTAAGTTGTAGAAAGCATAGCTTTCTTCTTGCTCTCTTTCTTGGGTTGCTAGTACTAGGATAACCCTGCCGACATGTTGCAAAGATACCCAAGCATTCACGAGGAGTGACCCATGTAAATAGGAATTGAACCCTTCCACAACCATGAGCATCCACTTGCCAGCCATGTGAGAGAGCCAACTTGAAAGCAAATCCCCTATCCGTCTGTGGGTGACTATAATCCTAGCCAGCATCTTGACCTCAGTGAGAGACCCTGAGCCAGAAAAGGACAACTGAACCATTCCCAAAGTCCTGACCTACACAAAATGTGAGCTAATAAATGTTTATTGTTGCCTTAAACCACTAAATTCTAGAGTAATCTGTCATACAGCTATAGATAACTAACAAAAAAAAATTAAGACTTAAGTTCTAGTGCTTAAGATTATGACAGCTATAGGTTGGTAAATAGACCTGTAGAATAGAATAAGCAATCTAGAAACAAACCCATGAGTCAATAAAATCTGATCTATGGCAGAATTACCACCATCATAAAACAATAAGGAACGAATTAAGAAAATATGATGGAAAAAATATAGGATTCATATCAAATATTAATCTAGTAACTTAAAGATTTAAAGGTTAATAAAATGAGGTTTTAAAATTTTGGGAAAAAATTAACAAAAATAGTTTCCTGGGTTTGGTATAAGGAAGACATTCATAAACAAGATGGTATTTGTAAAAGTGTTATTTAAATGATTTTTAAAATTATTTAAAATAAGAATAATTCCTTTTCAAATTATTTAAAACTTTTGGTAGAGTATTATAGCTGACAGTGAAATTTACCAGCTATTTTCTGAGAAACGGAGTGGACCTAGAAGATAAGGGGGAATTTGTAAAGAAAATAAATTCATAATTACTATCCCAAATCCTAAATCTTTATTTTGTTTAATATTTCTCTTCATACCCTGTGGTAAGTTTGTGCCACCCTAGTTTCCTACAAGCCTTTCTGTTTAAAAGTAACAGAATAAGAGTAAAAATTCTGTAGGTAAGCACTGAAAGGAGCCAGACTCAATCCCGTCTGATTTTTCACTTTTTTATCTAAATCCTCTTCCACCAACAACTTCAATCACATCTAGACTCTGGAGTGCAGACATCGTATCTGTCCTTTTTTATTAGCCTAGATGTGACCCAAATAGCTCTTTTTTTCTTTTTGTTTTCTTAGTTTAGCTGAAGCCACTTGGAATTTCTCAAAGTAACTTAATTGATATTTAATCAATATTAGAGAAATCAAGAATAGATATATAAGTACAATGCTAAAGCATACTAGTAAAGAGTGATTTTTCATTCTAACATAACTAGATGTTAGATTCTAATGTGCAGTCCCAGCTTCAGGCTTACTGACCTGAGTCCTTTCCTCTTAATTCCTAATTTGATGTGGAACAATGTAGAATAGGGACATTCAACCTATTTTTTGACATTTGACAATATAGCAAAACTCAGTACACGTAACACACATATATGTACACACATGCATATGTGTATATGTGTGTATGGCTAAAATAAAATTTCACCAAATAATGTTGAACATGTGAGTGATGCGTTTAGATTTTTTTAATGCTGATCAAAACATGCTAAATTAATTTCATGATCCAAATATGGACCACAAAGATCAGTAATTTTATTTTTAAATAAATAGTATAAGATATAATAGAAATAAAAATAACTAGAGCACACCACAGGTAATAAAAGTAAATATTGTTTGTTTCCTTTAGCTCTATTTTACATATAATTTTATATGTAAGTATGTCCAAATATTTTATGTTTATACCACACTGTGCTAGAAGTACTAGCTGTCATTGTCAGAAAAGTTTGAAAGCTACTAATTAAATTTCCCTCCAAAAAAGGTCCTTAACTCTCTTTTTTTTTCTATAATTTTTTGGGTATCCTTTATAGACCCCTTCTTTTCCCCTCTTTTCTCTTTGAACAAATTTTGCATTACTTAGTTTAATCGAGTGAGCTAATTCAGCCTTGTTATTTAGCTTCAGAATCTCCAGGTCCAATTTGGCTAGTGCATGGGTATACTCTCCTGCCAATCAGCACTGCACATGGGTCTCCTCCATCTATGACAGCAGGCAAGTGGAGGCAGTGGCCAGGAATTTATTATCAGAATGGCGTGGCCCATTGCCAAGGCTGTTCCAGCTGGGAAATCAGTAAAAGCAGCTGAGGCCCAAGAGGATAGGTAGGGCCAAGTGGTATAAAATGGTACAAGATATGGGTAGGACCTGTCTCCTCCTGTACACTCCGATCTGCTTGCATTCTTTTATAGTATTTGAATCTCATATTGAAATATGACAAAAACAAAAGATCTTCATTTCTTCCCTAAAACAAGGACAGTTTCAATACTTAAATGTACTGGCTGTTTACAATCTCTTAAAAAGACTTAAATAGGATCTGCAAAGCAAGTTATAGTTTTCATGCTGCAGCTGATCCTAGGTTTGTCATTGACATTCATCATCTCTCACCCCATCACCTGTTTCGGATTCCCCAAATCTCATGCTGGTAGTTCTCAGTTCTATGCCTATAGGGGATGGGGGCATCCATGATTTAGACTTTATTCCTGAGTAGTCTGAGCCTGTGGTTGTCTTTTCCTGGTTGGGCTGTGATTGTTGCTGTGGCTCATTTACAGTTAGAACTGAGTAGAGAAGCACCAAGGGTTGCCTCTGTGTGTGGCCTGGGTTCTGGACACTTCCCCCCAGACCCCCATAATGAAGTGACAGTCAAAGATCTTCATTCAATTGCCTCATCTTTTTTTTTCTTTGTTTTATTGAGATATAATTAGCATACAACATTGTTTAAGGTGTATAGCATGATGAATGGATAAATGTATATATTGTAAAATAATTACCACAGTAAGTTTAGTTAACATTCATCACCTCATAAAGTTAGATGATTTTTTCCTTGTGATGAGAACTTTTAGGATTTATTCTTTTAGTAACTTTCAAATAACTTATTCTTATTCTTATTCTTATTTTTGCCTATGGCAATACTGTCATAAGCAGCCCAAATGGTTAGGTGGTATTTGGAATTTCTACCTTACTATGGAAATTATAGTAGAACCCTTCTATGAGCCTTAGTGGAAGCAACCTTCTCAGTATCTGTTCAACTAACCTTCATGCATTACATCACCTAAAATCATAGTTGTTTGTTAACATTTTAGCAATGATTAAATGGAGCAAAAGTATTTGGGGATGGAGGAGAGAGAGAAACAGATGAAGAGAGAAAGAAAATGGGAGCTAGAACGAGAAATAGACTCTGACAGAAGCCATGCAAGTGGGTTCTGTTCATAGTTTAAATACTTTTCACAGTCTGAAGTTCCTCACATGTCCCAGACTCAGAGTTGTGCTCATCCCAAGTTTTAATAGGAATACTTCCTTGGAGTAAAGCTAAAAGATTTTGGCATCCAAAGTTTCTTTCACATTCAGAAGTTATTGATGTCATTCATGAGGATATTAGGTGAGTAAATATATTCACTCTGAGAAACATCAGAAGGGACTACTCCTAAAATAAATGTTGTTGATCTGAAAACATGCCCAGGGGCTTTTGTCTTCAGCATTTGTAAGATACGGATAAGACCGCTCCAAGGCCTGGGCTCACACTGTCAAATTCAGGAACGTTGCTTTCTTTGTCTTTCCTTTCTTTCAATTCTGTTCTGAAGGATCAAAGCCACTGTATCTCCAGCAACCACACCTAACACACACTTAAAAATACCCCCATTCAGTTTTGTTTTGTTTTGTGTTGTTTTTTAATCTCAGTAGGTGTCCATTAGAATTATCTTGAAAGAGAACTTTGGATTTAAGAATTTTAAATAACAATGTAAGTTCCTTTACAGTTTCCCTGGTGGAAATGAATTAACCATTAGAAATGCAATTGCCTTACTACCTCCTAGAAGGGAGAAAAATATTAATTTCCAAGGATAGATCAAATAGATCTCCCATTTTAAGCAGGGAAAGTAATATACAATCATATAGTTCAGAAGTGTATATATATACGTATTTTTCCTGTAATCTTATTTGGGATATTTGCACTTGCTGTTTCTCTGATTGGAATATTTTCAATAGGACTTTTTTTTTTTAAATTGCATTCCTTAAATCCTTCAGATCTTCCAACTATTACTCCTCAAGAGGTTATTCTTTAACTACCATAGATAAATCATCTCTTCCATCAATCTCTATACAATACCAAGTATTATTTTCTTTATGATTCATGTGAGTATCTAAACCTTTCCTTTTTCATTTGTTTATTCATTTGTTTATAGGGTACAGTCTTTCTAAAAAGGAAAATAAACTTATCAAGGGAAGGTATTTTCTTGGGTTGGTATACAAGTATATGAATTTCTAGTGCCCAGATTATTGTTTGGCTTACAGAAGAACACAATAACTACTTAATACAGGGATCATAATTTTTATAGTTTGTGTTGAAACAAAGGACCCCAAAGATACATCTAAAAGGGATATTTCTCTTTTTTATCACTGGCTATCCAGATATATTAAAATATGGTCCCATTGGAAGGATTTATGTTAGTCAAAAGTATATATGAACACATATGCAAGTATTAAATAATGATAAAATGTACAGTCCATATTTTATTATTGACCACTAAGAAGAATACAGGGAAATATTGCAAACATTACAAAATAGTGGATAATCAAAATAGTTTACATTAGGATTTGAAATCAATTATAGGATCTGGGATGAGGCTGTATATTCACTTACCCCAGACTCTCATTGTACTTTGCCTTATTGAAGTTTTTACTTATTACTGAAGTGTTGAATAATTATTTCAGAAAAATGATGGTTGATAGGAAGAAATTATTTGAAATTTTAAAATTGTGTCAAATCATCCACAAAGTGGTTATTCTACATGTAGATAGTTGAGAGTTGTTTCAAGATAAATGCTTCTAATTTTGACAGTGTTTTTAAGAAAGGAACACTCGTGATATTAATCAGGTTGAAGGACCATCATCCTAATATAATTTCTGTATATTATCATATTTTCCAATCCGTTTCACAAGAAAAGTGTCCACTGTTATAAAGATATATTGTTTGTATGGCTTACTTGGTATATCACTGTCACACTATTAACCTTCAAGTATTATAAAGACCATTGCCAACTAAGGAAGATTGAAATCAAGAAATTTAATGACTTTTGTTATTTTTGGTACATAATTTAGGTAAGATGCTTTAGTTTGACCAAGAAAAAAATTGTCTTTTTTTTTCTGTTGCATATTTTCTCCTTTTGCTCCCTATCCTCCTCATGACCCCTACTCCATTTAAATATACTAGATAAAATATAGAAAATATTCTCTAAAAATAATTCTTGGAACAAGCTGCACAGATCATATGCACAATAATGATGCTAAACCTCTGACTGGCTCCTAGAACACCAAACTATGTAACCACGTATGACATCAGACATCTTTATCTTAACCTGGTGGAAAATTACATTCTGACCTAGCATTTATAATGTTAATTCACATTTGTTGTCAGGATGAAATGCTAATACCTGTGTTTGGCCATTTCCCTCACCTTATTTTAATAAGCTAAGTTATTAATTTAAGCCACAGCAATACCTATATTAATTTTATTGTAAGTTGGTACATGTCACTTTCAGAATAAAGTGTGTTATCACTCAGAAAGTATAGGCTTTCAGGGAGACCAAGCACACTAATTGTTTCATTCAGTAGAAGAACCGTATGTAATGCTTTTCTTTTCTTTTCTTTTCTTTTCTTTTTTTTTTCAATTTAATGTTACATGGCAACTAAGTGTTTGCAGAGAGGAAAAAATATGAATAATATTGTGCAAGAAAATCCTTGTTCCTTATATGTATTCAAATTCAAAATTCAAATCAAACCTGATATTGAGTATCTTTATTTGTGTCACCTTATGGTGTTTTTCATGTAAGTTTCTACTACCTTTTGGTGCCCCATCATTCATTATTAGAAAGTGCAGTCTGGCTCTCAGAGTGCTCCATCTCCCACGTGTGTGTCTTATATATGCAGTTCATATAGCCAACACTCCAGTTTTGTACATTCAGAACATTGGGGACCCTCTGTCATAACTAATCTCTAGATACATAAGGATCTTTTCACTGCTCCATCAGCCATTAAATTCACAACACTGTGCCACTATCATCATTCACTATCATAAAATAAAATTTGCTTTAATATTAAGTTTTATGTATGTACAGATATGAATTTGTTTCTGTTGAGAAACCAGCCATTATGCTAAGATGTCATGATAGCATTTTAAAAGATAAAAGGAAAAATAGCTATGAACAAGTTTTATGATAGCTGTGAAACAATGTGATACCCTCTACAGCTGTGTGCAATAAAAAGGACTGAAATGGGGAAATATTCTTTATGGTCATCTTCAACAAGGTATAAATATCAAGAGAGAACTTTTGTTGGATATTCAAAACCTACATAACCATTTTCTTACGGGTCATTGGATGGTGGGTAGAAATGAAAAGGCACTTGACTTATCTTTCTTGTTTGAAAGTAACTTAATGATGCAGCCATTATTGATTGTTTTCCAGTTACATTATATGGCAACTGTATCTGATTATTGTACCCAAGATAACTGTATGAAAAATGTTCTGTGTAGAAAATTTAAAAAGTAAAATATACCAACATTGAGATATTGAAAAATTAAGTCATTATTTTTCTGTATTTTTTTTTTCTCTACCTTTTAAAAATGTCTCAAACAGGGCTGCCCAGGTGGCTCAGTCAGTTAAGTGTCTGATCCTTGATTTTGGCTCAGGTTATGATCTCAGGGTTGTGAGACTGAGGCCCGCATTGGGCTCCATGCTCAGCGGGGAGTCTACTTGAGATTCTCCCTCTGCTTCTCCCCCTGCTTGTGTGAGCTTTCTCTCTCAAATAAATAAATAAATCTTTAAAATAAAAATAAAAATGTATCAAACTATAAAGTAGACATTAAGAACTATGACGAGGGTGCCTGGGTGGCTCAGTGGGTTAAAGCTTCTGCCTTCAGCTCAGGTCATGATCACAGGGTCCCGGGATCAAGCCCCGCATTGGCCTCTCTGCTCAGCAGGGAGCCTGCTTCCCCTTCTCCCTCTGCCTGCCTCTGCACCTACTTGTGATCTCTCTCTCTGTCAAATAAAAAAAAAAAA